>VYXF01007595.1:84466-419774 GCA_013397295.1 Polioptila caerulea | reverse complement strand
AGGAGAGCTCTCTGCCATCCACACTGCAGACAACACAGGCCGTGAGTGAGGGAAGCTGAAAAATCTGATCTTTATGTTTTGAAAACAATTGCCTCAGACATTCCACTGCTTCTCCTTCGCTCTCAGATCCAGTTTTAAAGGTGCAAAACTTATTTCTGAACTAAACAGACGAATGGGGATGCAATTCAGCATCAATCCAGGACACTCTGGGATGGATGGGCACAGCTTCGCTCAGACTCCAGAGACTCCCGGCAGGTTCGTGCCGAGCTGGGCTCCTGTTCCCTCCTCCCTTCCCTGGGAGCACTGAGAGAACACCAACATCAGCAAAGGACAGGACGTGGTGCAGTTGTCACCTCGGGCTCAACTGGTTCTGCAGTAGGGGAAGGTAATTCACAAAGGAAGGAAGTGACCAGAATTTTTCCTCCCCCTAGTTCACTTCTCTACATGCATATAAAGAAAATTTGAAGTACTTTTGTCATGCTTGTCATCAAAAAAGCCAATTTTTTTTTTTACATCTTCCTGTATTAAGAAAGTACTTTGATTTTGGAGAGTGACTCAGCAATCTCTGATGTGCATTATAAACTTTTTTTCAACGTTTATTAAAAAAGTGGGGATATAATGTCATTCCATCAAAGGCTTTTTCTGAGTAATTTCCCCCTGAGGTGTATAAAAGATAATTAATGGAATCACACATTAAAACAAGGCAGAAACCCTGAGCCTGGTGGCAATATTTGTGTTCAGTATACTGGTAGTTAAAAAAAAAATAAACTAAAAATCTTCTCTCCTCTTGGGGATTTAATTTACTCCTTCTTTTATGCGAATTTTCCAGTATTTGAAAGACTTTTTAATAAAATGCAAGCTTTAAGAGTATAATTTCTAGCTAAAGATGACAAGACTTTGTTCTAAACTCTTTAACTGTGGTTGGAAAAGAGCTCCTTGGCCTCTTTTTAATTAATTCTCCCAGGAATGTCTATGGACTTCCCCAGTTTCAGGGCTGATCAAGAACATCCAATGGGCCATTGTTTCTGTGCTGTCTCAAACTCAACACAAGTCATGGCAAATTCCAATTTTTCTAAAGTCCTTTTGATTTCCAGACCAAGAATCTGGACTCTCATGCTGTAACATCTATGCCCTTACAGAAACATGAAAGAGGCCCAAGAATTATGAGGATTTTTTAAAAATCATAAATAAGAAGACAAGGAGTTTAAACTGTGTCTCCTTGATTTGGCTTCTGTGCATAAACTCACTTCAATGAGCTTCCTCCTTTGATCTGGAGAATTGTGAAAACTCATTTTTCATTAAGTGATCAGAAGTTCTCACTCAGGGTAAAGTGTTTTAAACCTCACTGGAAAAGTAATGCAAATTCCTGCAACTCCAAAATTTTAATTCAAAGCAAACTGTTGGTACCAAAAGCAGAGACTCTTCTCAGCAGGTCTGGTCAATATTATCTCACATCTCACTTGTGGAGCAAACAGATTCCTGTCCAGTTGAAGCTGTGATGTGGGGATTGATGCCAGCCCTCACCAGCTGTGCCTGGGGGGATGCTCAGGGTCGGTCCAAATTTAAGATGACACTTCTGTCAGGGGGAAATCTCCCCCTGGTGAGCTGGGAACGAGGACCTTCCCAAAGAGCTCTGCTTTAAGAGAAGGTCTGAACTGTGCTGAAACAGCTCTTGTACACAGACAATGGGAAGACATCCCATCCACCCATGGAATGATGAATAAAAGAGAGAAATGAGGGATTAAAGCAGAAAACAACAGACAATAGGAGATGTTGTCATGCTGTATATGTTTGACTACTTCTGTCTCACCTGTGATGAGGTCATTAACTCTTCAGTTTGGGGTTGTATCTGTTGGCAACAGAACAAATTGGTCCCATTTTTTTTTACAGTGAAGCCTTAAGCTGCTGCAGCCTCTGGTGATGTTGCAATATAACCAAGAGTATTAAAAGAAAGATTAATGTGAGGGAATTTGATCAGTAATGGAGGTAAGAAAACGCCATGCAGAGTTTCAAAGGTGAAGTCTGAAAGGAGTTAAGGAAATGAATCATTCTTACTGTTGTTATTATTCATTTATATTGGGCCATAAGTGCACGTGTCAAATCTGTGAAGCAGAAGTCAGAAGAATCAATGTTTTCTTATTGCATTTATGTATTTTTGTCCAAGCTTCATAAATTGCTGCCATTTTTGGAATCAGGTTTTGAACTTCATGCCAAATCCAGCTGTTGTTCTATTTCTAAAAGAAAGCATTGCTGCCATTTATTGTTAGGCATAAAATTGAGAAACTAACCATAAAAGGATGCTCAGTACTGTAACTCTGACAAATCCATCTCAATGAAGGCTGTTATCTAGGGATATATAAATATTGAATGGGGAGATGCTTGTTTCCTTTCAGCACATTCTCCTGGATAATCCATTTGGCATCACAATATCAAAAGCTTTATTTTATATATTAAAGAGATTTGTTTCTCTGGTCCCTCCTCATTCTGCCTGTGGTTTGCTTTCCCATTAAACTGGTTGAATTTCTGTAGCAGGTGCCATGGGTAGGAGAGAGTGTTATTAAAATACACCAGGCTGAGCAGGTCTCTCCCAACCTGACTCTTGTTTTTAAGAGCTGCCACTGTTTAAAGCTGATTTTCTAATTACTGCTGGGCTCCCAGTACAAGGAGCCAGGACAATTCACCATGGAGGGGCAGCAGCAACTGCAGTGAGTGGGACCTGTGTAAAAGGAGAGTGAATGTCAGGAGATGTAGGAAAATGATTAACTCACACACTTGGAACACCAGCAGACCATACACATCCGAGCAGCCATCTGCATTTGAACACTCCCCTGTATGGAAAAGTGTGTATTTAGATTAAATATGTCAGACTTCCTCAGGGGATGAAGAGATTATGTGAAGAGGGGATAGGGGGACTGCTGTGCTATAAATAGCAGGCTCCTTGAATATGTCAAGGGACAACTGACTGGTTTATCATCCACAGGCACAGGAGAGAGCCATAGTATATAATGGCACAGTCCTGCTATTGCTACACAGTGACCCTGTGGGAGGCTCTGGCTTCTGCACTCTTCTTTCCTTCACCTAAGCTGGCTGCCAAATACAGAGCTAGTAAAGGAAGAGAGAGAAAAATTTCAAACCTTTGAATGAGATTATGGGGCACCATTGCCCATCAGAACAAACTCTGTCTTCAGCTTGTGAGTCAAGGGGTCCCTCTGTGCTGTGTTCCCACAAGCAGCGCCAAACATCCACTTTTGGTGCTGATACTTTCCTGTTGAATTCTGAAATCCCTTTCAGCCTCAAAGTCTGCTGTGCCAATAGGAAAGTATCATTTTGAAGATCAGCAACATTGCCTTTATTTTGTGTACAAAATTAATCCAGGAGTGTGTTTCCCCCATTAGCTTCAAAACACAGGAGTTTAGAGTAGCATTATTGTGTTCAGCATTGGCCCTTGCACAAACACAGTACTGGGAAGGAATCCACAACAGAAACATACGTGAGGGAGAGAATGAAAATGAATTAAATCAGAAATTGGCCGCTTCATGTCTCGTAATTCTTGCAAAGCTGAAGACTTGAGAGGCCTTCTGTGAGTGTAATGCCAGATGACCCAATTAACCTTTGTAGATGGGCAAAACCAAAAGGGGAGGCCTACAGAAGAGTGATCTGTCTTATTTCTAGGTTTTCAGCTGACAATTTCTGTTAAAAACATATTCCATTTCCCTCTTCTGTGTCTTCTCCTGCAATTTGTGTAGCCCAGTTTGCAAACTATTTTGGCTGAGCCCTTTGAGATAGCTCAGATTTCTCCTGTGGAGAGGTGCAGCACAAAGAAAGCAGCACCCCTGGCTCTGTGGAGTCTTTGGAAATTATTATACCTTTGGGATATTAGCAATTAACTGCATAGGTTATAAGTTTTAAGGAGATGCCATTTTGCAAATGTTTACACAGATGCACCAAGAATATTTTTATGTTTTTACTGTCTGACCATCTGTAAAGCCAGGTGTCCAAATTACATGCCTTAAGAAGATTAAAATAGACACATATATAGCTAATAGAGTCAGAAGCTGATGAAATAACTTAAACTACCTCTCAAGCACACAATTGTGTGGCAGATCTGGTGTGTTGTCTGGACTGGGTGTAGGAGCCTTGTATTTCTACACCAAGGAAAGCATTTATTACTAACCTGGAGAGGGCCAAATAGAGGGACACTAGGATGCTTAGGATATAGAGAGGCAAAGGGGGCTGGTCTGGTTAACTTGGAAGAGAAAAGCAAGGGTGGAACAGCAGCTTTCTGACACTTGGAGAGGCTGGCATGGCAGCCAAGGCCAGACCCTCTGCAGAGGTGCAGTAATCACATGGTGGGTGGGAGAAAGTTCTTGGAGACTTTCAAAACTCACTCCATGTGATGCTGATTTCTCATGTACAGATGGTTCTGGCTGCCAGAATAACTAATTACCCTAAAATGGTTATTATGCCTCACGGCCCCTGGCGGGATGTGGCAGAGTTATTATTCCATTAGAAAAATGAGGGACTTGTGTCAACCTTTTCTCATAAAAGGGAAATTAATTTCAACCCTCTTTAGCCCTTAGATAGGAGTCTGATTGATTTGCAACTTCAGCAGTGGCTCCATGCAAGCCTCCCCTACAAAATCACGCCTACAACCAGAACTGAGAGTAGAAGGTCCTTTGGGGCAGAGGGAAGTACCTGAGCTGTTTTTTCATCCCTTTGAAGCTGGACAAAAATTTTAAAGTGGGAAATGATGGACTTATTAATGGACTTGCCTCATTAACTGCTACCAATTATCAGAAGGCAGCTGTGGCTACTGATTCTGTCCTGTGGCATTGGGGAGTGAGTTCCAATTTATTTTATTGAGGTATTTTTGAGAGGATCATCCAAATTTATACCAAATACCGCACATTTCCTCAATCTCTGTAGAATTATTGTGATATTAAAACATTAGTGTTGGGGGAGTTATCCATCTTCCAGAGCCCCTGTGTGCTGGTGACCTGGTGCACCCAATTTATGAATGGGGTGTTAGGACAGCAGGATTGGGTTGGGTTTTTTCCTACCTGCCAACAGCATCAAGAGATGATTTCTTCCAGGCATATATTTTGAGAACTGCCTTTTTAAACTGGGCAGACCTGAATCACTGCAGCCCTAGATCTACCATAGTGTAATTAACTCTAGTTTTGTTCTGTTTGTCCCTCTTCATTATGGGAACCAGCCATTTCCCAGTGATAGTACCAAGGAACTTGTAATTGTGTAAGACTGAGAAAATGGGTAGTCCTCCTATGTGAGTGTCTCAGTGAAGAATTTTAGCCCATGTCATGTGAAAACATTGATGGATTTTCCTCTTTTTTTTTCCCCTGAAGACATTAAGAAAATCCCCATTGGAATCTCTCCCTAGCAGGAGATGTAGACAGCACTGATGTGAGTCACTCCTTGTATGTAACTCTAAGTCATATAGAGATGACTTTTAAAGGCATTTATTTATATTTATATGAATCAGGCCATCCTCAGGAAGTTCTGAGATGAGAAGAACAAGGATAGACAGTGACTCAGAAGAGTGGAGACCTCAGGTATTGTCCTTCCACAGCAAGATCCCCATACCTTTCTGTCCCATCTGTCCAGCCAGCACAGAAACTGCTCAGGCTACAGGACACTGTGATTTGTGCCCTGTTTGTGTTCAAGGCCAGGCTGGACAGAGCTTTGAGCAACCTGGCCCAGTGGACAATGTCCCTGCCCATGGCAGGGGTTTGGAACTACTTGATTTTTAAGGTCTCTTCCAACCCAAACCAGTCTGTGATTCTCTTTATGGCACATCATTGTGAGGACAGTACTTGGTAACTTTGTGTGAGAGCTCACCTCAGTCTCATGCATGCATTACATGTATTTTCCTTTCATTCTCATTCTTTCAGCCTACACTAGCTGATAATGAGAATAGTAATTCCACCAGGGAAATTTACTGAACTGAGAGAAACACAACTAAATTAGGATGTAATTTTGGAAGACATCTAATAGAAAAAATAATGCAGAAAGAAAAGGACTGATAGAAAAATAGCATTTTAATTTATGCTAGTGCCATTAAAATCCTAGACAGCCTAATTTCCATCTCTCTTTGCCTACCCTCTGTATGCCAATGTGTGTATTTCTGTGATAGATATGTCCATGGGATGACCCAGGGATAATAGACTCAAGGAACTTCAGGGCAAAACAGCTGAACTCTTTGAAGTTGCAGGAAGGTTTTGCAATGGGCAGGCCATCCATTTGGCCAAAAAAATGAAGCTGCTGAGTGGTCCTAGACCTCTGCCCAGAAGAAGGTGGTTCATGAGCTCTCACAGAGCTTGGGGTTTGGGGAGTGGGCAACAGTAAAATTCAGTCACCCAGTGGAGTGGTGGTGTTTGTGTTCAGCTGATGTTGCTCTCAAGAACTGTCCATTTCTTTGGAACACTTGGAAAATTTAGCTTCTGTTGTCCAGCAATTGAGATAAAGCTGGAGTGAATCCATGAGCTAGGGCAGTTTTCCCTCTCTGCTGTGCCCTTGCTGCTCTCCTCCAAGCCATGGGTGGGCTGAGAGGGCGATTCAGCAGCTGTGGAGGAAGGAAGGACAGTCAGCTGGTCAGACAAACATCAGCCCTTCTCACCAGTTATCAGGTGAAATCCAGCTGCAAGGTTTTGCTACAGAAGGCAGCTTGGCTTTTTCTGGAGTAATTTAGTGGGAGATTCCTGACTTCCTGTGCATTATGTTGTCCAGGGAGGTAACTCTATGCCATGAGCATTGAGGCAATTCCCCAGGGTATGGGAAAAAGGTCACTCCATCACCATGTGAGATTTACAAGTTCCCTGGTGGTTCAGAGGGCTCAGTGTGGTGAGATTTGCATTACTCTCAGGCAAAATCCAGCTCTCAATTAACAACTGTGCTATGGAATTGGAGGAGACATATAGGATAAATGCCTGGGGTAGGAATTTGGCCAAGTGACTCAATGACCCCATTTAAACTAGCCTACTCTTTTTCCTGAACAGTGGAACTGTTTGGCCGGGAGCCTTTGAGTCACAGAGCAAGCCTGGCTGTCAGCAGAGAGCCCTTTAGCTGGGGTAGCATTTGTACATCACAACCCATTTTGTGGAGATTCCTGCACAGCACCCCCAGAAACAGCATCCCTGGGCCCCTTCCAGCTCAAGGATGCTTCACTGTCACACACAAGCAAAAGGACAGCACAGAGCCAGCCTGCCCTCGGGCTCACCCAAGCCTCCCAAGAGTGCCAAACATAACAAGATAAAATCAAATCCCAAACCAGATTTTGAAGGATTCATCTCCAAACACAGACTTGTGGAGGTGCCGCCGGCATTGGCACAAACCTTGGCTCCCCCAGTCTGCTGATCCTCCCCGAAGTGCTGTCGTGCAGTGCAGCCTGAATTGGCATCTGCACCACGATCCATAGATGCTCTTGGAAAGGAAGTGCAGCTCTGCTCTGCAGATATAGGGCATGACTCATCCACTAATTAGAAAGGACACCGAGAGTGTGTGAAATTTTATTGTGCTGCAGAGTTCCATTTGTGGGTCAGGCATGATCAGCAGACCATGAGACTGAACAGCTTGGGAACATGTAACAATTAATAATGAAATACAGCTGCATTCATTTGTAATTTGTAATCTGCTATTATCTCGCAGGGGCAGAGGTTTGTAAATACATGATAGGAATTCTGTACAAAAGGCATTTTCAGCAATATGAACTTTCAGCTGCTGGCAGTATTTTGGTTATGAATGTTTTTAAGGGCTGAACTCTCTGCAGGGAAGTATCATCATGGAGATGTGAATCCTGTTCTTAATCTATTTCTCCATCTTCTCTAGTAGGTGATTCCTATGAAATGGACATGAAATATCTTGGGAGTATAACAATGTTTCCATGGTTGTGCAGGAAGGGTACCAGGGGAAAGGCAAGGGAAGATCAGGGGTGCCAGAGTCTGTTTGAGTCAAGGGCTCTGCAAATACAATTCAGTTTTTAAATTCCATGACTGAAGGCCAATATTTGAATACCAAAATTTATTTCCCTTCTCTTTCTTCTTCTTTTGCCCTTGCCTCTTTATCTTCTTCTTCGTCATTCCCTTCCTATATTTGTTTCACAGAGTCCAATTCATATTGGTAGAAGTTGCACACAAATAAAGAGAAAAATAAATGGGTTTCTTATTAACATTCCTGGCAAAGCTCTTCCACTTACCAGAGCAGGCAAGCTTAACCCTAAGCCCAGGAGTTAATAAATGGCAAAGTGAGGATAACTTGGTTAATCCAAACTCTGCCCCTTTTCACATATGCACTCTCACTATCTTTTAAAAAAATGTGCTCTCAGTGTGCAGTGTAGCAGTTTTGAATTTCTTCACATCTTCTTCATTCATTGTATGAAATTCAATTATTTATGCCTCAATTAAAAATCAAATCCACAATTCCCTTGCACTGGAAATAGGGAACTTTTCCATAAAACCTTTGCGGAGCTTCTCAAAATGATGCTTGAAGATCTCGCAAATAGTGCTTCTTCTACCCAAAAACAGTCCTCTGAGTTTGACAAATATAATTCCTACTATACTAGCAGGAGACTGGAATTCAGAAGGGATAAAAAAGACTCGCTGAAAGTCAAAAGTTTTGGATGAGAATCAAACCTTCTTTGCCTTCCTCTTGAATCTGGCTTTAGTCATTAGACATCGCACAACAGAGCTCAGATCACTCATCCCACAGCCTGATCTTGTTTCTCTAGGAGAAAAACTGCATGGGCTAGGAATCCTAGGAAAGTGGAGAGACAGAGACCAAAAAGCCAAACATTTTTCTTGTATGATTTCAGAGGTTTTGATTTCCCTTCATTGACAGTATGTGGACACTTAAATTAGAATAACAGCCTAACTGGTACCTAAAATCCAGGAGCAATGTAGATGCCTGCATTAGATGACATGGATTCCACCCTTGGCTGACAAAACATAGACTGAAAACTTCTGCTCTGGGTCATTATTTTTACCCCATGTTCCATGTTTGACTTTGAGGAGAGTGGATCAGAATGATTGCACTTGATTAATGACATTTACTAAATGCCATTGAGATCTGCTCCCTGCTGAGACAGTTCCAGGAGGAAATTAACCTTCCACTAGGCCTGGATTGCCCCCTAGATGTGCTTCTCTTTCTGTTAACTGTAAAGTGAGCAAAGTGGCTGATGTAGTGGGGCTCTCACCTCAGATAAGAAGAAAAACTCTAAGAACTACCAGGATGGAAATAATATACACAGTGTCTACACATCATGGATTCAAACACCTTTCCAGCTTCTCACATTGCAATCCCACTCTGGCCAGAATGGTTTTGCTCCATGAAATCACCTGTCAGACACAAAGATTACTTATGAGCTCTTTGTAGAAAGGGACTGTCCACTACCACACAGGTTATGTGTGGGAATCACCTTTCATTACCCAGTGCATGGTGTTAGTGCACAGAGCAGCCTGCTGAGGAAACCAGGTTTGGTCACACCTCTATGCAGTGCCAAGGAAATTGTGTCTGTCCTTGGCCAGCACATCCATGCCTCTGTTGTGGAGTTGGCATCAACTGTTCAGCATTTCCTTGCTCCCATTTTAGCTGCTGTGACTTTGGTGGTGGTGGTGGTGTAACAGTCTGAAACTGGGACAAGGTGAAGGGAAACAAAGGGCTGTGATTTCAAAGGGTGTCCACAAGCCAATTAATTAGTCATGTTAGAAAAGCTGTGCTAAGAAAATAGGTCAGTTGCTTCCCTCATTTATACCTTTGTAGGCTCTTGACTCCAATGGACCAGAATTGATTTTTCAGCAGCAAAGTCTCAGGGCTGCTGTCTATCTGACATGCTGCTCCCACTATCGATGTGAAGTCTGCCTTTGCAATGGTTTACCTCCCTTGAAATGATTTGAAAAAGGATGTGTGAAGTCAATAAAGAACAGGCCCTTTTTTCACTGCACATTTCCTGTTTTAGTACCAAAAAAAAAAAATTACTCTGCAGACAATAGGAAACTCTATGGCCATTGAAAAGATAAAGTCTTGCCTTAAAGCAGGTATTATTGTTTCTTTCAGGGTAATGAGACCTCTCTGTGAGCACTAATAAAAGCTTCTATATGTGAACCTAACTCTCTTTGTACCTGTAACAAAAACCATGTATATCTTAAAAGGTTATATGGACATAAAAAAAAAATCTAGTATAGAAGCCACAAGATAACCTCCTGAGAAATGTAACATGAAGTAGCAAACAGAGGGCAACATTTCATGATAGAACATATAGATCATACAGAGCACATAATGAAACACATAGATTTTATGGTGAAATTGCATTCTTTACTGATACATGTGTTATGTGGATGGGGTATTAAAGAAAATAGATGCACTTTTCCAGCAATCAAACTCAACACTCCGCAGCACACAGAGTAGAAAAACATGACATCAGTGAACTAAAACCACAGGGTTGTGGAACTGGGAACAAAACCAATTTTGGCTCATAAGGGTGGATGCAGGGTAACTGCAGCTTCCTCAAGCCAACTCCCCTGCCTCTACCACAGGGTAGAAGCCTATCACAATTTTGCTGCAAAAGACAGAGCTTTGAAACCTGGGGGAAAATTACAGGTGGAAGCTGAGAGAATGGCTTGAGCTGGGATAATCAGAGGCGTAGGCAAGACTTGGTAATTACAGCTCCTGCTCTGGATTCACTTTCTGAGAGCTGATCCCCGCTGCTGGGTTAACATATGTGCATTAGCATTGTTTAACATTAATATGTTTGTGCTTTTGTAAGAGCCCCTGGTGAACTCAGGCCAGGATGTGGGCTTGATGTAGGACTTCTCTTCCAGCAGAAGGTGTGAGGCCAGGCCTCTCTTTTCAGGGTAATTTAGTCTGTCACATGATGCTGAAAAACTGGGTCAATTAGTGCCTGCTGAGAAGTGTGCTGCCATTGAAACAGTGACAAACACCCACTGCCTTTCCATTTACTAATGTTTGCAGTGTTCCCACCTTTTCTCTTTTCTTGACTAGAAATGCAATGCAGTTACAGCTTTTGCTTGAGGGATAAGTCACATCCTCTAAAATAATGAGCAATCAAAGATTCAGTTTTGGGGGCTAAGCTGGGTTTTGCTGTGCCTACCTTTTGGTGGGTGGAGTGGGAGCTTCAGACGAAGTTTATTAGAGAAGCCCTCCTGTTGGGGTGTGGCAACGTCCCCCCTTGCTTTCTAAATGCCTCATGGAACTCTCTCTGGGTGTGCCTGGATCCAATTTGAGCCCCCAAACTCTGCCAATGTTTTAAATCTAACAGATAAAAGAGGTGTCATCAAACAGATAGATTTATAGAAAAACGAATGATCCATTATGATAAATGATCAGATAAAAATATCTTAAGTAGATTATTTGCTACACAGTATAGAAGCTAAAACCTACTAGTGTGGTTTAGTGGATGTATTAAAGCAAGCAAAAAACCCAATTATTAAGTAGGGATTGATGTTACCCATACCAACAACTGTGGGCAAATCTCTTTTACTCAGCTTTAAGAAGTAACCTTGAGGGGTGTCCCCACCCAAGGGAGAATCTCCACACACACTCAAAGATGGGCATGTTTGAAGGTGGAACTGCACTTTTATAAAGTGTTTTACTGTCAGTCACGTGTCTCCAGGCCAGCTGTGTCAGCTCAGCTTTTTTAGATAAGGATATTTTACCATATCTGCCACATTTTGCCTCACTATCAGGATGTTTCACTTTGGGGTTGATGAGTCACACCGGTTTTAGCATAATTCAGCACTAAGAGCAGCATGATTCCCCCTCAGTTCACTACTGACAGCCTTGCAAAATAGTGTATTTTTCAAGTTTTTAACCCATTCCAGGCAGAGCATCCTGTCTCATCTATCTCTTTGCCAACAGAAACTAGAGCTTATGTCCTCAACCTGCCAACACCTCCCTTGAAGCATCTATGGAGAAAAGGGATAAAATCTCTCTTGTAGGCTGTTGGAGACTTAGCAACAAAGAAGTCTGAGGGAAAGGGGTGTCTTCACTGGTCCAGTATTAGCCACAGTCCTAGGTCATCCTGCTGCAGATGTGCTCTCTTGGAGCCCTGAACTGAGGTTTTGGCAGCTGGAGCATGAAAATATTTTTGTTCCCTAATGCCAGAAAGTGTTGCCATCTCTTCCTATGGAAGGCTCTTAGAAAATACAGAAAATAGCCACAAACACAACAGTAGCTAGATATGATGCCAGTGAAAGATTTCCAGCTATTGGTGACCTGCAGGGAATAGGGAGCAAATTTTCAAGGGAGATTTGCTCAAGAGTCCAGTCCACTCTCTCTTGCTGTGGAATCTCTGTGTACAGCAGCCACCCAGAGTGCTTTTAGAGAAGACCTTTATCCTCTCTTTGTGCCTCCTGTCATTGCATGTCTGCTCCTAATGAGAAGCTGGACATCACATTGCAGATGGCTTTCATATGGTTCTGGAGTGGTACTGAAGAAAATAGTAGAAATACTGCATGGATCTGGTCATGAAAAGATTTTAGTTCTCCTCCCGCTAGCTCTACTAAAATTTTTGAAGGTCAAAGTCCTCTGCTTAATTAAACTGTGGAAGGGAATTTTGTTCTTCATCTGAAGTCCTTCCTAAGGTCAGCATAATGATCCCTCCTGGCAGAGGGACATGGGCAGGGGAAGGATGAAGCAGCCCTCCACTTTCTGGAGGGCAGTGATGAGAAGTGGAATTAGGTCTGTCCACAAGTCAGGCAATAAACCCCTATTAGTGAAATGATGACAACCTATTAGGGCTATTCAGATGTGTCCCTTTGGAGCCATAGAGAGCTGTTTAGAAAAGATTAAAGCTTGCTACAAAGGCTGTAAATGAGAATTATTGGCACATGATGACTCCAGCCCAACTCCCCTGTCTGCAGCACTTCATGAAGCCACAGGCAGCACGGGGAAGTAAGTTCCCTGCTCCACTAAGGCAAATCCTGATGGCTTGTATTTCCTATCCCTGACAAGTGCCTGGTCACCCAAGGACAGGACAGGCTGTGGGGCAAGTACACATCTGCAGAGAACCACTGCAGGCGTGACACTTGTCAGGGCTGTGAAAGCAGATAAAAGGGATCACAGTTCCTGCCTTGTGGCAGCAGGGAGATTGCAAAGAGCAGTAACTGTGTCCTTTATCACTGCTGGCTTTACTAATCCCATCTCCACTGCTGTAAGCATCAGCAAGGGAAACACCAAGCACTGGTACAACCACGTGCTGCTTTTGGTTTTGTCTGTGTGTGTATATGCTGATTCTGTACAGATTGTGTGACACCAGCCAGAAACTGCAGGCTACTGGACCAGAAGATTGGAAGAAGAATTTTTTTGGCCTAAATTACCTACCAAAGAAGCCCAGAATTCTGTGCAGAGTTGAGACTTTTCTGCTCAGTGGTTTTTCTGAAGTGTCTTCCTTCATTTGATGCAGCAGAGCTGATAGTAATTCCTGGAGAGCTGGAGCCAGCAGAATGGCAGCACCACATCCTCAGCAAAGCACTTGATTGTTTTTACTGCTTTCATCCAACCATGCAACTCCATTTCTCACTGTGACTCAAATGTCATTCTATCGGTCTGTTAGGGCTGGAAAATTCATAATGTACTGGAGTTCAGGGAGAATTTCTTCCTTTGAAAAACAAACTACTCCCACCTGATTAAGTTTTGTGTGTTTTTCCCTGACATAGGTAGAGATAGATTACTGGAGGAATCTACTGAAGGGTGAAAACAGCAAGGAACTTTATTATGATATCTGTAATATTTTTAATAAAAAAACCCTGAGCAAAGTAAAAAAGGAGACTCACAAACTTTATGCCCCCAGCAGACTTTGGTATCTATAAATCTGCCTGTGAATAAAACCACTGATCTGTGTGAGACTTGGTAGGAGTGGGATACTGCTATGGTTTATAATTATGACCAGAATGAATATGGATTGATGAACTTGGGGTGCTCTGTAGATATTTTGAAGCAGCTCTGACAGACAGCTGAAGCTGGAGCCCTTCTAACTATGCTTATTCCAACTCCAATTAATATGCCATGTTGAACAAAAAAGATCCTGTAAGTCACTTCCCAGCTGCCTCTCTCAACATTTTGATTATGACTCTGAAATTTTGCAAAGGTCATGACTGATTTTTATTTTTTATTAAGATTTTGGATAACTGTGTCCCGTTCAAGTCAGACAAGCACAAACAGCTCGAGGCTGTCAGGTGATGATGTGCAGACATACCTATCATATTGCAAAAGCAAGCCATGTCTGTATTAATTTCCTTTTCCAGCATGATCAATAGCTATGAGGTTTATTGACTTCACACAGCACCCAGCCTGACAATAAAGTATATATCACCCTACAGACCTGTCATCACATCTCTCCTTATCTTTGTCATCAGGCAGCCCTTGTCTGAATCAGCCCAGCAATAGGGTTGGAAATAAAAGGACAGGGTTTTAAGGTAAGAAACAATAACATTATTTTTTAATTTCAGCTGAAAACAAGCCTTTATTTAACTCCTCTTTTTTCTTGGTACAAAGTGTTGTGTAAGAGACTCATTTCCCTTCACCTGCACTTGAACTCCTGAAATTTTATCTTCTGGCTAGGTACAGGAAATCATACTCAATATCACCTCGACTGCAGCCTTGCTGCAGTTCATCAGCTGTGATCTGAATGAAAGTAATCCAGAGTCTCTATTTGCTTGGGCACTGGAAAATCAGAGGATCAAAGAGTGTTAATGAAATCTCAGCTTGGCAATTAGCATATCTGTCTGAAAAAGGAAAGTTCTGGGATGATGGTCAGTGCTCAGCACCTTTCATGTGTTTCACATGACACAAACCCCAGGAACACCCCTGACTTGTCAGCCCTTGGCTGATTTCCTGCTGCCGAGCGTTGCTTGCTCCTCGTTGGCCTTGGGTGCTGCTCCCTGTCCCAGAGACTGGCACTCTGCTGACCCTGCAGGAGGGTGGAGCTCACATTGCTCTGACCCTGTCTTTGGGGTCACCTCATGACAGACATGGGTTTTCTGTGGCACACACATTCACTGGAAGCCTCCTGCAGCCCAGGCTGGCCATGGGGTGGAAGAGAGGAAGATGGATGTCACATGATAAGTTTCAAAAAGCAAAAATGGGGATGTGCTCAGTTCTTGTAAGAAATAGAGACCTGCTAGGCTCAAGAAACTGTGCTAATCTGGATTCAAAGATGGAGACTTCTGCTGGTAGGCCTGGAAGAACTTCTGGGCTCACTATTTGCATTGTCCACCCATAGGGGCCTTTTTGCTTCAATTCCCTCCTTTTTTGAAACAGAATCCCAGCCCACCAAACAGATTGCAGAGACAACTGCAGTGCCCCATAACTGCACCTGCAATGCAGCCTCTGCAATGTCTGACAACTGAATTAGAAGCTGAAATAGCTCCAAATTAATCCTCTCTTAACAAACACATTATTACATCTATTCGTTGTATGAATTTCTAGAGGATCCATGATCACGACAGCAAAGGATCATTTCTGAACCAACATAAATGAGAAATAGGTCTGCATTTGGTTTCTAGAGGCCCACTGTGAGATAAGGCCAAGACAACCATGTTGAAGGACAGTCAGACTCCAGTGAAGCTTTGGTTAGAGCTCATTTTTTTAAAGCATTGAGCCGTCTGGGATCTGTCCAGCAAAGCACTTCAACACATGTTTAATATTAAGCTTGCAAGTAATGCTGTTGACTGCAATGGGCATTTGGAAAAAGTAGTCTCCTTTGATAGAAGTCCCTTTATTGCCTCCCTGCAGGTGTTTCCAGACTGTCTTTCCATGGGTTTGCCAAATACTCAGTAGCTTTTATGAAGGATGGGGACTAAGGTGACCACTGAATACACCTTCTAAAATGCACCACACTCAAGGGACTGAGATACTGCCACATGCAATACAACTTTTTCCTCTGATCACAGTCCTTAAAATATTCTTGTTTTCCTACTGTTTCCAAGGCCAAGGTCTAAGCTCAGTGAATGTCACAGAATGTTATGAAATCCACAGACACCCCCTTTTCCGTGAGATTTTCCATTCCACTCCATCAGATAACTTCTCTCTGTATAGGAGAAACTAAACAAAGAATTTTAGCATGGGTAGTTTCAGAAAGAAAGTTTCTCTCTTCTCATTAGCAAAGTGCATGAGAGAGACACATCTTCTGGTGCAGACTGTGGAGTTCAGTTGGTTTCAGCTGAGCCACATCAATTTATATCCCAGCACAGGAACTCCAGACTTCATTTAGTAGCTCCATTTATGAATGCATGCTTATAAAGATCATGTTTTTTGAGGGACTTGTGTGCCCATTTATTCATGTCTCCTTCATATCACAGGAGCAGAGATACATGTAATACTGATATAATGAGGACAGTAAAAAATCACCACTGACTTCTAAATATTGTGTTGGGATTTTTTATTTTACAGATAAAAATTTTTTTGTGGTATTTCATGGATCTTCTTCATCCACACATTTCTCCCCGAACTGATAAGAAGCCTTATAAGATTTTATTAAGTATTTTTATGTGAAGGTTAAACTTGGCCAAGGAACTACACTTCATTGTAGTGTATGAATAAGGTTGTCCTTCTGTCTTGTTATATTCCAGAAGTCTGCAACACAATGTTAAAATGTAAATTTTAAAAAAGGTTTTGTTTGATAAGTGCTGCAAAAATTTGTTCTCACAGAAGCTATGATACCCTAAGTGTGTGCACACACCTGACCAAGCCATGTCACACCTGAGCTGCTAGGATGCCTCATTCAAAACCTCTTCATTCAGTGTTAGGTATTTTAGGGAAAAAAAACAAACAGAACGATATGGGTGTGAATGGGTAATTCCTTCCATTGATTTCTGCAAATAATTACTGATCCAAATTGCCATGGAGAAGTGTATTTTCAGTTCCTCACCTCCTGCTTAGAAGAAAGGAAACCTAACTGTATTCAATTATTGTATAGCAGTTCTACATGTGACAAAGACTTGACTCTATTTTTGAGGCAGGAATAATTACATTAGCAATATTGTTACCATGGTGTCACCACTGCTTCGGAAATTTATTACAGTGTAGTAAATAAAATTCAGGCTCCACAATAGCTTCTGCAGACAAGTTTAATAAAAATTCCACCTCATTATGAATATATGTATAAAACATCTGTAACTCTCATGGCTTAGAGGAAAGTGTCATGTTAGTATAGGAGCAGCAGAAATAGGTATGACTCAAAAATAGTAGGGAAAAATCAGTGATTTTCCATGGTCCAAATCTTCTGCTATTCCTTTTGGGACTGAGACACATTTATTCTTTCCCGTTCATCTGCCCTCATCTGCTATGGATGTCTCTTCCTCAGCATTAGGAGACTTTCTCTATATCATTTTGTCGCCCTTAACTGTAAGTCTCAGCCCTTGTCTCAAATCCTGAGCCCTTCCAGGAACTCAGGCTGCATGAGGTGAGGGATTATAATGACAGAGTTGTGACCTCAGCGATGAGGAAGGCTTGAGCCTTTTTCTGCAGAAAAGATTTCTGCAGTGGTTTCTTTGTGACGGAAAGCTGCACAATGGTTAATATTTTAGCAATTTATTCCCCATTAGAGCAGTTGTTTCATATCAGTAAAATGCCACCTGTTACAAATTGCTTCATGCTTTTGAAATAATTTAGCTGTTTTTTCTGCCCTTCAGTAAGCAAGGAAACTGTTGCGATAGAAAGGTTTTCCTTCTTACAAATATGCAAGCATAAATCAATGCCAAGGTGCAGCCACTGCAGGATCATTGCTGAAATGGGACCCTGCAGGCCATCTGGGTAATGGTATTGTGTTAAGCAACAAAGAAGAGCAATGCTTTAAAAAAAAACAAAAACAAAACAAAAAAACCTAACCAAAACCAGGCAATAAAACTCCATGAAAATGATGGTTTTAAGCATCACTTTTTTACAGCTGATCTGTAAAGAGATTCACTGCCCTGACTGCAATGCTGTTAACTGCCAGGTGTCTTTTTCACGATTGAGTGATTCAGGGTCGCTCAAAGAATCACCACCAAAGGTATTGGCAAAATCTTTTTTATATAAATTTATCAGTGGTTCACAGTATTAGTTACTATATGGGTAGAACATACAAAGGAAAATTGAGTTGGAATAAATTTAGAGTGATTTATATAGAGACCAGAGGTACCAAAGGGTGAATTAAACCTTCCTGTTGAGCCATGAGGTTCACAGTGGCCCCCCCTTCTTTCTGAAGCTCCTGATGGAGCTTAGGTTGAATCTCAGTCTCAGACTTGGACAATGGTTTATGTCTAAAGGAATTAATGACATAGATTTTATTAGCACTGATTTGGCATGCTATCAGCAGCTTTCTGAGAGTGTGTTGTGAATAAGAGATCTCTTCACCTTGGGAAAGGAAGGATCTCAGGCTCAGGTAAGGAATGCCAAACCTTGAGAGACATCCCAGGTCAAGAGTCACCAGTGTGCAGTCCAGTTGAAAAGGAGATAGAGCTTGAACTGTACTTATCCAAAGATATGTTGTTGAGAAAACTTCTCTCTGCCTCAAGAAACAACTTTGAGGGGTGTCCCAGCTCAAGGGGAGATCACCACCACGCAGTCACACTGCCAGGAAGGAAAATCTCAAGGAAGGCTCTCTCAGGGTCTCATATTTATAGGATAAAATGGTTGACTCATAGTCAGATTGCATACTCTGGGAAGGGTGTGAGACTCCTTGTACCCACAACTTTCCTTGTTCCCTGACAAATGAGTCTTGGAAAAATCACTGCTGTTCATGTGTCAAGTGCATGATCAGTGTTCCCAGCTCATGAGCATCGGTGCTCAGTAGGTGACTTTGCCCCTTTGTGGGTTTCCTGGAGCAGTTTTTGACCTGAATATTACTCACAGAATCACAGAATCAGAACTTGCTGAGTTGGAAAGGATCCATTAGAATCATCGAGTCCAACTCCTGGCCCTGTGCCTGACACCCCAAAAATCACAACATATGCCTGAAAAGGCTGAGGCCTTTACTTCCTGTGGAGACTGTCAAACTTCTGCTGCTTTGGTTGTGGGAGTCCAGTGCATCCATCACAGTGTGAACACTGCGAACAGATTTCTAAAGAAATGGGAATAGTTATATTTATATAAATTATTTTGGTACTGGAAGCGATTCATTTAGATGGAAAGTTAATTAGCATCCTTGGTAAAAAGATTTCTTGAGAAAGAGTCAAGGGGGAAGAATTTCCCCTGTGTTTTTCTCATTTGATTCCTTAAGAAAAGCTTTAAAAAATGGAGGTCGGAGTTTTTGTGTACAGCTTTTTGCATCTTTGTGGATGCATTTTCAACTATGTAGCTTATAAGCCTGTACTCCTGTAACTGGGAAAAATTTCAGAGAAAGTTAGGTCAGAATAAGTTAATACTTCTAATAAATAAGCAAACTTAAACAAAACGAGACCGAACTCCTCAATTCCCAAATGCCGAAGATATTTAATTACTGTGAGCCTTGTTTGTGTGCTGATAACTCCTAATGAATATGAATGTCTCTGAGTAATCCAGGAAAGGATTTCTGAGAATTTTGCTTGCACCTGAGGCATTGTTGGAGGGAGCCTGGCACAGAGTCAGAGAGCTGAGGTACAACACACAGGGGCTGCTGACAAGAGATTGATTTTGATTGTTTTGATTTCTCCCCTTCAGCCACAGAAGGTGAGGGTCCCTCTCAGGGGGTTCTTGCACAGTCATGTCCCACCAGACCCTCAAGCTGCCAGTGGGTCCCTCTGGCTCAACCCATGGGATGGAGCTGTAGCATCTTGTAAGACCAGACACCAGGGATGCTCTGCCAGAAGGAATGGGAACCAGTTTAGCAAAAATAAAGTGATGATACAGCTGTGAGAGGGGCAGGGCAGTGTCCCCCTTGGTTTCTAGATGAGAGGACACAGTTTTCAGAGTGCTTTGGCAAAATGAGTGGAATCACTCACTGCTTTGTCTTAAACATTCACTGCCCTGGTAGTAGGACTTGGGGAATGAGATGAAAACAACCCTCAAGCAGGGCTTGCTTAGTTTGGATTTTAAGCACGGATCAGAACCTTGCTTTTGTTGCTTTTCCTCTTTCCCTGCTCTATCATGTTTTGTTTTTTACAGGAAGTGTCAGAAGGACAGTTCCAAACCCAGACTCTGGACCCTGGTTACATTTTTTTTAAAAAAAGATCCTATCCTGCAATAGCTGCAAATAAATATCTTTATTTCTTCTAGAAATGGGCATCTTCACATACCTAACATTATGTGCAGGGTCTTATACAAAAAAACACCCCACTCATATATATCTCTATATCTCCTACTTTCAGTGGGCATTTGGTCAAAGGAAACATCCCAATATCTCCCTGCAACCTCAGTGTAATGGGGGCTTTAATTGGGGTTACTTTCATTAAGATAATTCCTTTTATATTCCTCATTGAGCTGAAAGACCATTCAATCAATAAAAATTTTATTCTACAAATCTCCACCACTTAATAGAGAACACATTTTCAATAAAAAATTTCAATATCCCCTCCCAGAGGGTAGATTTTCAATAGAATCTGTATAATCAGTTTGCAGCCTTTTAGCAATTGTAACTGTTTCTCAAAGGGCATCCAAGATTTGAAGCTATTATGGGAAGGTTTTAAACCAGCAGCAATTGCAAGAATGACTTGTTGGGGTTTATATTCTTCTCCTCCTGGAGCAGATGGGCACAGCACTGAGCCAACATTTAGCTGGGGCTGCTTGGATCCACTCTCATACACCTGCCTGCAGGGGTTTGCTCTGTCCTCAGTGCCCAGACAATTCAGCACATCTATTTCCTGCCATGGAGGGTATATGAATACCTCTGTCAGCTGTCACAGCTGCCAGCCTCACTATGCAAGCTGGTCCTTGCCTGCTCCCAGCTCCAGCCCGTGGCTCTCAGCATTTGGCAAACTTGAGCCTTCTCCACATCACATCTCCTTTTACCTCCCACTTTTCAGCTCATATTAATGGCCCTGAGCACTTCACATGTTCTTCACCCAACATTTCCCTTCTGAGGTGTCTTCTCACTTAAAATCATAACTTATGTGGGGGATTCCTGTGGCCTAAGTTGAGATGTCTGCAAAATTGATGACTAACCCTGAGCCAGCTGGCTTGGCTGTCAGCACTTTTTTCTATTGCAGTCTTCCTTCCTACCACTGTTTGGCAAACTGGAAAAATCTGGAGTGAGTCAGCTTGTAAGACATACTTATTGGCTGGCTAATTAATTTTATTCAAAAAGACTGGGTGAATTCTTCCTTTGGAATTCCTATAACTCCCCACTGACTGTCAAGGGGGCTAACTCAATATTTTTTTTTTCTTTTAAAGGCCTGAAGCCCACCCCAAAGGCCTAACAACGGATTGGTACATGCTCCAGCAGCAGGAGAGAACAGAGGTGTGTATCTGTATGAAATTGCATGGGGGATACTGCTGCAAGAGAAAGAGACACCCCAGACAGTGGAAGGTGGCACAACTCAAGACTATCGAACTCAAAGCTTGTAAAGAAATTTCCTTCTCTCTGGAAGGAATCATTCCACTTACAAGGAAAAATGGTCTTTAATAACATTATTCTTTCTCCTATACTACACTGCTATGTAAGTGTCTCTTATCAGGTCAGTGTTTTGCCTTGCTTGTCACGTGGTAGCAGAAGGGAAGAAGAGTTTTGCCAACAGACAATGGACTGCAAGGCAGGAATGATGGGTTGGAGGTTGAGCAGGGACAGCCTTGTCCAGAGTTTGCCCACTGTCAGGAGCCCCTGGCAGTTTTTTTTAGCTCAAACATTTTACAATGGAAAATAAACAGTTGTGTTTGTCCAGGCTGATAGCAGGCATTTGCCCACAGCAAACACATCTATATGCAAAAGGCCCTCTTGGTGGATACACTCAGAGAAGGTCTGGATAATGAGATGCTTATTGCTTCACTGTCAATTCTCCACCAGGCAGCAGTTTAAATCTTTGCCCCCCATTTGTGTGCTGTATTTGGTCCATAATGTACTTATTTTCAAGTGTCATTTTTAATTTAATGCATGAGAGAACTTATTACCCCTGGCAGAGTTAAATAGTTAAACCAGGTTCTGTCAATTCCTCCCGATCTGTTGACAAGTGGAATAATATTGCACTGAGATTAGTTTATATGAAGACTTGTGGACAAGCTGAAGCCCTAGGAGTCATGCAGGGATTTCTGCTCTGCATGCAGCAGGCAAATGAGGCATTTGGGTGTTTTTCTTGTAACCTCCTATGGCAGAAAGTGGTAACTTGAACTTAGACAGGTTTGGGTCCCCTAGCAACACAAAGTTTGAGTTTGCCTGATTACTGAGTTTGCAATGTTTTGGAAGATGTTCCCAGGTGCAAAATTTAACACCATCTTTAATGATAGTATTCAGTATCCCTGAAAGTGCAGGAAAGGATCCAGGTGACAGCTGTGGATCATGCCAATAAAAGGCACTTCCATGGGGAGTGCTACAACTTTTAGTTTCCTCATCTGCATCTTTCATGAGCTGAATGAGACACTGTGAAATAATTTTTTGTGTCCCTCTCCTCTTTTTTTTTTTTTTTTTGGTTTGCAGGAGAGGTGTTGTGGGCTGTCCTTATGCTGGGAGGCAGACAGTGAGTTGGAGGCTGCTGCCAGTCACGCTCAGCAGCTGAGAGCTGTGACATAAAATGTCCTGCCTGTTGGGAACCCCTTGCTGACTTTTAGTTTGCTCTTTCTACTAAGAAATGAAAAGTCCCTCTGACTAAAGTAGCTGGTAGCTCATTATTGCATACAGGCAAACAAAGCACTTAATGCTGCTGTGAAGAATCCTTGAGCAGGAAAATAATGAGTAGGAAAACCACATCTCTCAAAAAGACCCCAATGCTTTGGATCACCCTGAAGAAAAACTGTCATGAAATGCTTTTCTATGGACCTACACTCATGGGACAAGATGATATTTTCTTTATTGCTAAGGATATTTGGAAAAAGCCTCACAGCTTGTGTTTGGGTGGGGAAAAACAATGAGTACAGATTTTATATCAGATTTTTCACCAGTAGATCTTATAAGAAGTCCGTATCACTGGCTCTGTTTCACAGGAGGAGAAATTGTGGCACAGAGCAGGAAAACAACCCATTCCTCTCCCATTTAGAGACCAGTGGCTCTGCCAAAAATGGGGCTCAGGCCTTCTGAAACCTAATGAGCTCAGCCTGACAGCTGAGAATCCTGATCTCCGTATATACTCCAACTTAATGCGTTCATTGATTTTTTTGTTTGTTTATTTGAAGTGAGGAAATATTTATTTCTCAAGAGTGAAGCTCTTTTGCTTCCCACATAGCAATTGTGATGGCAGATAATCCTACCATGCTGCTTCCTTAGAGGATAGAATCATCTCAGGGGGATTTTTCTGTCTTCTGGTTTGCCTCATCCTTGGCACATTTACTGACCTTGCCATCACAGTTATTTGCAGTGGTTGTTCCCGTAATAAAGGTGGGGAGAAGGGAGAAATGGCCAAGTTCTTCAGACACGGTCTCGGCGAAATCAGCCCTTCAATTGTTTCTTACCTCAGTGCAATGCTCATGGCAAAGGTTTTGTCCTCCTTCCTGGGAAGGTGACCCTACCTGGTGGGTATTTCTGCATGGTGGGAGATGGAACACTGCCAGCCCTCCCCTCTGGAATGCAGCATGGAGCTGTAGCACTGTGTTCTCACTGATATCCTGCCTGGCAGCCTGTTCATATTGAGTCATCTCACAAAACCTCTGCCCTTGTGACAAGCAGCATCAAGACCTGCTGTGGAGGGTCCCAGGGAACAGGGGAGTAATTCTCCATAGACACCACTGAGCTTGGGTGTTTCTGCAGGCAATGAAGTTGCTCTGGTGGCCTCACTCTGCTCGGCAGTGAACCCAGAGCTATAAAGAAAAATGATGTGGATAACAGCCTTGCATTCCCGAGAATAGCTCTGCAACAGGCAGCCTGCCAGCTTTGTGAAGAAGAATTCCCACTTCAGGTGAGTCTCTTGTTGGGTTCCTATTATTGAGGTGCAATATTTTTAGTAGGAGGCTGATTTGAAAAGGGGAATTACTTTGAACTTTCCTGGTTTAGTTCTACCAATTTTAAATACAGTAGATTTCAAAGGTCTCTGTAATGAAAAGTGTGGCACAGCAAGAGTCACTGCATAGTGAAAGCAGTAATTGATGATGGTTGAAGCTGTCAGATTTGCTAGAAGCACTGATCAGCCAGTCAAGGGAAGCAAAATAAATTTCCCTGAGACCATCATATTTCATTGGATGTGACTGGAGTGAGCAAGTTTGCAGCAGCACAGCCACCGTGGGCTGACACAGGAGGCCCTGAGCTGCGTTATGGTGGCGCAGTGACTGATGGATGTTCTTGCACCCACATCTGTAAAACTGCTGGCTGAGGCTGTGGGGATGCAGTGCACTGAGCAGTATTTCAGCCTTGCTCCTCAGGAGCAATGGCATCCTGGCCTGGATCAGGAATGGTGTGGCCAGCAGGACCAGGGAGGTCGTTCTTCCCTGGTGCCCAGCACTGGTGAGGCCACACCTTGAGTGCTGTGTCCAGTTCTGGGCCCCCAGTTTGGGAAGGACATTGAGGCACTGGGGCACGTCCAGAGGAGGGCAACGAGGCTGGAGAGGGGCTGGGAACACAGACCCTGTGAGGAACCCTGAGGGAGCTGGGGGTGTTCAGCCTGGAGAAAAGGAGACTCAGGGGTGCCCTTATCACTCTCTACAGCTCCCTGAAAGGTGGCTGTAGTCAGGTGGGGTTGGTCTCTTTCACCAGGCAGCAATGACAGAACCAGAGGATGGTGTCTCAAGGTGTGCCAAGGGAAATATAGGCTGGATATTCAGAAGAAGTTTTTCATGGAAAGAGTGATAAAGTACTGGAATGGTTGCCCGGGGACATGGTGGGGTCACCACCCCTGGATATTTTTTAAAAAAGACTGGATGTGGCACTTGGTGCCATGGTCTAGTTGAGGTATTAGGGCATGGATTTGGATTTTCTTGGAGGTCTCTTCCAACCTTGTGATTCTGTGATTCTGAGGGTTTCCTGACGATGTTTATGCTCTTCTTTCAGCTTCACCTGCTTCCAGGGGTGAGGTCACAGCCCGTGTCCTTCTGGAGCAATGTCTCATGTTGCAAACACAGCTTCTGTTGAATCCCACAGCCGTTTTCTTGCCTTGCCAGGCTGAGTCAGAACACCCTTCTCATTTCCACTTCCATGTTTTGATGGAGGGATTGTGGACCACTCCCACAGTCCCAAAATAATATTTGTAATCAGGCACCTTTATCACTACATTTAAATGTTGATACTATTATTATTACTAATGTTTGTTATTCTGAAGATGAATACAAAAATAAGGTTCAGAACATGGATACCTTTCATACAGAGAAGAGGGAGGGGAAATTTTCCCTCCCAGAGTCCAGGACTGTCAAGGATGTGATATCTGCACTGGCAAGGCTGTGCTGGCATCTCCAAACAAGTGGAGCAATTCTTTTTGTCATTAAAGACACATCAGCCTTTTTCTTCTGAAGACATTAGAAATAAATATCTTGAAGCAGGAAGGAGTAAATCTGGCCAGATGCTCCCAAGGCCTCTAAAAAGGAAATTATCTATAAAATCTAGTGTCATCTACCAGGAACAGGTTCTCTGAAGATGAGGCTCACACTGGAGCCCTGACAAAGGGTGTGTCAGGATGGTTTGTGGAATTGGGATGCCGTGGGAGAGAGAGAGACAGAGAGACCAGGCAAAATTAACCTCTCTATGACCGGACTGTTCAAGTATGTTCTCTCATTTCTCTTATCTATGTCTTTCATGAGAATTGATAATTATAACTGGGTTTGTTGGTTTGTTTTTAAATTTTAGATGTGTAAATAAATGTCTTTTGTTTCACTTTACCTGAGTAAAAGTTAAAGGAGATTTCTGTTTGCATGTGAAGTGACAAGACACCCCTTGTACACAGCCCCTCTGTGGTCAGGAAGAGGAAGAAGTTTATTCTGTTAACCAGAGTTGTTCAGAAGAGCCTTTGAGCTTGGGAAGGAGACTGGACCCAGAGTGTCCCCATGATGTCCCCTATAACAGACTTCCCAAAATCATGTGCAAGTTTGTTTTTTTACAGTCCTGCTGGTAGCAGGACTTTGCAGGACTTCTAAGATGATGCTCAAAGATTTCTAAGATGTTACTCAAAGACATTACTTCCAAGGATCCTGTTGAAAGTGTGTCTCACTAAAGGTGTGACCCCAGGTGCCATCCTAGTTCAGACTGAAGAGCACCAGCACCAGGCACACATCTGGCTGTGAGATGTGTCACAGCCCTGTGCTGCAGGTCACCAAAATGTGAGTCTGAGTCAGCTCTGCTGAATCCTCTACATGCAGAGAAATGGGGAAATAAATAGCAGTAAGCAGCAATCCCAGGTATCTTCCTGCTTTCCCCAGATGTCTGTGGGAGGTGCAGAGTTTTGGGGTGCCCCGAGGAGCAATCAGGGAACTGAGTCTTTGCTGCCCATCTGCAAGTGTTTTAAGCTTTGCAGGAGGGAAGGAAGACAGTCCCTCTATGTCCTCTTCAGGAACTGCATTGTTCTCCTTCTCTACTCCATTTGCACATAACTGATGCTGCTGAGTGTCCCTGTGGAGCAAATAAGAGATTCAGCCCATAGATTCTACACACTTGATGTACAAGAATGATTTATGGGATCAGAAATTAATTAGATTGCAATGATAGGGTGTAAGTGCTGTGTCACTCTTAATAATTGGGTGATTAAAGTCAGTTAAAAATAAAGCTACTGTGATAAAACACAGTGGAGCTGAAGATGGTTGTTTCCTATGGCTATCAGGGACAGAGAACCTGATTTTGCAGAAGAGAATGTTTCGTCACAAAACAGAACACTGTGGACATGACCCAGGGGAGGAGACAAATCCTGGACAACACGTCCATCCCAGCTGAATGTGTGGGGCTCCTGCACATCCCCAGCATGTTGGAGATGGATGCAAATGGAAACAGCTGGGCCCATTAGCTCCTCTTGTGCAGGAGGTTGGTACAAGATGTATTTCCTCACAGAGGCCTTTGCAACAGCCTGAACAGTGCATTTCTCATGGCTCAGGGGTTGCAAGGTTGGTGTGTACAGCCAGACATTTTGACAGAGATTGTGGAACTGCACTGAACACCTGTACCGAGTGTATTTACCTGCTTTTCACCCTTCATGCATCCTGAAGTAGTAAAGTGTGAACATTGGGAGTGTCTTTACCAAAATACTGATGATTTTCTATGGCTGTTTTGCTTGTGGGATGAAGCCACTGCACATTATTGGTCCTTTTCCATACCACATCCATCAGCACACGTGGTCTATACGTAAACTCAGATCTACTCTTTACATATTTCCATTTGCTGGATGAGGAGCCCTGCCCTGAATGTAAAGGCACATTTGGCCTTGTGCTCTTGTGTAAATGTCAGCCTGGTAGAGAGGAGCCAGAATGGTGTCAGGGACACGTAAGGAACAAGTGAAACTGGAGAAATGTGAACCTGTTGTTTTTGAAGCCTGGTGAGTAGGAGTCTGATCCTCCAACTCCAATATTAGTTAATGGATCTGAATGCTTGACTCCCACACACAGCTCTGAAAATTTACTCCATCTGCTCCATTGCTTGTTATCTTGCCTTTTTTCTTTTTTTTTTTTCTATAGCAGAAAAGACAGAGCCCTCTCTCTGCCTGAGATAAGATTTGAGAACTGTAACAGTTTGAGTACAAATGTTCATCTTACCAAAGCCAGTTTTTAATACCAATCGGGAATTTGGTTTCTTCTCTAGAGGCACTATATCTACCTTTAAAAATAGATCTATCTGGCAAATTAATGCTCAAGTTCACAGATGTAAGATAGCAGTAATGGCCAGATTAAAACCTTATACTGTACTGATTTTATCACCCAACTGAAAAATGGATAGTGATCATCTGTAGGGTCAAAGGGTTACATTTTATTGATCTCCTAGAGTTCATTTTATTTTTCTTTGTGTTGCTCTTATTACTTCTCTGGCACACACAAACACCCAGGTTTTCAACTCCTTCAAACCATGCTGGAGTCAGCTGAGCTCAGAGTGACTTACTGGTGCAACTGATTTCAAAGGGAGCTTCTCGATAAAACAACATTAAAAATCTATTTTGTTTTTTTGGCTAAAATCTCTTCACCCTTTGTGCTTTCAATGGCTTTTTTCACTCTTTTGAAGAAGTGTTGTCAAATTTTCTTTTATGTATATCTATCTGATTTTTCTTTGTCTCCTCCTTTCTGATTTTTTAATTTCTTTGATTCTTGAGAAGTTTTTGTGTGGGTCATATTAAATGGGTCTAATAGCAAAAGCAATGACATGACCCTATTTAACTTCTAGCATTTTACAGTCTCTGATGAAACAAAGCAGAAAATTTTACCCAAGCTATTGATTTCCACAGAGTATCCTTGAAAAGCTGTAGAAATTATATTCCTCTCTTTACAACTCAATAAGGGAAACTCAGGCATTCTTCTGCTAAAGAAAAACATGGCATCTTAGGCTAAGCTAAAGCCCTAAACTAAACTTTGTATTAATTAGCAAAGCAATAAAGACATTCTGGCTCATTATTTGTGAAAAGGCACACAGCACTTACCCTGATGCAGCAATCACTCAGCCATTGGTAATATCTAGGCTACAAATTGCTTCCTAGATGTATTCCCAGAACATGAAACAAATACATCACATTATTGTTTAACAAACATCACTGCCTAATCTGAGCTATACAGGCTTTTATTTATGCCATTTGCAGTAAACATAGCATTAAATATGATGTCTGGATAAAAACTTTCCTAGGAACGCTGGAGTCATAAAGAAAGCTGGGAGCCCTAAATTGATTGTAAGTTAATCTGACATTTTAAAGGAAATTGTCATTATCTAATTCACCAGGAGCTGTTCTGAATGACTGTAAAAACACTGTTTTCATTTTGCTTAGATCCAGCACTGTAAAAGGTCACATACTTCTAAGCAGGCCTCCTCAAATTACTCAAAACACTTAGAAAGATTTGCATTAGCAGAATTGGTATATTTAACTGCATTTTAATGAAGACAGTCAGTGCTCTTTGTCTCTGAAGAAAG
This sequence comes from Polioptila caerulea, assembly GCA_013397295.1. Lineage (NCBI taxonomy): Eukaryota > Metazoa > Chordata > Aves > Passeriformes > Certhiidae > Polioptila > Polioptila caerulea. Next base: position 390,694 of record VYXF01007595.1, on the reverse strand, counting down.
GGAGGAAGGGAAGGCGAACTGTGATGCTGAAGTTCAATCACCTGTTTCTGTGTGTGTCACTCACTAGGCTTAGCTTATAATTGACTTTTTTGATTTCCTGTTTGATTAAATTTAGCAGTAGAAGATTTTAGGTCAACATAAGACAAAAGTCATCTTTTCATATTAATTTTTTTTTTTTTAATAAAATTCAACAATATTTTTTCCCGAACAAAACACTTACATCTTTATTTATCCCATCAGGGTAGAGTGGAAATTCACTTGCACTTAGCTTGAAACAATGTCCCACTTTGGTCTAATTTGTTTGCTGATGCAAAGCAGAAAAGTTCCTGACTCTCTTCATCACCTTCACGTGTCTCTTGTTAAGCTCTGGTGCATTGGTTTTTTTTGGACAGAGCTGCACCTGTGCTTGTTAAGGTGTGGACTGGGTGAGACTGACCCATAGGAAGATCCTTTGAAGGTTTCAAATGAAGGAATAAGAGGGGTGGAGAGGGATAATTGGGGTGGTTTCTGGGCAAGAAGGAAGAGTCATTATGACAGATATCAAGGGAGTGTCCATCAGCTCGTTGGCCTTGGAAAACAGCTTTGTTTTAGTGTATGTTCCAAATATTATGTTTGAATGGAAAATCTAATATCTTGAAGGACGTAGCTGAGTGGGTTACAGAATATTAGCATTTCCCTGCCTAGGAGAGAGGAGATATAGGCTTTGTGGATGAATTTCAGCTGCTTGATTTCTGATTTCCAGATGCTCTTCCTTCCCAAGGACATTCAGTTTGTCATGAGCAGTTAAACCCACTGGCCAAAGAAAGTGTAGTTAAGCCAACTGAACTTGATTTGTGGGTTTTGGTTGTTTATTTTTTTGGGTATGAAAATATGTCTGATACACCCAGATGGGACTCTCATGACATCTTGTCTCTTTGGTGGTTCCTGCATGGGGCCATAAGGAGTTCAAAGAGGGGAAGATCAAATGTAGCCATCCATGACCTGTGCACTGAATGCTCAGATTAACAAGCAGTACTGGCCAAGAGTGACTCTGTCACTAAACCCAAGCAGGGTTATCAGGATGCATCTGCTTGAGGGGCTGGACATGTGCTCTGGTCAGGGGGGGTTTGGTGGACTGGGTTGTTTACCACGACTCTGGATTTAGCCTGATGGTCTCATGCATCATGTGGACCAGGGGGAGAGTGGGGCCCTCAGGAGTATGTTGAACACAAGAGCAGTGGTGTCAGTCTCCACTGAGAAGGTGAGCATGAGCATTTTTGATCAAGGAGCCCAGCTGGGAGTCCTGAGCCACAGCAGAGATCCTTGGAGAGACTGTGTTGAAGTATTATTTCTTATGATCTCAAGGAAATGCAATGATAAGTGTTCCTGTTCTCTCCTAAACCCCCATGTATTAGTCATGCAAATGGAGTGTCATTCCCTGGTGACACAGACCCAATCTAATGCTAATTTTTTTTTAAGATTTGACTCTGTTTTGTTAATGACCACTCTAAAGGCACTGCTCCTCCACACTCCTACCTGTGCCACTCCACGTTCTTCTGAGGACACTGGGGACATGAGAGCTGTCAAGTTGCGATAATGGGGCAAAATTCATGGTCTGAATATTCCATTTCAGCATGGCCTTTGCATATCTGAGCACTTAGACATTGTAGCACTGGGACTGTGCAATGTCACGCAGAGAGCATTGCCCTCAGCTCAAGCATGTACTTCACCAAGTGGCAACATCTTGTGGAAATTAACAGGCATTTGCTTTATCCAAGGGAAGGCACTCAAAGTAAAATGCACATCTCTGAGCTACCAGCTATCTGTGTGTACCTAGAAGAGCTGGAATTTATTTTCTCAGTGAGAATCTGATCTAAATCCTCAGCAGGCAAATGAATTGAGCTCAGCGAACTCTAATTTAGACACCCAGTGTAGCTGAAAATGCAGAGTAAAATATTATTTCATATGTATTTACTTTGGAAGGAGTGAAGTGTGTTTTTTCAGCTGCCTGTGTAAGTGAAATGGCATGTTTAAACTGCTGGTGCAAGACAGCCAGGGTTTAAACATCTGTGCCTGATGGAGGGTGGTGGTGAGAAAGTGCATTAGCATCACATTTAAATATGGAAAATTAAGGAAACAAAAATGCAACAGAATGACACTATAAAGCATAAGGGTTATATGTGCATGTGGAGCTAAGTGTGCCATCAGCATCTCTCAAGTTTTTGCTTTAGGAGGGTGCAGGGCAGCTCTCCCATCTCCACCCTGTTGTTGGTGTTAAATGTTTTATTGCAACTAAGTGGGAGGTACTACCCAGAACACCCTCTAATAATGTACAAGAAGATGTCTTCTAAAGAAAAACCTCTGCTGTACCTTGCAGACAAATATTTTGTTTGAGCTACATCTCTGGAATTATGAAGACCAGAGATTTACTTGCTGTTCTGTGGATCTGGAAATCCTGAAGAGTCCCCTGGAATTCCACCTTCGAGGTGATGCACACATGCTCTGCAGGGCAGAGGGAGGTGTCTGTGGGTGGCTTAGCAGACAAGTCAGCTGGGTTAACACAGAGTCATAAGAGTTTGAATTCACTCCCTTGGTCCACTCTGGGCATCAGTCTGTGGTGCCTCACACTGTTTGGGGATGTTCCAGCCTCCTGATGCTTGATTAAAGCAATTGTCTTTTGGGAATTTCTCGTCTGTACCTCGCTCCACTTTCGGGGTTTCTAGAAGAGCCTGGCCTGAGCCCAGCAGGGCCTTTTGGATTGCAGACTCCTTTTATCACTTCAAGTTGGTTGGATGCCAAAATCTCTGAGGAGAAGGAGATGGAGCTTTCCATCTCCTCACTGCTCAGCACTGTGGAGAGTGCTGGCCTTTCATCTGGCAGTCTCAGGGTTTTGGGAGACAGCTTAAACACGTCTTGTTGTCCCTTGTGCTTATGTGATTTGAGATGTGGAGCCCTCTGGGGTCATCACAGTGCCACTCTCACACCTAATAGCTGTCACCTCTCGGGCCTGAGCCTGAGGTAGAGCCAGTAACCAATGGCTGAGAGACAGTGAGGAGGAGAAGCTTGATCAGCTGCTTTAATGACAAAGCCCAACACCGGGATAGGGAAAAGTCAGTGTTTGTCTTAATAAGCTGAGGAGGGCTGGGAAGCCACCTTCCCAGTGCAAACTGACACAAATAACAGTTTCTCCAATGGTTTAAACTTTGTCTCTTAAAAAAAAGAGATTTATTCCTTCAGGTCTGGTACCACCTGCAACGAACAGATGAGCAGCAGTGAGGAATAGGTCTGTACACAGACCTGTGTCATTGCCTTCACACCCACAGATCTGAAGGGGTGGTCACTCTGTGGCACCCATTACTTGCTGTGGTCTAGAACAACATTTAAATACCTTTAGCTCTTCCTTTGTCCATAATGTGAAAGCTACTGTGCATAATGCACTCTATGGCAACCCCTGATTTCTAGGTGTAGGGCATCCCAGACAGAGCCTTATCTGTCTACATCACTAGTCAGAGACACCAGACATCCAAAAATCTCTGGCTGATGCAGCAACTTCTCAGTATCCCACCAATTTTGGTTCCTGGCAAGGGAGGAAAAATAGGAAAATAGAGAAAAACCCCACATTTGTGGAAAACTGGACATGTAATGTCCCTATATGAGCCTGGAGACCCAGGTCCTTGGTGCCCAGCAGTGGTATAGAGCGAACTTGATTAGATCAAGTGGAGAATAAAAGTGTCTTTCAAAATTGAGTTAGATGGGCAACCATAAAAGACTGGACTTAGGATTCATAAAACCAATATTCATTATGAAGTTGCTTTACTGTGAAATCACTGTTGGCTCTTTAATACTGTTAAACATAAAATACAGTAACTATTCTGCAAACTAATTGCCAAGAAAGCAGAGGCAATCCATCTTGGCATTTGTTTATATGCAATGAAGTTTTATAATCTAATTTGCAGATTACTGGCCATGATATTTAAGGCAATTAATGAGCTGAGCTGAATTGCTCACTCCCTTATATGAGGTTTTCATAGAACATATTTCTGGACTATGGAAGGGTACTTAAAATTCTACACTCATTTCTGTTTATTAATGGCTGTGTTCCTCTGGAACTGTAGATGTTACCTTGTGAACACAGTTCTGTTTTTATTACTGGTCCTATAAATTAGTAACTTGTAACAGTAATTCAGAAATGAATAAAACTAATTTCCCTTTTTATTTCAAAATTTACTTCTGTTAAATATGTCATTGTTACCCTGACTACATTATGAAATAGCAACTGAATGATAAACTCTTAACGCTCCGATAACTCCCTCTGGCAAGCATCAACAAACTGACTGCTGTAAATATTCTACATGCAAAAAACCTTCGCATCTTACTGCTGTGAGTGTCATTTTTTTTCCAGATTAAACCACTGTTTCTTCCCATCTCATTGTGGATTGTCAGCTCCTCAGTGTGAGCAATGCATCTTACTTAGGTCATGCCACAGCAGCCACTGCCGAAATAGCTGTGGTAGTTTGGGAGGTGACAGTGCTGTGCTGGAAGCCAGGTGAACAGGTTGTGAAAATATCCATCAATTTCCTCTTCCCTGAGCCCACATTTTGCTCAGAAGTGAGGGGTCATCCTGGGTCTGGTAAGGGATATGCACAATGTCTAACACCACAGGGTCAGCCACGTCTCTGATGGAAATCCAAGACGCAGCCGCGGTACAAATAAATAGTTTTGACAAGTCAAGAGTAGATGTTACATTTTTATCCTGTGCTATTTTCATTCCTCAGCCCAAGGGGGAATGACAAACCTCTTTGCATATCCCATCCTTGCCACTCTTGGTATGGTTTTCTTGTTTTTCTAAGGGAACCTGCCCCATAACCACTTTTGTCTCCTTCTGAGTTTGTCTCAAGTGGTGGCTGAAGGAAATAGTAAACAAATGGAAGCACCCTGAGTAGTCAGCAGCCTCCAGGACCTGGGTCTGTGGTTTGCATGCACCCTCAAAGGCACCCACAGCACTGCAGTGGTGCTTCCTGATCTCACAGCATGTACAACCAGCAACGCCGGCATTGAGGGCAGCTCCCAGGGCTAATGCTCAAGCTGAGATCTGCTGACAATGTTAAAATGGTCATTTAGAATTCTGCAGTAGCCAATGGAGAGAGCCCAGACTCTCCAGAGAATAGTCATCCCATTTGAAGATTAATAGGGTGTGTAACCTACCCTCTGGAGCTGCATGTGTTAGTCCATTGACTGATGAGGGAGCTCTAATGGGTTATCTTTGGCTGGATGTCTTTACTCATAAATTGTTTTTACTAGGATAGATGACTCCTGGTCTGAGGACAGAAGCTGAGAATAAACAGGTCTAAGTGACACTTGCATTCAGGTACATATTATTTGATTTAACTTGTCTGACTGTCTGCCCTAAAGCACTAAGCAGTAGAAGTCGCTTTACTTAACATCCAGCCAAACAATACCAGAATGAAGTCCACACTGTGCAGAAGCTGTTCTGAGGATGAAAGGCAGAGGCTCAGTGAGGAGAACAAAGAGGCTTCACAGGGGGATATAGGTGGGCCTGAAGAAATGGAAATACAACTCCTTGTTGCATCACAGATGGTCCCTGAGCATGGAGGCAACACTTACAGTGCTGCCCTGAAGGGACCCACAGGACTTGGGTTCAAGTGTAGAGCCTTCAAACCCTCACTTTCCAAGCATTAAAAATGTGTCCACTTGATGTGCTGAGGTTTTTACTAAAGAAGTTTTAAAAGATCAACCACACCTTTCAGACCCAAGGACAGTGCATGGGGCAAAGACTGGAATTCCCAGACCCTTCCTAATCCCCAGCCACTTACATAAAGTCTGGTACAGAAGCCCTTATCCCTCTTTGTATCATGATTTTTTAAAATCAGACTTGGGTGGCCATAAACATGGCTGCAATATATTAGGCTGAAAACATATTTAAGAGCTGATTGAGCACATATTGAAATGCACTGAGTAAAAAAACAATTTGAATGCTCATGTGTTTCCCAGAGAGAGAGGAAATTGCATGATATGTAGAAAAATGAGGCATAGTGTAGCAAAGGTGTCAGGTCTCATCTGAAATAATGTAGATGCTGTTGGTCAGTGCTGTTCAGGGAAGATAAATCCTAGCTGATGTGGGTAGCAAAGGGTTTCTAATGGAAAGAGTAATTTCCTCAGCAGGCTTCTGGAAAACTCATAGAGGGCAAAACAAAAGCTCAGAAGAAATTTTGTTATCTCAAATGCATCTAGAAGTAAGTCATTAGGAGCTAGAGCTACTTCATTGAAATATATTGTCAGCACAAAAATTAGGCACTAGTTATCAATAAGTGTATGTTGGAAGTTAAAAATGCACAGTAAAAGAAAATCTGAAAAGTTTTTTAGCACAGCTACACAGAGCTTGACTATAGAAGAACTAGCCTTGTTGATGAGAGATCACTCCCCCCAGGTTCTTTTAAATGAATACTATAATAAAAACAAACAAAAAAAGAGAAATGGTTGAAAAGTACTGCTTAATTTCACTTTATTCACTTGCACCAGTGCACATTAGGTCAAGTAGCACAAGTAGAGCCCAACAGATCATGCAACAGCACTGAGGACTGCATTTCCAGAAAAATACAACTGCAGCAGTGATGCACATTTGCAGACTCCACACCCTCTATTGGGACTCTGTGTTCAGCTGGACTCATGATATCTGAGTCTGCTGAGGCCATAATCTTGTAAATGTCAAATTAATATTAAACAATCATGATATGAAACCCAGACCTTTCAAATTGAGTAAGATGGTTATTGAATGTTAATTACTATGCCGCTATTAAGTCATACTTGGAGTTACGACATGTTTATTTTTCTAGTTATTAACCTTCAGGGTTTTTTAAATTAGGATTGTCCCAGTGCACCATTAGTGTTAAGTTCTTGCATGCTAAATTAAATAGAATATAAGCTGGAAGAACATAGGAGGTCAGCTTTCTGAATACTTTAATGTTAGGTTTTCCTTTAATCTACATATTTTCTTGCCAGAGGTTTAAATGCCACAGGCTGTTCCATGAAGTAGTGGGAGTTTGGAGTTTCTCTGGGAACAGGACTCCTCTCCTGGCTTGCTTGGTATGGGTGTGGTAACTGGGTGGGGATGTTCTGGGGAATGGGTGACAGGAGATGCCACATCTGGTCCCTTCCCTGTTTAGGACAGAAGCAGCTCATGCCCAAGGCTGCCCAGTCCCTGCTGAGCTCAGAGCAGAAGTGTGGCACTGATGGGTGGGAGATGCAGGAGGTGCCACTGGGTGTCAGCTCCCACTGCCAGAGCTCAGCAGGAAAAACCAGGAGTTCAGCTGGCAAATATCAGGTGCAAGCTACCAGGATTCCTGAAATCTTGCACAGGCTGAAGGGTAACCTGGAAGACAGGAGTCTTTCTCATGTTGAGGGGCAGAAGAAAGAAGCCAGCCTCATCTGAAAACTGAGAGGGCAGTAGCACTGTGAGAGATGGCCCCGTGCAAGGGCAGTTGGTCAGCTCAGAGTCCAGTCACTGCTGCTGATGGGAAGCCACCCCACTTCCCACTCATATTTCTCAAATGTGAACGTGGTCTGCTGCTGTAAACCAGAATCCTTACTACTGGCTTACCTCTCTGGTAAGAGAGTTGTTATACTTACCTTCAAGAGCTTTTTCTGGCCTTTTGAGGTTTCTTGAAAGTGGGCATTTTCTTGAAAGGCTGGGCATTGCCTCATGGTTGGCATGGAGGCAACAAGAAGCCTCAATTCTCCTCCCAGCCCAGGCAGCTTCTGCAAGGGTACTCTGGTCTGGTATTCTTGTTTTGCCAGGTAATACCCTCACACTTGTGGAAGAGGTGTGCAATTTTTGCAAGAATTTTTGTACTCCAGTGATAGTCACCATCATAAAGAAGTGTCTTAAGAGGGTCCAAGAAATATCTCTGCCTCTAGCTATGGTGGTATATCAGGAAAGTTTTGTGCAATCTCACTCTTGTCCATACAACAGATGATATTTCCAGGACTCTTCTTATTCCAAAGCAGTGTCTGTCAAAGCTAATTAGTGTTCAGACATAAGTCATCTGGAGAGTGAGACTGCTTAGCAATGAGCAGCCTGTGGGTTGCTTGCACAGCTCTACAGACAAATGATTCAGAGAGGTTCAATCAGGGAAGCTTTCAGCACTTGCATGGAGCCAGAGCCTCTGGTTTATATCACTCATGAGCAGCACTATTTTCTTAGTGAGCAGTTGCCAAAAAAGCAAGGCAAGGGAAGTGTGCCAATCAGCAAATTAGAGATGAGTTTGAAAGCAATCCTTCTCCTAGCTGGTATCATATTCTAGGTGTCCATCTAACCTGGATAGATTTCTAACAATATTTTCTGTAATGCCTCCTCATTGAGGGAAGAAAGAAAGTATTTTCTCAAACACTTGACAGGGAACCCTTCACTAAGTTCACCCTAAAGAGAGAATGGCAGTGGAGGAGGAGGCTGACCAGAGACCTTCCCCCTCAGATGCCATGTGGTGGCTCCATTTGGCAGTCTGCTGGCTCCAGAAATGACACTTCTCTTCCTAAATGGTATTTCTTTGGCAGCCTGGAGAGTCATCCTTATCATTGCATTTATGATTATCAAAAGCCTCTAAGAGGGTTTTCAGAAAGAATGGTCTCAGCCCTGCTGAGTTCTGTTTGTGGGACATGACAAGTAACTTTTAGAGCAATTGCGTTGATGGAAGGGAGCATAGGAAGGTGAGGAGAAAAGCAAATCCAGGAAGTTCCTTCCAGATCTTTTTTAAAGCTGAGTGATTAATTCACAATGAATAATTTACTTGTTGGCATCAGGCTTTTATCTTCTTTGGGGATATGCTGCAAGCAGAATGTAGGTCCTCACATTTGTCTGTTTGAATTATATGAGTGTTTTTTTGTGTAATTCTCTATAGCTTGGTTAAGCATCCTAGACTTCCAGCTTTGTTACTTTCTTGCAGATCGTTGTATGAAGTGGTTCCTCCTTTGTGGATTAAAGCAGAAGCACTTCTGCCATGGCCATTCATCATGCAGATTTGATTTCTGTGACTAATACATACTTGAAAATAATCATTGAAGTTCCACTAAATAGTTTAGATGCATGAGGAACACGTGAATGGGTAAAGGAAATTCAATGGACTCAGACAGGTTTTCATACTCTTATACCATATATTCTTTTCCCATCCTTGAAAGCTCATAGTTCTTTAAATTTAAGGTTAAATATTTACAAGCATGGCATGAATTTTGATATATCTCAAGTTCCAGTGCTTGTTGGGCTTTCCATTGATTTCTTGGATTTTTAATTGTCTTGTAAATGTGATTCTGGTCATATAATTCTTTATGGTAGTATCCTCAACCTTAATTTACTATTTTATGTCAAAACAGTGGCAGGACTTGCTTTATTAACACCTTATAAATAGAGGTAATGGCTTTAACTTCTTTTGATAAAATATTTTTTTCTGTATATGCCTTTGCTGAAAAAAGTGGCTTCCTGGCACTTGTCATATAACTAGAAAACATTTCACTCAAACACACATCTGTGATGCAAGAAGGCAAATCAAAATTCATGACGGGATTTTGTTCTCTCACAAATGTCACAGCAGACTGGAGGGACAACTTTGAGTGATTAAACATATATGGTAACATTACTTGAGAAATTTACTTTCACCGAAAAATTGAGCCCCTATTTGCTCATTGAAGAAAAAAAAAAACCCAGGAAGGAATAAGAAATATAAGCTCTGTACCAGATGGAATCGAGCCTTGCAATTAACTCTGAACTCTGTCTTGCCTTTATTCATACCTTTAGTAACACCTTCTTCTCAGTCTCCTGTTGGGGACAGCAGGTGCCTATCAGTTTCTGGATATCCATGAACAGGCAGCATAATATGCTTCTAGCAGAGGGTTTTCCTACCACATTGCATTACCAGAACCTCAAATTATGTGCGCAGCAGCCACCAGCTCTAACAAAGGTGACCCACCATGACATTGCATATCTGTGCTTATTTATCCCTGTCAAAGTTCCACCAGTGATAACACTGGAATTGGAGTACGTGTCTATATATAAACCATTCTGCAAGTGCTTTGTGTCTTCTTACTGGTATCAATTTTCTTATTAATCCACAGTCTGCTGTAATATTTTTTCTGTGAGTGGTTGTAAACAATTACTTTGTTGACCAGTTATAAGAACTTATATTTATCTTAAAATACATGGGAAGAAAAAGACATCTAATCAATTATTTTGCTAATGTCTCAGAATCATGGAGCAGAGAATCACAGAATCGATGAGATTGGAAAAGACCTCTGAGATCATCAAGTTCAACCTGTGGCCACACTCCACCTTGTCAACCAGACCATGGCACTGAGTGCCACCTCCAGGGATGATAATTCCACCATCTCCTTGAGTAGCCTCTTACCATGTCCAATCACCCTTTCTGTGAAGAAATTCTTCCTAGTGTTCAATATAAACCTCTCCTGGTGCACCTGGGGGCCATGTCCTCTCATCCTGTCGATGGTTAGCCAGGAGCAGAGCCTGATCCCCACCTGGCTACACCCTCCTGTCAGGGACTTGTAGAGAGTGATAAGGTCACTCCTGAGCATCCTTTTCTCCAGATGAAACGCCCCCAGCTCCCTCAGTTGCTCCTCTTAGANAACACCCCCAGCTCCCTCAGTTGCTCCTCATAGAACTCCTGCTCCAGCCCCTTCCCCAGCTCCATTGTCCTTCTCTGAATCTCCTCCAGCACATCAGTGCCCTTCCTCAATTGAGGCACTCAGAACTGAGCACAACACTCGAGGTGTGGCCTCAAAGTCATAATTTTAAGCCTTGAATCAAAACCAAAAGTCTGTATTTTTACCTGTCTTTCCAACAAGTTCCTTTAAAAAATTTTTCTTCTTGTGTCTTGAAAATCTGCAGTGAATAATGATCTATGTTTTCCTCTTGTGCGACAAAACTTATTCACGTAAATAGTAGAAAATGGCTTAGCCATAGGTGAGTTTGCAAATATACCTTGAAGCCATAGATCATATACTTCTATGCAGATGGCTCCCTACAGATGATCATTACTCTGAGACTTGCAGAGCTCAGGAAAAACCTAGAATTTTCTCAAGGACACAGCAAATCATAACCAGCTCCTAGTGTTTGACGAATTTTACCCTGCTCAACTGTGGAGTGAATTCAGGAGCTAGAGACAGAAGAACCATCCACACTTCCAGATTCTTGATTTTAGTTGAGTCCAAAATCGTAGGAATAGGCTGTTTCCTTAAAATCCCATGGCAAAGGAGAAACCTTGCTTGTCAAACTCGAGAGTTACTGAATGCGTCATTTCCGCAGTCCCCTCCTTACAGAACTTCAGACTGGGTTAGTGTAGGGGGAAAATGTAACAGCCTTGGGATATTTGTCATGGTCCTGTTGAAATAGATTTAGTTACATATTTTATAATCTGATGCCTTGTGACATTTTGAGACAAATCTTAAAACTTACCTTAATCTTTTATTATGCATATTTTCCCCTTTCAAGAGACATTTAGGTAGCCTGTTTCTCCACTCCTTGCAATAGCAAACAAGCTGTTTGTCTTCAGGGGTGAAGACAAATCTTGTAGGAGGGCAGGAGCAGCTTACATTGTGTGACAGCTTACTGTTTCAGATTGTTGTGAGGAATGGGTGACCCTCTGCAGACAGCCATGAAGGGCCCTGTGATTTAATAACGCCTTGAAATTGTCTCAACTCTTTGGTGGGTTAAAGCAACTGGCTGAAGGACAGAGCTCGCTGAAGCTTGGGTACCTTTGTAGATTTAAGGAAGCTGGGCCCCTGTTCTCCCTCAGTGGAGATGATTTACACATAAGGAGTGGTGGCAAGCGTAGCTGCTGGCCCGTGTGTGATCCCAGGAGCTGCATTCACTGCGGGGGGAGGTCAGGTCTCAGAAAGGGTAATGCCACTTCCAGGTATAGGGCAAGGGATTTTCCTTGAGTTTGATGTATGTGATCCAAAACCAAGGAGAGAGGATCCCACAAAATGCCTTCTTGTACGTCCATGAGTGAGTTTAGACTATCTCTTGAGAGGTGACCCCTTTGTGCACGAGGGACTTCTCCCTCCCACACCTCTTGGTGGAAAATGTACTGGGAAAGGGAAGCCCTTGCCATCACCACACAGGCTTGGTGACACAGCTTGTGGGGAGGGGAGTGGATTTCACTGATCTGTGGATTTAAATGAAACAAACCAAGTTTCCTTATCTATCCCATGCCCCATAGGAAGGGGGAGGTATGGCTATGCCACAGATGTCCTGGATGACATTCCTAGGGCAATGTCTGCAGTCCCTGAGGTCACTGTGTTCCCTTTGCTAAAACACAGTGATAAGTGATCAAGGGAGTTTGGGCAAACAAGTACACCAGAGCTGTACATGCCAGAGCTGACATGCCAGATGTAACTTCCAGAACACAAGGAAGGATTTCTGCTGCCTTCATGGAGACAGTAATTTGATTCTCTTTTCTATCCTGGTGCCAATTTCTATAAAAGTTGCAGGAATGACATGTGTCAGAGAATTCAACTCTGGCTGAATTTGTCTGAAACTTTTAATTGGGTTCCAAAATTATGGGGGGAGGGGGGGGAGTGTGCACGTGGGAGTTGGAAGATGAACAGACATTGTCATTAGATGGAGCCTAACATTTTAGTAAATGAAGCCAAAATTCTGCTTTTTCGGAGGGGTGACATGAGTGTTGACACACTGAAATCCAGCAGGCTTCTGAGCCCCACAAAACAGGGGTCTGACAGGTCTGTCAGGGCACACCTGCTTTAGAGGACTGGCCTTCCTACCGGGATGCTCTGCTTATTTTTAGAGGCTTTCAAGAGCCGTCTTCCACTCACACCTAACATTTAAACAAGGGGCTTATTTTCAGGGCTAATTTGTCTCTGCGCCTTAAGCGGCCACGTTTCCGCGATCAGCCCCCCGAGGGGATGGCAGCAGGGCAGGGAAGGGAGGGGAGGGCAGGGCAGGGAAGGGCAGGGAGGGGAGGCTGCCTGCCTGCTTGCCTGCCGCCTCCCTGCGGTACCGGCAGCGTGATCAGAGCGCTAACACAACAGCCTGTGTAATTACATGTTTCTGGGAAGTGTGTTAGCTCCGTGGGGAGCTGAGTCCATTTGGAGGGGAGGAGGAGGAGGAGGAAGAGGAGACTTTCTCTGGGGGGGAGAGGGGGGTAAGGTGAAAGGGGTCAGTGAGTAACCCAGCTCTCGCTCGAATATGATAAAGGTAATTGTTGCTCTCAAGTGAGCACCGGGTGCTTCCCAGCTCTGGCTGCTCTCATTGCTCATGTCTGTGTTGTGCAGGCGTCTGCTCTCCCGAGCAGGGGAAGCAGGGCTTTGCCAGAAGACAGAAGAGGTTTGACCCTGTTGGAAGCGGTACGTGGCGATATTTGACGTTGTTTCTGCGCTAGCATCACCAGGGCAGGGAGGAAGATGCACAGTCAGGGGCACGGCACTTCTGTGCTACCTAGGATTTATTTAGGTGGAGTAAGGACCATGGCAATTAAGAACAATTAATTACAGTCTGCGAGCTGGGGCAGGAGGAGGATGGCTTGGACCTAACCTGTCATGTAGGTGTTTGATACATGTCCTATGCTGCTGCTGCTTTCTGTGGTGGCGTGTGCCTGAGCTTTAAATATCCTGCAGTTCCCGATATCTTGCTGCTCCAGCCGTCTCTCTGTTTCATTTTCCTCTTCTCTCTAGTGTAAAATTTGGCCTAGCTTAAGCTTCTTTCCCTGGCTGTGAAGGTTATTTCCTTCCCTCCTCTCCTCCCCACCCCCTCATCCATCCTCTCCTCCTCTTGCAAATGCTCTCCGACCCTGATTTGGGGTTTCTCTCCCTGCAGTTAGCTGTGGGCTCTGTGGATGCTTTGCTGTGACGGAGGGCCGAGGGCTGACCAAGTCGTGGGGAGGATTTGTATGTAGGAAGAGAGGAGATGGCTGTGCAGCGTGCTCCCGAATCTGCTCTGAGCTTGCTGATGGTAAGTGCTCGCTGAAATCCATTTGGGAAGGGGGGGTGGGCGAGGGGATCTGCACTGCATGGATTCAGGGCTCCAAATCCACAGGAGGATTTTGTGTGAGCCGGTGCTTGGCTTTTACAGGTCCCAGGGAACTTTGCAAAAGGCTCAGCTGGGGCTTGCATGAAGACATTCCTCCCATGATGGGTTTAGCACATCTGGACCAATGCTCAAGGCAGGGTTTTGAAGTCACCTTTCCGGCAGAGCTGGCACTTGTGTTCGGGGTTTATCCTGAGCAGCAGATTTCATTTTGTTCATTAAAACTGTGTCTTGAATTCTCATGTCCTCCTGCTTTTGCCCTTGCTGATTGTGAGACAACTTAAAAGATGAGAGGGAGAGCTTGATTTCTCTGCTGGTTGGGAGGAATGGTGTTAGCTGTGACCGGACTCAGCTGTGGTATCACTTGGGAATGGTCCTCTAATGCAGTGAATCGCCATTCGACTTGCTGCAGAGTGTGTCAGATCTCCTACTGACTGCAGACCACAGGCTAATGACTGGTATTTATCCGAGCTATTTGCTACAACGTGTTGAGCCACTGACCTACTTCTGAAAGTTCTGCATATTTATAATATTTTAAAGAAGATTATTTAGCAGAACACGTGGCTGACTCTAGAAACATGCCAGTGTCCTGCTGCAATTAAAATAAACCCTCTTGGTGGGATATTAGAGAGTTGCTTAGCTTTACTGATTTTTTTTTCCCCCCCTCTCTGGTACTTCTGTTGCCATTTTCTGTGCAGCAGCATCAGAGATGGTTTTAATGTAAGATCTCTACTGGATGTTTTTCTACCTAAATGTCACTGTAACATTTCCACTGGAGAGTTGTTATAAGTAGCATGTGTGTGCACATGTGCGTGAGAATGCATAGATACATTGGCTTTATATACATATTTATATAATTATTGTCATTACTACTGATCTCTCTTCTGATTGCATTAGGAAATGGTCTCTAGCACTCAGAGACATGATGAGTTTAGTAAAGGGAATGCTGCAGGATAAGAGCCCTGCAGTGCCTAAGGTTGTTAACAAAGGTCAAGTTCAGAAAAGCAAATTTTATGTCCATTACTCAAAATGCTAAACATGCTATTAAACCTCTGCATGGTTTGTTTTATATTTGTCAGTGACTGACTTGCTGTGCAAGCTCATTTTATTTCCTCTTGCTTACCTCCGGCCTTCCTGGCTTTTTAAACAACATCTTTCTAATTTCTCTGTCAAGAATAAATTGATGAGTGTCTGTAACCCCTGTGTCATTGTTTGAGCTCTATACGCTTTTGGTTTCAGTACCCTCTGAATTCTCTAGTTAAACCTCTCTTTCCTCAGTCTCTGTACTCCTTGAACAGACCTTGTCAAACTTCAGTGCAGTGCCAAGCTGTCAGCAAATTTTCTCTTCTAAAATGTGGCTTTCTGTGGCTACATGGCCTTGTCCCAGTTGTTATTTTTAGATGTGTCGGGTGTTTCTACAGCTCTGAGCTGTAACCAGAACTCCTTGGGTCTCTTCACCTTGGGCACAGCCCCACGTGGATAGGCTGGGTTGGGGGTCCACAGCCTGAGGGGTTCCTGCCTTTCACCCTGTGGATGGCTGAGGGGTGGAAATGTATTTCTGGGTTGGGAGTGGGCTCTGCTCCAGGCTGGTCTGGTGCTAGAGGTTGGTTAGGGGTGTGGAAAAGGTGATTTGCTATGGAAAACGCTCCACTTTGCAAACTGCTTCTTTTGCCTTGAGTTTTTCTTGGGTTGTGAATCAGCTTAGTTAACTATAGAAACCTCATCCTTTCCCCTCTGCTCTGCCTCATGCTTTGATTGCATGGCTGAGCAGGCTACCCTTGAATCAATAATAAATTCTTGCATAATTCATCCCACAATTAGCAGCTATAATGGCATCTCTTCTAAAACTGCCACCCTCCAGAGATTCAAAGATTAGATGTTTTTGGGAAGTCCACAGAAATAGATTTTAATACTTAAGTAAGAGTTCTCCAGTGAGAGAGTTTTCTTTTAGCAGTGAGAAGTATTTCAGTACTGCATTTCCCCTGCAATAGGATGCAGAATGTGCATCCAACCATCCACTTTCCATGAGACATAATCAGCAGCAGCATTTGGCAGTGCTGCATCATAGTCTGAAAATATCTCCTTCTCAATGGGGTACCTCAGAGCACTTAGTGCTGCAAATAAAGAAACCAAGGTACAGAGCCATTAATTACCTTTCCTGGAATTTGATGTAATGAGTGAGTGATCCAAATCAGGAGTCTGCTCATGCCAAAATCATTTCTGGTCAATGAAGAAAGAGGGACATCTCTAGGGTGTAGGGCTTCTTTCCTAGAGAAGGACCATTCATAGGACATGGATTTCTTGCACCAGTATGCCCCAGCAGAGAGCTGCTCACAGGACCAGGACAGCTCTTGACTTACCTTTGTAATACCCTTACCCAGGGCATGATGTTGGTGTGGCCTAGAGCAGCTCTCAGTTGCACATTTCTTGTGTAGCCATTACCTCATTACACTTGCAGTCTTAGGTGGACAGATCCCATTTCTCTTTAGTGAAAATAAATATTTTCCATATAATTAATTAATCTAAATTTAATTTTTTACATTTATGTAGTTTTCTAGTCAGTTCAATACTCTGGTGTGTTTTTTCCCCCCTGTTTACAGTGATTGTTTCTTTTTTTTTTCTTTTTTTTTTCTCTCAGACCAGGGAAAAAGGCTCAATGAAGGAGAATTTCAGTCTTTAACATAGATTTTCCTAAAATAAAGATACTGTTGCAGTCTGCAAATATACCTGCAACTTGTCCACTCTGGTAAATATCTTGTACTACAAATGACTCTGGAATGTACCTGGTCTGCAGGACTCCTGCCTCTCCCTTGCTCCAGAAATCACAGGAGATAAGGAATGTTGCCTGGTTCAGCATGAAGGAAATTGGGCAGAACTGTGCCCAAAGTGACTCTGCCTGTAGCATTATCAAATCATTAAAACAGAGCTTCCTCAGCTTCCGTGAATCAAGAGAGGGGAGCAACTAAGCATGAAACAGCAAATACCATGTCTTGTTAGGACAGATAACTCCTGCTGTGTTAAGATCATTAATACTGATGGGAGTGATACCAATAAGTTTTTATGTCTATCTTATGAGTATATTGTAAAATTTTAAAGCTGCAGCCGTATTGATTGCACATATTTTAACAGCACAATAAGTTACGATACCTGGTGTCTCCTGAGACAGCATTACTGCATCTCGTGAAAATACATCTTAGGGACTTGACTTTCAAACTATTCTAGGTCATAACATTAACACTAATTAATCTGTGTTAAGTGACAATAGAGGTTCAATGAGCAACATATTTAGCTCAATGTTTACCAATTAATCTAAAACGATCTTAAAATGGTAAGGAAGAGAAGCATGGTTCTCTTCAGCTAGCTGCTCTCATCCCCCCATCAAGATGAAGTTTTTTCCCTGGTTATAAGCCAGCCTTACTTTCTGATCTCTGACAAATACTTTCCTTGAAGAAATAACAATATAACATTAGAAAATAAATACACTTGTAAATTAATGGTAACTGCTTGTGTTTGTAGGAGTATCATTAATTTCAGGGGTCTGTGTGATGCTTTCATGTGGTGAAATTCATTATTTTGGGTCTGAGTTACATCCAAGCTGAGACTGGAATAGAGGTGCATGTGAGATTTCCTAAGTAACCTTCATTACATGGGACTTGGTTATTGCTATAGTTCAAGGAGAAAAAGGCCAGCAGGGAATTTGGAGCATCAACTCAGTCTGTGGTGTTCACAATGCCCAGGGTGAAGGGGGAGAAATTGGGTGGCCAGTGCACTATCGAGGCTGCTGACCTTGGTGTTCTCTTGTTTTTCTGAGAAGCAGACACCTGCAACAGAAAGATGTGAAAACTGCTCTGTTTCTAAACTGCATCAGAAATAATTGGCATCTGAGTGTCATTGTTCACTGAAAATCCCGGATTTCTGATGTGGTTCCAGTCCTCCTTTTTAAGAGGGCTCTCCTGACTCATCCTTCCATCCCTCAAGCAAAGCTACACTGGAGTCCTCAAAACAATGTGAATCTCCTTGATCTGATAATTTTTCTGGAGTGTAGCAATGAACTTTACAGAACTGCTCTTAATACACACTCCAAGATTTAACTGTATCCTCACTAAACCCTGTGAGGGCCATGCTCTGCTTGGTTGGCTTCTTGACTTGACAACATTCCAGATATTCCATAAATTATTTCATGTGTTTAACTGCTACGTTTTACATCTGAAGTCTGCCCTTGTGAAGACAAATTTGGTAACTAAAATGATATAGAGCTTCCAAGCCCCATTTAGACCTAGGACTGCACCCTCCCCCCATAAAGCTGTGTTCTGTCCCCCTCAAACCTCTAGACAGATTGCAGCAGCACAGCTCAGCTTGGAAGATCATATTAAAACCTTTGGGAGCAGCAAGGTTACAGTGGAAGGATGAGGTCATTTTCTGCCTCTCTCATCCCAGGCTTAAATTATTTCTACGTTTGACAGCGTGCAAAAGCGCTCGACATTCAAACCTCCTCGCTGCAACCTCATCTGCAGACCACGCTGCCCTGGAAGGTCAATGCTTGGCACGCTCTTTCCAGGGAAACAAAACCCGCTCATTGCCTTCCGAGTTCCGAGGCGTGGTGAGGAGGTTAAAGCAGCTCGCAGCTGATGCTGGGGCAGGGTGAGGTGTCAGCAGTGCGTGAGCGATGATCTCCGCCCTGGGAGCGAGCAGCGCCTTCCCCGGGATCCCGCTGCGCCGCTGACATCTGTCCCTCTTCAGCTGCATGCCCAAAATGAGGTCTGTGGGGACACTTGCACAGCAAGGGCAGGTGATTATGCAGCCCTCTCCATGCTTCTTTCACGGATATTTCCACCGTGCAGGTGTGTGGGCTCCACCTGCAGCCTTGCCAGAAGGTCTGGGCGGGAGATGATAATGTGCCACGGCACCCGGAGGTCGCTGGGGAGGATCCGTGTTGGCAGGAATCTCCCTCCCTCCCTGGCTCTGTCCTTGCTCCAGCCGGGCAGTAATTTGCTAATGGGCTTCACGAGCAGCAGTAGCTGGGCTGTGCTGGTTGCTCTTTTAGAGGAGAGTAGCAAATTCCTGCTTGGTGCTGTGTGGCTGCATGCTACTGTGGACTGGGAATTTCGCCATTTCTTGTTGATAATTTCTCCTGTAGCACTGAATTATTTCTGAGCTTTACTATTTGCCTCTGTAAACTTGCAGTAAGTCTTCAAACACAGTGATTTAATTCAGCTAAATGAGATTAAACACTCCCTGGGATTACTCTTGGCTTCCCTGTGGTGGATGTCACCTTTTAGCCATCTGAGCTGCACGACTATAAAACTGTTATCCTTCCATTCTGCTCTAGTGCATGCCATCAATTTTCTTTTCCCTGTCCCTCTGCTTGAGAATGCCATTGAAGAAGCCATCCATAATGTTTGCATATCTGAATTCTCACATTTATTTTTATGCCTTAAAAAAGGAGTAAGTGCGATTACTGGTTTATCTCTATTTTTTTTTTTTATGTATATGGCTTTTGCTTTGTATTCTAGCTGTTCATTCTGAATGACTGATAAAATTATCCCATCAGAGATGTGGCCGTTGATTTCATTTTCTTTTTCCAATGCTATAGAGCATTGCTATTTGTAGTAGAGAATTGGTGGGCACTTGAGTAAATGATCATTATGATTAATTGGAGCATTTCTACAATTAGAAGAAAAGTAACATACTAACAAGTTGAAAAGATCTCTAAATAAGTCAACTCTTTTTGACAATATATAAAAGATTCATATCACTTTGGCTTTTCAAAAATAAAATGCATTGGGAAATTTGACTGATATCCCTAAACTAAAATAAAATATTAAAAATGCCATAATTGCCCTAATAAAGATGCAGCATTATGAATAGATATTAATACATGAGAAGGACTTGTGACATTGGAAAATTGCAATTTTTCCCATTCTTTGCCTTCTGGTAACGAATGTCATACTTCTGTAATTACTGTACTCATAATTTCTCAGCATGGCAATGATCCAGCCTGATGGCAGGCTAATGTGGTTAGCACATCAGGACTCTGAGATGTATGGAAGTCCCACGTGGATCCTTCCTCTGTACATCCCATGAAAATGCAGATTTTTGTGGTGTGGCACCTAAAGCTGCTGTGCTCAGCTGTCCAGCCCTGCCAGCACCAGTGTCAGCTGCTTTGTGTCATGTGTCTTGCTGAAAACAAAAGCCACCACAGTTGGTACCTGACCCCCACCAAAATCTGGTTGGGGGGTCAGTCAGAGAGACTGGGTGGAGGTTTGGGCTTTCACCAGCCAGCACACTGCTCCCAGCTTTCTGAAACCACCACAAAGGCTGCCAGGGAATGTGTTTTTCCACCTTTGCCATCAGTGGCAAACCTTGGGTAAACACTTCCCTGTGCTCCTCCAGGACAGACACATACATTTTGCCCAAATTTTGTCTTAATTCTTTCTGCTTTTTAACTGTCAGCAAGCACAGAAACTTGCAGAAGTGCATTGAAATCAGCCATTTCACAGAGAGGTTTTAATGGCACTGAGGATCAAACTAAGCTGAATGCATCATCCATTTCAAGAGATATGAATTTTCTTGTTTAAAGGAATTCTTCTGCTGGCCTGAAACTGCAGCTCTCAAAGCATGTGATCCAAGTTCCTGGGAGTCCTGCTCAGAGCCCTGTTAGTGTGCACATGTCCAGCAGCAATGCCTGAGACTAAATTTCGATGGAAGGCACTGAGATACCAGTGTTCCTTGAGAAGCTTCCCAGGCACAAAGACACCCACAGAGTGTCTGTATTTCATGGAAACAAAAGCCACAGTGAATGCAAGAAACGTATTTAGAGGAATGGATCTACAGGCACAATCTGATCAGCTTTTTGCATCCTTCATGGGATTGAAGCTGGTAATTCCCAAATTAAAGCCAGCAGCTCCTAGAGCTGGCTTTAGTGCTCAGCCTTAGCTTTTCAGGTCCCTAGAAACCTAGTGATAGCTCTGAAATACAAACAACTGACCAGGAACAATGACACTTGAGCCCACAGTGCTTGGTTTTCAGGGCGTTTTGCAAAAGCCTTCCTGAAACAGTAAAATTTAGTGAATGAACATAAACTGGGAAAGCACAAACCTGAGTGCAAAAATAATCTACCCCAACATCTCTGTAAATCTGTTGCAGGGATACTGAGGCACTGTAAGAATTGCTAAAAGCAGGATAGCCCTTCCCTTCCTGTCCTTATTCCAGCACACACTCCCCACCTCTTGCCAGTGGAGGGGTGTTCTCTGCAGTGTGTCCCTTACTGTTCCCCCTTCTCTCAATCCATTTACAACCAGAGAGATGAAAATTATTTTTAGGGAGGTTTTTCTAGCACAGAAGCAGAATTCACACAGAGCCTTGCTCCACTATATTTTTCTGTCTGTGGGCAGGCTGTGATAATCTTCGTACTGCAAGACACTCGGCTTTGGCTCCCTGTAATTTGTACAAAGTTAATGGAGGAGTGTTGTAGAACATATGTTTGGCTTAATATAGGTTCAAGGGGTTTTTTAGTCTAATATACTAAAATAAAATCCAGGACACCTTCACAGTAAATAAGATTGACAAGTTTTTCATTTTTTAATAATATGCAGCTAATTGAGCCATAGTGGTCAGAGCACATTGTATTTCCTGGTAATTAATTGCTGGCTGCAATAGTTGACTGCATAAAACTGCGCCTCGGGCCATTAACCCCAGGTCGTTAGTACTCAAGGAAATGTCTAGTGAAGGTCATTATTACTGCTGCTGTATAAGCTATTGCAATAGAAAAGAGCTGGCATGAGCTTTTCAAGAACCCATTTTCCCTGTTCTGGTCTCATTTCAGAGATCTGGGTGCAAAGGCTGTTCCCAATTAGTCTGCATTTACATTCATTTTCAGGGGGTTAAAGTTTGCCCACTTTTATAAAAACAGAAATAATTTAATTGAAGTGTTTGAGAGGTTGCTCATTTAGCTTCATATGGCCTGAGATGCTGGCCTTCCCAAAAGATTGACACAGGTTTGTGCTGTCAATCCCAGGGGGATGGACAGAGACCGAGTGAAAAACCAACAGATCCCTTGTGTTGGCTTCTTTAGCAGCAAGGCACAGGCTCTGGTGGATGGCTGTGGGGCCAAAGGGGCAGTACTTGCACCCTGTGGAACCACAGGTGTTTGTGTCCTGATATCTCTGCTTTGGATTGCGTTGCCAAGGTGTTTGTGGTGGACCAAAATCAGCCTTCTCATGTAAAACAGCCTTTCTCTTGCTTATCCTGTCATCCCTGGAAGGGCTCCCAACTCCCAGCTCTAGAAGGAGCCATAGCCCGATTTGTTTGTGCTGCCCCTCAAACTGCACTATAGGTCAGAGTCCCCAGAGCAGCACAATGATATTGCTACTGAAAACTGAAGTTAAAAAAACCACAGTTGTGAGGAATAATTTATTTCCTCCTCTGGTGTGGTTGAGAATTCCTTTGTTGTTGTTGTTGTTCAAGACAAATGCTAATGAGAAAAAAAATAACAAGAAACCTTTTTTAGTATTTTACTTTAACAAGATGTTAGTAACAATAGCATGTATTTACTACCTTAAAAACAGTTAAACAGTTTTATGTTGAATTCTGTTTTCTCTAATCATATGTTTAAAATGGAGTGAGTATTTTGCACAAACTAAAGTCCTTGAATCAATATTATGAGACTGCTGGCTCTAATAATGCTGTGAGGAAGCACTTCAGCTCTAAATAGACAAAATTACAGACTGCAGAAGGTACAGTGATGGCACAAGAAAAAGGATGGGGGTTTTGTAGTCTGCTGATGTTCCTAGCAGTGTTTCATTTTTTTCTTCCCCACTTCAAAAATTTGATTAGGAGTCAGGAGTTAAATAAATTATATGAAGAGACCTATTTTGCCCTCTTGATCAATACAGAAACTTCTTTTGTCACCATCCTTATATAAGCAAATGCTTACTCATTCAGAGTCCCCTGCTGATGGAATGCTTCTCTTCAACTCTGTTCCTCTGGATCTAATAGAATTCAATGTCTTGGAAGAAATAACAAACTAATCATGCTGCTTACATTGGTTCCAACACAAATCCTTTTATATTGTGGGAATGTTTTGAGCTATTCTTCCATCAAAGCTGTGCTACTAGACTTCTTTGGTCAGGCAGGGCTTAGGTCAGTTTAGGGAGTTTCTGATTATTGGATGTCCCACTTAAATTTGAAGATCTAAATAAAGAATCATCCATTTCTGTGAAATGGAAGTTTATATGAAAGCTTTGATACATCAGTAGGAATTAAACCTTAGCTGCAAAGTCCAGAGGTGCCTGGTTTCTTGGACATGGATCCTGTTTTGAATGATCCTGTTTGGTTTCTCTGTTTAGGGATTATCCCTTCCAAATACAGGTTTTAAGATTAACATCCTAAACTTCTTCCAAGAAAATGCATACATGCTCACATTGCAAATAAAATGTGTCTGTTGTGGCTAACCATGAATATATTTGGGAGAGAGAAGAGGAAATGAGTGCTATCCACTTGCATGATGAAATGTAAACTGATTGCAGAGTTACTGAATATTTTAAGACTGTATGACCACGCAGACAAATTGAAAAACCCAGCAGTTTTTACATGATGGGAGTAAGGAACAAATCCTATTTGAAATCTGCATCACTGACTAGAATAAAGCAGGGATGGCTTGATTACCAAAGCTTTTTCAGATTGAATAATATACTATTCTCTTATGAGCGTAAGTTTTAATTTTTAATAATCTTTAATTAAGTAAGCATTCACAACACATTTAGTATTTGGGCATTAGCACAACCGTCTCTGGGTAGTCAGTGTCATTCTTTCATATGCAGGCTGGTGTCAATTGATTTTCCATGGTCAGTAGCTGTAGTTCAGTCTGTTTAAGTTCCATAAAACTTCCCTCATTGCACAAAACCATTCCTGGCTGAGGAAGAAGGATTTGAGCTTTCTTCTCTTAGGATCATGCGGAGAATAGAGTGTAAATCCATATTATTCTACTTATCTCCATGACATTTCCAATTTCTACAGATGAAATCAAAAGAATTTGTCTCATTGATCTTCAAACTCTTTGACAATTTCACACTCTGAGCTGAGTGGTGTGAGCTGTTCAGTCTCCCCATTGCTTTTCATCAATAAAAGTTTTTGCCTAGATCAAGACAGCACGTTTGCTGCATATGAGCTATGCATCTTGAAGATTGTTATTGGTTTACTGGTGGAATATTTATCTTCAAACTGAAATGAGTTCTTAGATGAGTCATTGCACACATACCCTCTCTTGATATTTTTAGGTGCTAAAGCCACTATTTCAAAGAGGCTGGGTTGGGTAAAATTGTCCATAATGTTTCGAATGTACAATTAAAGTGCCATCTGCCTCTGTGATGCAGCAGATGTATAATTGATATTCACTGCTGATTTGCCTCTTGATTTTCTGCAGACATTGAATGTTGTAATTGTTTATACAGTATGATCCTGAATACCCGTGTGAGAATTTTCCTACTCACGTGTTCCTAACAGAAATATCACTACCATCCCCAATACTCATGAGATGGATTCATTAAAAGATAATTTGCAGATAGCTAAGCTAAAATCTTACAGAAATCTAGTGAGTAAGTAAAAAACAAGTTTTCAAAAGGAGTGGATTATTCCCATAGGAACATGTTTTAATATAGGAGAGCTTGTTGGGAAAATGTAAAATGCTGATGCAAAATCTGGTTGCCTTTGTACACTGATTCCAATGCAGGTTGTAGATAGGAATTAAAAAAAAAAAAAAAAAGGAGTTGTTTTATTTTTCCCTCCTTTTTTGCAGAGATAGAAACCTTCTTCAGGGGAAAAATTTTATGTAGAGTAAAACCAAAAGGTCAACTGTAACTTTAAAAGAACAGTTTTCTCTAGGGCAAAGACTACTTAATAAAGAACAGAGATAGGAACCACAGTAGTGAATTCTGAGCAGACAGGAAAACAGAGACATGCTACTTCCTTTTTTTTTTTATGCACCGTCTTTCCAGTTCAAAATTCAATCACTAAAATCTTGATCAATCAGAAGGTGTTAATTTTACCCTATGACTGGCTTCTAAGGCTCTTCTTCTGAGAATACTCTAGACCTCAATCTGCTCACACTGAAATAAAAGCAAAATGTGAGCAGTCACCTCAGTGGCAGGAGGTTGGTGGCTCTATTTTATATTGCTGCCATTTTTTTTTGACAACAGTGGCTTTTAAGCACATTAGTTAAACTCACTATGAAGTGGCAATGATTGCCCAGGGCTTTGCATTCAGCTTCAAAGGAAAGAAAAATTGGTGCTATAGACCCTGAATCTGGCTTTACTACAAGTGTCATTTTGAGTGATCTTTTCTTAAGCCCATGCATGGCTCCCAGGAAGAGTCTCAGCTCTCTGGGCACCCAGAGAAACCAGGGCCTTCTGCAGCAAATTGTTCCCTTTCTGTGAGGCATTGGCTGCACTCAGTGTAACCCAGAAGGACCCCTTGTGTTTTCCCAAGGCTGAACATTTGCTCTCATATTTCAGAGTCTCTAATGGTAGCAGTGTAATTGTAGCTAAAGGACATCGTGCTGATGATCACAGCGTGTCACTCCTGTGGCAGCCTGAGCAAGGGACCAAGTGAGGGGCTGAGGGTGCAGCCAAAGGAAAGCACAGGGGATGCAGAGCATGGTTTGGGGATGGGATGTGGAGCCAAATCCAAGCAAATGAGGTGCAATGCACTGCAGATCAGTCTGGTTCTGTTCAGGTTTTCTTTCACATCTCTGTTGTTGTCTGCAGGAATACACCAAGTTAAGGAGAGCCAGAGAGACAAGGCAGGAGAATCTGACCATGTTAATGCTGTTGAACATTTGCAGGAGGGAGAGGAACTGCTTTTTTCCACGAGTCATTTAGCCACAGCCTTGATGGGTGCCCTGGGATAAACACAAACAGAAATACAGCTACAGCACAATGTATGGGTAATTTTACCCATGTTTCTTCTTTTTGAGGTCTAACTGCTCTCTTCATCACAGAGAGATGACAAGACATGAAGGGAAGATGTTTCAGACTGTAGCTCTTGTATTCTTGAGGACTTTATGTTATTTTAAAATTTTATTTCCTGTATCTTTCTCTCATTCCTGTAAGAAGCTTTTGGCTATGTTTATTGCATAAACATCATCTCCAAGTTTGATTTATATCTACTGAGAAGGTCACTCCTGAATGGGAGGGTGCAGGCTCACGGCAGATGTAGGGCAGTGCTTGGGTTAAACATTTAAGAAATTAGGAGACATTATGCTAGAGAAGGGTAAGCAGGGTGGACTGGACTGTGATTAAACAGAGCTGAAACTTGCAGAGACTCAGAGGCAGCATGAAACCGGGATCCCAGGTCTTGTGACCAGTAGGCTGAGCACCTCCCTGTGCTAACTCAGCAGTGCCCCTGTCTTGCTACTACCCTCTTGGATGAAGTGTGGCTTATTCTCTTAATTGCACTGTACTACATATAAATAAATCAGCCATAGAGAAATTGGTTCTGTGTGTTAGTCACTGGCTGGCTGAAGTGCTCAGTTCCTGTCAACACAAAGTGGCAACAAAGTGAGTACTCTATCACCACTTAATTCATATGCTTCAAAATGAAACTCCAAAGAAAAATTTAAGCTTTTATTCAAATCAAAAGGTCAAAATTAGCTTTCACTGGTTACTTAGCAGGTTTGCCATTCCTAAAAAATCACTTTATGTACAGAATTGCTTTCTTTTCCGTGGCATGAAGGACTAAGAGGCCATAGCAGTGGAGGAGAGAGCTGCAGTACCTGTTTGGGTGTGGGAATTCGGGGGGATGCTGGTTGCAGCTCCTGCAGCACATTTGTGTTTGTATAGAATGGGTGGTTGGAAAAGTGGAGAACTAATCCCTGGAGCAAGGGTGTAGAACACAAGACTCCTGACACCCAACAAGCACCTGGTTTGGTGCTTCCCAAACCAGGAGACTTAGGGAAAGCAGAAAGATTTGCCTCATGGATCCTTGTGGTCCTGGCAGGAGAGGGGGATGTGCTCTGGCAGACCTCAATATGGGTCCCTCCTGGGAGCTCACATCCCTGCAGGCTTAGGAGAGCCAGTGATGGTGATTTCTGTCTTTGGGGGCAAAATCTCACCCAAAGCAGTGTGTGTGGGGATGTTTGGCAGGTTAATGGCACCCTACCAGTTCTCCAAAGAGCCCATCAGCAGCTCTGGGGACACCTCATTCCTCTGAAGACATCACATGCAAGTGTCAACACAAGTTCATCAGAAACCTTCAAAGTTTTTTGGCCCTCTGCAGCACTGCTGAGTTTATTCTGTGTGCTAACCAACTGCAGTCTGTGATTCCCACTGGACTTCCAAAAATATGTCAGCCACCCTAGGGGACTAGTGCCTTGTTCCCCCAGGCAGTGGGCTGGAAGGACCTCCTTGTGGGAAGAAACAAGTTTTCTCTCCTCCAAACCTGTTCTGCTACAGTTCAATTCAATTCTGGTCCTGTCAGTCTAAATAAGAAGGCAGCTTCCCCTCAGAGAAGTGTTCAAAGCTTCACATAAAGTGTCTTAATTTTAGTCCTGTGGAGCTGTGCATGGCAGATATGAGCTGCAGGGTGTACAAAGGCACCACATCGTGAGAAACCACAGCGAGGGCTCCCAGAGCACAACATCTGGTGGGGGAGTCTGCAGTGATTAGAAAAAGGGTTGTCTTATTGCCAGAATCAAATTATCTGGAGGTGTCCTGCTGGTAAGCATCAAGTACAAGCTGTACTGAGTTCTAAATTGGTGAGTACAAAAGAGGTACTATTAGATCTTTAAATCCCTCTTTGGGTTAAGTTGGGTTTTGTCAATATTCTCATCTAAAACCTAATGCAACATGTCTCAAGACACAGGCCACAGCTGAAACAAATTTTATTTTCACTTCTACACATTAATATTCTGTTCCCCGGTTTTGGGGAAGGTTTCCCATCAGAGTTTTCCCTTAGGAGTTTAAAGGGCTTTGGTGAGAAGTAGAAATCGATGGCTTGCTTGTCCTAGCTGGTCCCTGTCTTTCTTAAAAATAATCCCTTCTAGTGGTGGGGAAGAAAATCCTTCACAGGATAGAAGTCAAGATAACTGTAGCTGAAAATTAAGCTTGCAGGGAATTGGAATGGGATTCTGTGGGATGATCTTTGCCATCCAAAGAATCAGGCCTGTTAGGTGTTGCCTTCATCCCAGAGATGCAGTCTCTGGCTGTGTGGATGCTCCCCTTCTTCTCTCAGTGCTCTTTGACAGTCTGTGTGAATTGATTTTCCTTTACTCTGCAGCAGATGAAATTTAACTCCTGGGTGTCAGCTGAAGAACAGTAACCTCAGCTGCTTCAAATCCAACAGTTAAGGTGGTCTTATCATTCCCCATAGCACTATCCCTGCAACTATTGGAAAAACCCAGAAATGTCATATTTTGAAGGTGTACCTAAGTGCACAGGATGAAGCATCGCTGACAGCAGTAGGTGGATTTGCTTCTCCTGCTAGGAATTCACTGCTATCTCCCTTCCACATCCCAATAATCAGCTGGGATAATCTAAACCTTATTCCCTCACACATATTATGCACCTCTATATTACCCTCCCACTGCTGTGTTTGCACATCTGTGGCACCTGGGCTCTTGTTAGAGGCAGGAACTTTATTTTAACAGAAACTTTGCAAACATAGTAAAGAAATTATATTTCTTTTTCATCCTTGAGTCCAAATCTTTTAGACCACTGTAAATTGGAAATTTGTCTCCCTTGGCTGGTAAGGATGACTACTCCATTGCAGGTTTCCCTCCGGGAAAATTAATGGGAAGATTTAAATACGAAGTGAATGGTCCCCTTTAAAGTTGCATATGTTAAAGGAATGTGACTTATGGATCCTGTTAGCAGTAATGGCTGCATGAGAATATCAAACACTTAGTCATATCAAGATTTTGCTGTGATGCATCTCGCACTAGAAGGGTTGCTATAAATTTTTGAACTGTGCCAAACATTTTTATGTACCTTGAGTATGCAGGCTACGTTTGATGCTTATAGAAGTTGATCCTGTTTTGCTTTTGTTGCTGAATACTGGAGGAACATGTGCATGTGTTTGTGTAGCTGAATAGTGTTGAACTCATCTGGTTTGCAGTCTCAACAACAGAGAATGATGCTGCCTGTAGGAAAAACAGGAGATAGTATTAAACTGCAAATAAACCATCAACCCTGTGTCAAGAAGAGACCAATATTATTTTTATAATTTCTAGTGGCCAGCACTGGTGACACTTTCTGGATAGAGCAGATTCAGTGAAAAGTAGCGACACACTTGAAAATTGTCTGTATGAAATATTTATGTAAAACCTTGCTTCATGCAGTGAACATTTGAACAATTAAAAATCTGTTCACTGTTGCTTTCTGGCCTTGGGTTAAGCTGAGGTGCTGGCTTGAGGATGGTGGTGGTTGTAGCCTGCCAGCTGAATGGTACCTGTGGGATCTTGCTGGAACTGATGGAAAGACCAGAAAACCTAGAGGACTGTCATGGTGTAACCCCAGCCGACAACTCAGCTCCACACAGGCACTCACTCACTTCTTCCCAGTGGGACTGGGGAGAAAACTGGAAGGGTAAAAGTGAGAAAACCCATCAATTAAGAACAATGTATTAATTGAAATAAACCAAATCAAATAATAAATTCTGGAGCCTTCAAGAGACTGGAGAGGAACTTCTTACAAGGACATGTAGTCATAGAACAAGAGGCCATGGCTTTAAAACAGCAAAATTTTGCCTGTGCAGATTCCTGTGACTCCTGGTTCTTTTGTGGGTCTCTTGTCTTTGAAGAAAAGTCTTTGTTTTAATATCATAATTGCTTGACTACAGCAGAGATTTTAGGACTTCTGCAAATTATGAGAGCACCAGAGCATCCCAAGGGCTCAGTCTGTCCCTCAGCACCTTTCTGAGCCGGGGCACAAGTCTGCAGGTTTGTTTGGATGTCATCTCAAAAATCTTCTTTAATGATGAGGCCATTTCACAATGCACCCGTGATAAGGACACACTTGTGGCTAGATCTGAAGGAGATTTTAAAACAAATTCTCCAACACTGCATTAAAAAATACAGAGGGAAAGCAGGAGGTTGTGATTACACCTTTTCGTCTTTTTGTGATTACACCTTTTCGTCTTTTTGTCCAGCAGGGCTAAAGAGTTTAGTTTCTTTCAGGGTGCCCACTTGAATCCCACTGAATCAGGACAGAAAATTACTGACTGCATGAGAGGAGTGCAGTAATCACTGGGGGTCAGTGAGCTATGGATTGCAATATTTGGCAGAGATATTGTGCGTGCCTGTGAGCCACAGCCGTGTCCCCGCTGCGCCCGCCGGCCGAGCAGGGAGAGGCTGCTCTGCATTTCTGTCCCTTGGCCTTCTCCTCTGGGCTCTCTGGGTCACCAGCCCTTCCCACCTGCTGAAGCCTTTCACTGCTGCATTAATGATCATTTTTAATCAAAGAGATCAGTGTTATTTTCCTCAGTTGTCAGCTTAGTTTGTATCAGGCTGCTGATTATTGCCACTCACTGAGATGATGAAAATAACCCCCCAGATCATGAAGTTTACACATAGGAAACCTGACTAGCCAAGGTAACCAACTTTATTTGATCAGATGCTTGATTTTTCTTGCCTCTGTCTCTGCATTCTTTGAGGTATTTTACTTTGGCTTGCCTGAGGCAATATACCAATAATTCAATGACAGCTCCCCAATCTTACTCCTTGTTTTTTAAGCTTCTGGATACTAGACTTGAATTTTGAGGACCTTTTTTCAAGTACTGGCAGGTATTTTCTGTATGCCAGGGCAGTCTCCTCAGAATATTCATAGTTTTGTAAAAGGGCTTAATGTCCTCACTGCAGGACCACTTTGCCATCTCCAGTGTGCCAGATGTTTTGGCAGACCATTAATTCAATAATGAGAGAGAGGAGAAATAAAGGTGACTGACCCATGCACAAAGATGAACATAAAGCCAAAAAGGGAGATATTGCTGGACTGAATTAAAACTCTGCCTCCTTACCAAGGAAGACTTGTGTGAGCAGAGATTGATGCCACGATGAGTGAGCCCCAGGCTGCTGCTCACCATGGAAGATGGGACTCCTGGCTCCCTAAAATCACTAATTAGTTGGAATTGAGGCTCTCACTGTTGCTACCATGACTCAGTCTATAACAGCAGTGGGAACTTTCAAAGTCAACTTTATGACCATACTCTGCCAGCTTGCTTATTAATGATATGCAAATTATAGAAGTTCAAACATTTGCATTTAATGCTCATAGCTGTTTCTTTGATTGCTAATGATGTTGATTCATGAAGAAAAAGCTTTCTAAAATAAAGAGACTATTTCATGTACCACACCAAAAGCAAATGAAAGGATGTTGCATACTGCATTTTTTTGGTCACGTTAAGCCCTGTCCAAACACCTCAGGACTCATAAATTAGGTGGAAATGAAATGTGATTTACCAGCTAATGAGATAGACTTTAATTTTTAAACAGAATTATAGCTTAGAGTAAACAATAAACACGCACATTTAGTCATGAACTCCTGCCCTGAATTTTACTGCATGGTTGTCACAGATTTTTATTATTTATTCATGTTACAAGATCAGCATGGCCATTGCCCACCTCCAGAAAACTCATTCCTGGAGCAAGTTTTTCACCTATAAACTTATGGTGTGAATTACCCTTGCTACCCATCTACCAACCAGACACCCTTTGAGTGTGAAAGACAAGATGCCAAGCCCCTGACACAGAAAAAGGTCCTCAGAACTTGTTACAAGGGGAAAAAAACAAAAGATTTTTTTCCCCCTTCAATTACTTTTCCAGACAATGAAGCATCACTTGACTCTGTGTAGAGTCAAGTGTTCACAGGGTTGAATTCATGTGGTCTGTTCGTCTGCTTTCCAGCAAAAGCCATAAAAGGAAAATTGCTGTGTCCAGGGTATTGAAATGTTTTGGAGAAAGCAACTGAAACTTGACGGATTGTGGCTTCAAAGTATCCATTTCCCTTTCATTCACCATAAAGGGAATGTAGGGATCTGGGTTAAAGCCAAAGGGGATGGATCCAACCTTCCAGTGTCTAGGTTCAGTTCCTGATCTCTTCCTGACAGGTTTTTGTAGAGGTATGATCCTACAGAAACACAAACTGCACTTGCAGCACAGCCTCAGCTCCAGCATTTTTCCTGGAGTGCAAGGCTCAGCATCAGTACAGCAATGCAGCTTGGCCTTATGAATAATTTAGGCAATCAAGAGCCTGACTGGTAACTCCAGTATTTACTGGTCATAAAGATGCCATCTATCCAAAATGTGTCCTCAGACTTCATCATGTCTCTGGTTTACAAGGAACCTGGCTAGTCTGCTGTGTGGGTACATGCATACAAATATGATGGCTGGATGAAAAATTAGAAGGAGAAGAAATTTCATTGAGATGAAGAATGTGAATTTTAAAAAGTAGAAAAAAAGCTCAAGACTGATAAGCAGATCTTGATGATTCAGCAAGGTCCAGCCTATTTGAAGTTTATGTTATCAGACAAATACAGGAAAGGTTTATCCCCAGATAGTCTTCTTTAGAACCTCTACACACAATATTCTACAGCTGGAATAAAAAGATGACACTTGGGACTTTAAGTACTGATGCTGTTACTTGAGAAATGCAACTACATCAGTTTTGTGCTGTGTACAATACAGAATTTACCTTGGAAATTTAGAGACGTTTTCATTTCATAATGTTGCCTTTGTCTCTTATGACACTTTCAATCTCTTTGTAACACTATATTTTGCTGTGAAAAGGCTAAAAAACTACAACAATAAATATTAATAAATGGAAACTGGATCAAGAAAGTTGTCATGGCAGACAGCCAAGTTACAAAAGATTGTCTGCTTTGACTCTTACACAATGATACTGAGAAAGGTACTGTATAAACTATTTTCTGGCTAAAATTAAATAGTAATCAGGGTGTCTGCAGATAGAAAACACCATCAGGATTGACAGGATTCTGGGGGGCTTTTTAAAAAATCTATCTTGGCAAATATAAATCAGAGAAATAATACCAGCAGTGCAAACAAGGAATGCAAAATAAAATTTTTTCAATGATTTTAAGTGGGGGTTTTATATAGAAACTCTCAAAGGAGTTAAGATTCATAGGCAGCCTCAGTAAGATGCATATTCTAGTGACAGCCAGCAAGATGCACCATTTTGCCATAGGAAATGTGCTGTTTTTCTTTATCAGAGAAAAGAGTTTACCCTGTTTTGGAGGAATTAACATGCTGAGATATGAAGGACTTCACCCTTCTGTTCCTCTTGAGGCACCCTTGGAAGAAGGGCCTGGTTTGGATTTGTAGGTGGATGTGCCTGTGACTCTTGATGTGCATGGTCAGGTGAGCTGCCAGCCTACTGCAGCTACAATTGCAATGTAGGGATTGATTTGAACAGTTCTGTAAGCAAAAACATCTCAGACCACCTGGACGCACCCCTGGGGTGCATCAGATTTAATGTTATTTAAAAAGAGTGTAAACAACTGTCCTGTTGTTTACACTCTCTTTAAAAAAACAAAAAAATGACTGCATGTTAGTCCAACCTCAAAGTATATCTGCTTCTGCAGAATACAAAAATTTAAAGAAAATGGAAAGATCAGTTGTCAGAGATCCCTTTAAGTCACCAAGTCTGGGACCTGTGTCTTCTAAGATGCAGCTCACAGTTCCAGACACTCCATGAGGATACCTGTATGTGCAGCACAGCTTTATGTTACCACCAGCAGTGGGGATTTAGACAGGGGAGCTGAGAGATGCTCCAGGCAGGAGGCAACTTCTGTAGGCAAAACTGAATCCCACTGATGTTATGGTTAATGTTCAGTGAGTGAGAGTCAGCAGCCTGGTCATGGGCATCCAGATGCACTTGAGATGCCTTAAGATATCCAAAGTAACCATTCACTTTTGTCAGGTGGTTGTGAGCCAAGACCAGGCGGCCACCTCTGCATCTCTGGAGAAGCAGCTGTAAAGTCCTAAAAGGCAGCTCAAGTGGATCTACATCCTTGTAGGGCTGTGTTCAGAGTTATTGTCTGGTAAAAGGGGAGTAGAGAAACCTCAGACTTGCTCTTAACCATAAACACACAAGCTTTGGGGCATCTTACGAGGTGTGATTTAGCTGGCTCTAACTTGCATTTGCCTGGGCACTGGTGGTTCTAGAGGTGCATTTCTGTGCCACTCTTGCCTTGCAGTCTGGGCTGAAGCTTAAGTCTGTCTCCTTGGGGCCAGGACAAGATACCAGAACCATTCTGAGAGATCAACATTGGTGCACATCTCTAAATCCTTGTAATAACTTAGGACAAGATTGTATCCTGACTCTGTGCAACCACACAGGGGGGTCTGCCACAGGTCAGACTTAGGGAATAAAGACAGCTTTTCCAGTGTTTTCTCCTTCTACTCCATGTAGGAGTGAGTGGGGTGGGAAATTATAGAATGTGGGGGAAAAGGATGCAATTTAGACCTAAGAGAAAAAGCAGTGGATGAAGTGATGTTTCTAAGGCTTAGTCCCCCACTAAAGCAGGGCAGCTGAATGCCAGCCTATATCTGGGGAGAATGGATGGAGCTTGTATCCAAAGTCACAAGCCAGCCTTGGTGAACACGTACAAGTTGCTTTACTGCTCTGTCTCCTGGCATAATTAACACTTTCAGATGTGTGTGTGTTTTTTAGCTTTGAAACAGAGGCTATTAGTAACAAGAAAACATGTGACACGAAAACATGTGGCATGCCATGTGCTTTAAAAATTGTGCTGAGCTTCACTGTAATTTTGTAAAATTGTTCTAGCTTCATTGTAGTTTTTAAACCATTTTTTCCTGCCACCTCTGCCAATGCTACAAGTAGGACAGAGCCACACCACTGCACCTCCAAGACACAGAATTTGTGTTGCGTTGGTGTGAGCCACTAATAGGATTCCAGGACAAAGCACTTTAATCCATTGCTAAGTAAGTGACAAGGTAGTAATATGGTTTGAGGACAGGACACAGCTAACATGCTACTTCTGCTCTTCAAAGACTTAGTTTTATAATCCTCTGCAAAAGTCTTTGTTCAGGTTTCTGGAAGTATTTTGTAACTGCCCACTCCTGCTTTGAAATATTGTCTCAAGCCAATGTATCTGCTGCAAAATTCAGTCTATAATTAGTTATGCTTTCAGTCTCTGAATTACCATATCATGATGTGTTGTGTTGGAGCTGAAGCTATTAGCTTTTATATTTCAGTAGGGTAGTGGCTAACGCAATTTAAAGACCAATAAAGTTGTCACCAGCACAGCAGTGGTTTTATCACCATCACTTGGTAAAATCCCTGAGTTTGCATATGACATCTGGTCAGGTATAGTGTGTCAGCCTCCTGTCTGAGTCAGGGATAATGGATACTTCCAGCCTCATTTCAACCCCACAAGTTTCAGTGCTTGTGTGGGAATATATTGCTGTGCTGCCTGGTGGTCAGCTGGTCTGGTGGTGAGCTGGTGGATTTTCCTGTCATTTAAGCCATTTGTGCTTATGTAGTTAAGGTCTGCTGTGGTTGAGGACTTAACATTTTCCTCACCTTTATCATTTACTTGGCCACTCAAGCTGGATAAGTCTAATTCTTCTCTTTACAAAGTAATACAATACAATCTTTAGCTGGTTGGAACACTTGGTTGGGAATTGTCTGATGTACTGCAATGCTGATAGAATATAAATCTAAGTGAGCCCAGGATCCCTTTATAATGGAAACAGAGCTATTCAAATACAGACTCATCTGTGCAGGTTTGACTAGATGAGTTGCACCCCTAACTAGACTTCAAAGGCCATGATGGGAATCTAAGATAATTTGCTTAGATGCTCACCCGTGTGCTGTGGATTGTAATCTTAGGTGACATAGATCCTGTCATTGATAAGATTACCAGACTGGAAGCTCTTTCTCCACCATTAACTCATTAAAATGGGACGTTATTACTGCACTGCTTTCTATTGTGTTCTGTTGAGAGTTTCTGCATATTTCTGTTTTTCCATAATAGTATCCATATGACCTGTCTGCATGCCATAGGCTCAGCCTAAAGGCTTTGAATTCTGCCCCAAAGCAGATTCAAACCTGAGGTCTAACAGTGCTGCTGAGTGTGATTCTGAGTAGGATGCTCAACATCTTTACTGCAGCCCAGTCACACTCACACAAGAGTCTCAAGCTGGGAAATGGAGATCTGGAGAATCCTCTTTGCTGAGGTGTTGCCTTCCCTTTCTGCTCAGTATCAGCTGTCAGCTGCAGGGAAGGTGTGTGTGGTAAATGGGCAGAAAACCTGATATTGTATGAAAAAGCTTGTGCTAGGGCAGGCTGGAATTACACCTGTTTTAATACTCTGCCTCCAACACAGTGGGAAATGGGGATATCCTGCACTGAGTAAACCACAGCTTTGTCTTGTCCCTTGCTCAGGGACCCTGGCAGAGCTGCTGGGTGGGTGACAATGAGCATCACTCTTCATGCTCACAGCTGTGTCTTTGCAGGGCCAGATCATGGACTGCCAACTCGCTTCTTTTATGCAGTATAAATAATGAACTAAAAAGCCTGATGCTTTCGCAAATGATTTAGAAATTTTATTCCCTTGTAGCTCAAAGAAAATGTTACATTGCTGTATAACTCATGGAAATATTGTCCCTTTGACATTAGTTGGCTGTATTAGTAAATATCCTGGAGGCATTAGCCTTGCAGTCATTGGCACTTTGGCTTCTAAACGCCTTCGTGAGTCCATTGATACCAGATTTGCAGGAAGAGTTAATGTCTTCTACTCCACCAAATAATATCTGAGGGAAGGAGAAGAGGCTTTGGGGCATATAAGCCATTCTTCAGGTCATCTGTATTGTGATTCTAGACCTTAGTTTCAAAGTGATGTACGAGCCCTTCAAAATGTCATTCAGGGAAAAGATTTATGATGTCTCACTTCCCTCTCCCCCTCCCTTTTTAATGCTGGTGTAAATCAGAAGTGGCTCAGTGGAACCAGAGTGTGTCAAACTGTCCGAGAGACATGGGCAGTGCAGTATATTCTGGTACTTCCATGGAGAGAGACAGTAACTCTTACTTCCTCAGTACATCTTGAAAGGTGTTGGACAACCCTTAGCTCCCTGTCCTTTACTTTTCTCTGGTGATCTCGAACTAGAGAAAAGCCTGTAACTCAGATAGAAAAAATGGAAAAAGTGCCCTTTGGCTGGAAGATGGAAGCTGAAGAATTTCTTTTAAAATACTGTATGCTGCTAAGTAAAGCCATGGCTATTTTTACCAAATACTGGCTTTTTGGAAGCTTAATTATCTTCATTCTGCTCACAGAAATCAAAATGATACTTGCTGGCAGGATGGACCTAAAATAAAATCTAGCTGCTGTAGTGACAGCTGTGAAAGATTTAGATGAACCAACTTTTTTTCACTTCTTTTTCTTTCCCTTGAAGCAATTATAGATATGTTCTGTGACCTACCCTTATCTTTCTCTGGCTTGTCTGTACTGCAAGGCTTGTCACAGGCTGCGTGGGTCCCTGCTAGCCATGCATGCACAGGCTGCAGGGGGAAATGCAAGCTCTGTGTCCTATCTTGTTGCCAGGGAACAGTGACGAAGAAATGCCTGAGCTAAACTCAAATTTTGGGTCTTTGCAATGAGCTGCTTATGTGACCTTGGGCAAGCAATTTATATGGGGTGAGATTCCTCTCTCTCCGTGTCAGGCTCTCTGTAGTCAAAACTTCAGTTTTGTGAAGGACTCTGCCTACAGGAGGAGGAGAGTGAGAGAGGGAGACTGATTCACTATTTTAGACATTTGTCTAAAAATGGGACAAACTTCCCAATGGGGACATCTGATTATTTCCAGCTACACTGTGAGCCCAGATGGCTACCTTAGACTGGCACCTTAGACATTTGTACCGAAGCTCAGAATGACACCAAACATCCGGACTTTTGTGGGACTGTGAGTGTGTTTGAGCTCTGCGTTAATCCCTGGCTGAGCAAGACCAGCTCTGAAGTCTCCACAGTCATCACCAAGATGTCTCTCTGTGTTTGGTGTTACGTGACATGGAGTTGCAATATTAAGGTTTTTTTGCACATCCTTGTGTTTCTGAGGGTTGTCAGAAATTAGCTTTGAAGGTATGAAGGATTCCTCCCTCTTCCTCACTGTACTTCTGAAGACCATCCAAAGAACTTTGTGGTCATGGTGAGTCCTTGTCTCCAAGTATTTCTGAGCTGAGCCGCTCTCTTTAAAAGTATATTAAGGGGAACTTTTTCCAGCAACAGGGATGGGATGTCAGTGGATGGCTCATGACACCTGTCAGCCAACAGTGTCATGAGCCAAATAAATCAAGATGAGTAACAGCAAACACACAGCCAGTCTGTGGCACAAAGATTATTTTGCAATAAACACAGTGAAAATGTGCTTTGAGGAGCCTGAAAGGTGGGACCTGCAGGTAGAACATCTTCTTGCCAAAACCATGTGATCCTGGGGGGATTATTCTGCAGCTGTAAGTGCATGTTCTGCATGGAAGTGGGTGCATCTTGCTTTAATGAATATACTGTGAGGAAAGACTCAGACATTTGGGACTGCCTAGAGAAAAAAAGGCTCTGTGGAGCACTTAGAGCACCTCCCAGCATCTAAAGGAGGTCTACAGGAAAGCTGGGCTATTTACAAAGGTATGCAGTGATAGGACAAGGCAGAATGGCTTTAAGATGAAAGAAAACAGGGTTGGATTGGATATCAAGAAGAATTTATTCACCATGGGGAAACACTGGAAGAGGTTTCCCAGACCAGTTGCAGATACCCCATTCCTGAAAGTTTGAGGCCACATGGGATGGGACTTTAAATAATCTGATCTAGTGGAAGGTGCCCCTGACCATGGGAGAGGGCTTGGAAATAGAAGATCTTTAACATCCCTTCCAAACTAAATCATTCTATGATTCTTTGAGTTTGGGTGAGAAAGTGAATCATCAGTTTACAACTTTTGATTTCAGGTCAAGCAAGTTTTCCCCAGAAGGAGAACTAAAAGACTACTTTCCTTATACACATTTCATTTCAGATTCTCTTCTATTTGATTTAAAGCCACTTCATTCCACCAAAGGGGAAATGCTTTTCTGGTCTCTTCTTATGAACTAAAGCTGAAAGATTTCTTCTGTCGATGCCTTGACAGTTTTCTGAAGCATCTACCTTAGCTTTGATCTCCTTCTCTCCTCTCCTTATTAATTTTTAACACTTGTTAAAAGATTTGTTCTATTTGTGAGTTGCGAGAAGGTGTCTTAATTTATAGACAGCTTGAGTATATCATTGCTGCAATTTCAAAGTGTAATTTTCTCTCCTTCAAGAATTTAATTCATGTCCTCAGCTACCATACTGCAGCATGAGTACTTTGCATCTTATGCAACTCTCTTGATATGCACCTGACAAGACTTCTGACCTTCTTACTTATGGAACTAAGAGTTGATTTCTCACCAAGAAAGAGAGCCCTCTATCAACTACAGCAAAAAATCTTGGATTTTAGTAAAGGAGGAAAAAAAACAAACCAATTTTGATTGCAAAATTGCAGGAAATACCAAAGTTATCAATATTCAACTAGAATAATGAATAATTTTTATTCAGAAAATATATGAAAATACAACTTCGTTTTTTGTGAACAGCAAAGTTTTCTGCCAACCTTTCAAATGCTGTGCTTCCATTTAATAAGTGTTTCTCCTCTACTTACCTGTTTTTCAATCCTGAAAGGGAACAAACTCGCCTAGTATACTGAAAAAGAAATAAATACACAGTCCAGACTTGGCTGTGACCTATGGGAGAGATTAACAATATTAGTAGGAGCATTTCTTGGGACAGTCTTGGTTTTGTTTTTATTTCTTTATGAATGTGAAGTAACCATATTCTGATCTCCTGTCCTACCACTAAGCTAAGAGAAGAAATTTGGGGGTTTTCTTTAGTTTTTAATCTGAAAAATTCTGCAAATCACAGGACAACCTGCAGCACTTTTGATTATCTTAATTGCAATAAATCCAGGACAGGGATGAAGGCATAGATGGGGTACAGTTTCAGCTGTTGTTTGAAGGGTGAGGTGCTGTGGTTTTAGTGCCAAATCTTTTTTTTTTTTTCCTGGAGAAAGTATTTTCTGTTCTGTGCAATGGACAAAATGTCTCTAAAGTTCATCAGCTCAATGAAGGGCCATGCTGCTGCTGCAATACTTGTTCTGAAGCATCAAGGATGAAATATGCAGGCCATAGTCCAAGAGAGAGTGCATCAGATCCCATGGGAGGAGGATTAGGGCCCCTCTGAGAGGGTCTGAACTGGCTCCATGCTGATATTCTCCTGAAACTCAGTGGCCTCTCTTAAATGGGAATTTGGCATTTGCCAGCAACCTTTGAGATGAGGTGCATTCCCTGGGCAGTGGGTGTAGGGTAAAGCAGCAGGAGCAGGTTCTATTGCCTTGCCTCATGCTGCCTAATAAATAGCAGGTCAGGGAAGTTCCTTAAAGAGGCTTTTCAGTCATAAAATTCCCTTCACCTCTTCCCCTGCTCTCTTCTGCCCTCTCCTTTTCTCTCTTTTTAGCATTTTTTTTATTTCCCCTGGTCTCTGATATTTGATATCAAAGAGCTTTTGTTGAAGTGCAGCTCTCATTCATATCCTCAGCCTTTGCTTTTTCCCTCCCCCAGACTCAGAACATGGAAGGCCCAAGCCCTGCTTTGGGGACAAGTTACTTGCTGGTGTTTTTGTTACTAGAGCATCACAAATGCACAATTCACCCATCTGGGGCTCTGCTTTCTTTAGTCCATGCCCAGAGACAAACCTGTCTATTACCCCTCTCCATCTACTCCAAGGCTCTCATGGGTGCTGAATGGATGAAAAGAAAGAATTTTAAATACCCCAATGTAGTGCATTATTTGACATGTGGGAACACTCTTTTTTCAGGGGGTAGAAACCCTCTGGGAGCATCTGTTCATAAAAGGTAGCACTGAGATCTGGTTGAGTTTCTCTCTGCTAATCTGGGTTGCCAAAAAAATTCTCCCAGAATAAGCTACAAGTGTTCTTGCAAAGATTGATGCACTGTGCTTGCAATTGCTGCTAGGACTCCTCAACCACCCCTCCTTTCTACTCAGCAGACAGAGGCACAGGAGAGTCTGGATCTAGAGAGAGAAACCTTTCACATATTTCATTGACATCCCCTCCTTCCTCCATTGGGCAGTTTGTGTTGGATCCTCTTTGGTGGCACAAGAGTTTTTTGCATGTGCATCTCTTAGTTTGGACCCCAAGTGCAATCCTCTCCAATCTACCCCTCAGCTGCAAAATATCTTGTTTCATCTCTCTTCTGCTCAGAGCTTTGTGTGTCTCTGCTTTTGCTTTCTTCTTTTACAAGTCCTTTTCTTCTGTCATCTCAGTTGCTTTATTCTACACAATGAATTTCTGTTGCTTCACAGGGTGGGGGAAAGAACACAGTAACTACTTCTCCCACATTCATGTCCCTCCAAAAATGTTTGTTGTTGGTCTGGTCTCAGCACAGCCATGGAAGTTAAATTCTCAGTTAATTCGAGCGTAAAATTACACAAGATCTTGACAATAAAAGAATATCCAGACAGAAGCAGACAAATTTCATAAAACTGTTTTCCTAGAAAGAAAATTTTCATGTATCCTGTAATTTATCCATTTTTAATGGATTCATTCCCAAAATCTTCAGATTTAAGAGAATAAAACTTTTTATTCTTCTCATACCAAGCACAGAAATGCTCCAAGGAAATTGGATTTCCAAGGAAGTCACAATGGTTATGCATTATTGCAGTGAGCACATCTATACTTATTGACATTTGCTAATTAAATTTGTTCAAACAGGCGAGGTGTACCCTGAAGAAGGTGCAGAATAAATGTGGGCTTTAGAAGAAGTGTTGGGAGGGAATAATAGTCAGGAATATGATAATTATTTGTTTCTTGTGATCTATTTAAAGAGCAACAACAACAAAAATTTACAAAGGGCTTTGAAATGCAAAATGTCCCTGTATCAATGGGCCTAAGATCTGCCCTGAACAAGCAGGAGAATCCCAGTTTTGTTTATCATGAAAAATTAAAACCATGGGATGTCTGGATTTCAGCCTGGGTGCAGATGTATGGTCTATGTCGACAAAAGCAAACTGAATGACTTTATATCACCTTCTACAATGAGCACCAGTAGGAAAGATCCTGTTTCCTGTAATGTTATTATTGATCAGCAGTTTCATATCAAAGCAGTTCATAGAAAAGCTGTAAGAACAAAACCTTGGTTTTGTTCCATGTTCAAGGAAGGGGCAGTTTTGATTGCATTTATTCTTTTCCCTCTGTTCTCTTTTGCTCTTCTCACTCATGCTGCACCAGAGCTGTGGTGTTTTGCAGTGCTTGGAGAAGTCTCAGCCTTTCTATTCTGCCCAGTGTTAGTTGTCTCCACCTGAACAAGCCTCTCTGGCTTCCCTCTACAGACAGACACAGAGCTTTGGAGCACGGGTCAGACATTTTATGCTCTTTTTTTTTAGGGCAAAATTAATTTGAAGTTGTATTTCTAGTTAAAAGGGAAGATAAATAACAGCCATTTCCATGTGTGAGTGGTCTGATGGATAGCATGCAAGTTGTCTTTGTCTCCCCACCATCTAGGACATGTCCAATATAGTTCAATATGTAATTTCTCTTGAGCTAGGAGCTGCTAGCCAGTGCTTTTTCAAGTCTCTTGTTACCTCTTGTCAATATAGAGAGTCAATAGAATTTATGTCCCAGAGCAATATTTCCTGTGCAAAAAAATCTGTATCTGACTTAGCCTGTGAGGACTGCTCTCTGTAAACCAGGACAAAAGACATGCCAGTTTTAGCAATAATATATGGTTGGAACATTCCCTACATCTCTAGTGTTGCCACACTTTACTGGCCTAATCTGAGTATTTCAGGCTCATGGGTTGAGGCAGAGGGGCAGGCACCGATCTCTTCTCTGTGGAACAGCAGGAAGTTGTGTCAGGGGAGGTTTAGGCTGGATTTTGGGAAAAGGTTCTTCACCCAGAGGGTGGCTGGGCACTGGAACAGGCTCCCCAGGGAAGTGGTCACAGCACTGAGCCCAACAGAGTTCAAGATGTGTTTGGACAACAGTCACAGGCACTGGGTGTGATGTTTGGTGTTGTCCCACCCTAAACATCCTGTCCTACGGTGAGCTAAGGTGACAAGGTGACCTGGCCCTCTTTGGCAGCCTGCTGAGTGCTGTGCTGATGCTGTGGTTCCCTCTCAAGAGCATCTTTCTGGGGCTTGCACGGGCAGTTCTGCCTCTCTGAGATGTGGGATCCAAAGTCAAGGGATCTGATTCCTTCTGAGCTTCCTATGGAAGCTGTGAGTGAAACTCTCCATGCATGTCAAATGCATCATAGAACAAGCTTGAAAGCTTGTTCAAATCAAGCTTTGCAGTCTGCACGTGCCTTTGCTGCAGCAAAAGCCTGCATGAAATACTATTTTCATTGACCTAAAATTAATAGTTTTTGAGAATCCCTTTGGAAATGTGTTTAATACAACTATTTCCTAGAAAAAGCAGAATTTCACCCTGTGGCAGGGGTTGATTTATGCCACACAGCACTGTGCTACCTGTAACTTACCTTATTGTTTTAACTCCTCCAACGTGCCTTGAGCTGGTCCTGCTGAGTGTGCCCTGCATAGCAAATCAGTCTATACAGAGCTTTACATTCCATAGGGACAGAGGCTGGAGACATTCCAATGCATAAAAGAATACAGAGTTAAACCTTTCTCTCCACATATTAGATATTCTCCATTTATTCACTGGAGCCCAGCGTGCAGCAGGTAGTACGGGGAGAACTCCAGCAATTTTCGTTGCCAGATTATTTTATGAAGATTAATGAACAGGGAAGTGAGCAGGAGAGCTCAGCAATCTGTTAAATCAGGGTGTTCAGGCCTGTTTGTAACAAGCAAATAGGTCTGGGGACAAAGTGATACAGATGAGAGGTGTTGAGATACATTCACTGATTTCAGAGATTTGCAAACAAAATTCCTGCTGTGTGATCTGTCATTCATTTTGATTATGGATTACAACCAGCAGTGGAAGACACTTCTGGAGGGTACTGTGAGGAAGGGTTTTCTTATATTGAAAGAGTGAAATGCAGGTCCTGTGGACAGAACTAAGCTGTTTCATTTAAAACATGGAGTAAGTAGTGGAGAGAAAGCTTTTGGAAGCTTAAGGGTTTGTTTGGTTGTCTTGTGTTTTGTGCTTTTTTTTTTCTTGTTTTGTTTCGATTTTCTTTTTTTTGCAAGCATCTTTAGTTTTGAAAGATTGAAACATGAGCC
This sequence comes from Polioptila caerulea, assembly GCA_013397295.1. Taxonomy (NCBI): domain Eukaryota; kingdom Metazoa; phylum Chordata; class Aves; order Passeriformes; family Certhiidae; genus Polioptila; species Polioptila caerulea. Next base: position 346,368 of record VYXF01007595.1, on the reverse strand, counting down.
CCTTTGTAAAAAAAAGACCTGTTTTCATGAAATATCAAAATTGTTTCTTCTTGGTGCAAACCAAACTGCTTATTGCAACATTTGAAAGAGCAGTACCTGACATCTTTCGAGAATACTTAAGATTGAGATTAAACTAATGTATTGTGTGTCTCTGACACTAAATATTTCTTGCTTAGCTGTTTGTAAGATAATAGTTAGCAGGATCAATTTATAGCTGTGTATGCTGAAATAGTACCGTGCCTGTTAAATGTGAAGTCCCTGGGGTTTTGCAGATCAGTGATTACCAATGCAAGAGGCAGTGCTGGAGCTGAGCACACAAGCCTTCACCCTCCTCTTCATCTCACCAGTGTCCAGTCCTGATGGAAACCTGTGGTGCCTCGGCCTATATATAAACCTCAGATCCTCATTTGCAGGTGCTGGGGCAGAGCATTCCCAGTAACTCAATATTTTCCATGACTGATGGACTTCTCAGTAGGCAGAGTGGAATCACCTCAGGAGTGGTTTGGGCAGCAAGAATCCTGTTAGAGTCATAGAATCGTGGAATGTTCTGAGTTGGAAAGGGCCCAGAAGGATCATCAAGCCCAATTCCTGGCCCTGGAGTCAGTGGCCAGGCATGGGCAGGAAAGGACCATTCCTTGACTGAGCCATATAGAAGGAAGGGGACTGTTCCTTCCCCCTGGTGTTGGCAGGGCAGGGGTAGGACAGGCTCTTTTAAAGACTGGTCTATAGCAGAGTGAATCAAACCCCAACACGTGCATGTGCAAGGCAATTTTGTCTTTTCATTAGATGGTGATCTCATTTTGCATAGAAACAGGTTTTGAATTTCGAACTATTTTATTGATTGGTTTGGAGGGGGAGGGTTCATGAGCTGACACTTGGGAATGTGGGGGTTTCTTGTCTGTCCACGTCATCCTGTAAACAATTTCAAAGGACACATGGCAGCATTTGTGTCTTCTCTCACTAGTGAATAGAGGCCCCTTTAATTGTGGATTTTGCAGGATGGTTTTGTCCTCCATCTTTCAGGTGAGGACATGGCATTAGGGCTGCTGTGGGCCAGTGTTTGCTCATGTGCTGCTTTTCAGTGATGTGGTACCAATACAACTATTTTCTTCTTCCCTTTTTCTGCACAATAATCAGAGTTATTTTGACAGCTATCTGATTTTTTTTATCATTCAAGGTTTTTCAAGTTCATAGTAGAAATTACAAACAAATTCAGGCACACATGGCTTATGACTGTTATTGATACTTGCTTTCAAAAAATACCTCTTAAAATAAAATCAGTTATGTGGTCAAAGAGATATTAATTTCATGAGCTGGATGATGGAATTCTTCCTTTATGGCACTTTAGTTCAATGGTGCAAATATATAGACTAATATATTTATGTGTGTGTAGAAGCTTATTTCAAAGTGAGGAATTTTTACTGCCAGCTGTACCAAAGCAATATGTTAGGGCTGTAAAATAGGGAATTATTTGCATGTAATTAATTTTTCATTGCTGTACATGCATATATGTGCTTTATTGCCTCTTCACTAGGCAGAACAAAAAATATACACAGTTTTACCTATGGGCAATTCAACACAGTAATGAGACTCTTCAGGTATGAAAATTCATCTCTCTTCTTTCTCACTCCTTGTCACACAAATGGGAACTGACTTCTGCTAAGGTGTCAGCCCAAAGTTGGTTCATCACAAGGAAGAGAATGAAAACCAGGGCATTTCTCTGCAATTAGTTCTGTATTGTTACATATGCAGAATGTTAAAGCTTTGGCAGACAAAAATCAGAGCACCCCTTTACACCTGCTTGAACACAACTCCTCAACACTCAAGCCCCTCTTTATGTTTGTTAATATATATGATGATGTATAAATATCAAATGTTTATTTCTCCGAGTTCAAATCACATGATGAATTATGGGTTTTTACCTGTAACAAGTGATGAAGGGAAGGAATATCTGAGTCACTTGCTGAAGAGAAGTGCTGTTGACCCATTTTATAAGAGATGTATTGAAATAAGGTCACAGCAGGCTTACATGACCTATGGGAGTCCCTGTAGGTTGGACTGTCTTTGTTGACTGCTTTGAATTCATTCTTTGTTGATTTGAATGCCATCTTCAGATTTAACATAATCTTCAAAAGACAATTTAACTTCTTCAATAATATTTTTGTGTTGAGAGCAATGTTTAATTTCACAGAGGAATCATTTTGCAGAAAAAGATGGCAAATGTTAACCTTTAAAACCATAACGATTTTTTCCACTAATTCATTGCAGACTTTTAGTGCTTATCACCATGAGCTGATGGAGTTGTTCTATTCATAGGTCGTTTCTGTTTCTGGATTCACTGATGTTCCTAGACACATCTCCTTGGAAATTGGGCTCAAAGATAAGGTTGGCAGAGGTGTATTATAGAATTGCCCATGAATGGGTATTCCTGCCTTTCTCTGGTGTGTCTGGTACCCAGCACACTGAACACAATGGGTTTGTGGTTTGATCGATGGCTGATCTTAACAATTCCCAGTTTCCTTTGTTATTCTCCACTTTTGCTGAAGTGAAGAAAACAGCACTCTATCTACTAAAAAAAGATAACGAGGTTTTCAGGTATAGCCTCCCAGATAAATTATAAAAATTTCTTTATGCCTGTAGCACTAGCTTATAGGAAATCTTTGAAACATTTAATGTAGCTGTAGCATCTGTCTCCCCCTGAAATTCTCTGTGCCTTGCTGCAGACCTCAGATGCAGCCTTGCCTGTTCCCCCGGTGAACGGGGCTGATTCCAAACCCTGATCATATTTTCATTTGCACTTGTAAGGGTTGGCACTTCATCTATCAATCACCCCCTGCCACCTTGTCTCTCTTCAGAAGTCAAGCTTTTGATACCTTTTTCCAAGCAAACCCATGGGAATTCTAAAAACCCTTCCATGAATATGCCCAAAGGATACTTGTGATTTTTTTAATTGTGCTTCACAACTAAAAAAAACAAACTAAAAACCTATCTAACAGATGATTATATATAAATTAGACAGATTACTGACTCTGATCTGCCTTTCCCCATTTCCATATAACCTTTTCAAGAAAAATCAGGATGTCAGGAACTCTAATGTTAATAGCTTGGGGTCTTCCAGCAAGTGTGTTATTAGGTAAAACACTTAGTACAGTAACTTTTGTCTGGTCAGTGACAAGGGTTTAAATGGTCTCATCATCATATTCCTCTCATTTGAATGTCCTGAATCAATAGAACAAGTTCAAGATAAAAAAAAGAAGCAGAAACCCAGGCTCTTTTAACTACGAATAAAGTCTGCATAGTAAATTGGAGCAGCAGGGGGAAGAGAATTCCAATTTGATTTGCAAATTGACTCTCTTCCACTCCCATTTGCAGAAATAAGGCCCATATGCCCAGTAAGCAATTGCTGCTCAAGGTAAAGCTCTGCACCACAGAGGGTTTCTTGGCAGCAAATGAAAGGAACATTGCCACTCTGTTACGTATGCCAGCTCCAATAAATCTGTGGATTAGTTTCCTGGCTGCCACAATTGAGCCAACTGAAAACCATATGGTTCTCCTTTCTTAAACACTGCCATTTGAAAGGAGCATGGCCACCTCCCTTTCTGAGCCGTTTTTGTTCTGAGAGCTCCACAACAATAATGAACCATAAATATGGGAGAAGTCTGTGACTTTATTTATCCCTCTTGCCTAGTCCAGCTGATGGCACGAGATCACAATTGCATTTTATTAGCCTTCTTGCAATTTCCTTCTGTTTACAGTCTGCCCTCTGGTTCTCTTTATGAATTGGATTGTGGCACAGCATGTTCATCTGGCTTATTTATTTGCAAGGAAGAGTCCCTGGGATGTATTCTGAATCATTCTTGTATAATCCTAGAGAGTCTTATGAAACAGTTTAGTAGTTCTTGGGATGAAAATGAAATTTTGGTTCAGGGATGTATTATTTATTTTATTTTTCCCAAGTCTCAATGATATGCTCTTACTTGTTAAGCACTAACCTCCCTCTGTAAAGGCACTGGAGCTGGGCCCAGCTGTTGTTCTCTTACAGATAGATTTGACTTTTGCCAAAAGTCTTCATCAGATGACGGGAAAAATCCCTTGCATGAGTGAGAGATACAGGACAAAGCCAAAGGAAAAGACTGAGTTAAAACAAGGGGTGCCTAATCTGTTCATCTGGAAAGCAAGGGATACCTTCCTTCTGGAAATCAATCTTTAAAGTCTCTTCTAAACAGAAGGGTTCCATTCCCAGGTGTAAATGTAGGCAACCAGCAGTTGGTGTGGCTGCTACAACAGCAGAGATTTTGGTCAGGAGTCGTGAGACTCCCACTGGGACACCTGGATGGAGAATAGATTCCCTCTTGATATAGCATAGTTTCAAAACTTCATCTTCATGCTTGTAGAATTGACAAGGCAAGATTTTTTTAAAATATAAAGTCTGTATTTAGTCCTAATTCTCTAGTAGTTTAACTTCTTTTGGATAGTGCTTTAACTACTTTCCGTTGGCTGCTTTTTCTCTTTTTCTCTCACTCTCACTGTCTTTTTTTTGGATAAGAGAAGCTTAACCTAAATCTTGATACCAATAAAATCTCCAGACCAAATATATCTATACAGGAAAGTTACTTACCCTCCTTTTCAGATTCCTGCTTTTGAAATAAAGCTTCTTAACAACAACATAAGTGTCTCCACATGGGTGGGCTTGTACACTTCTGCTGAAATCAATACCATTAAAGTAGTTCAATGTTTTTATGGAGACAAAGATATTATTTAGAGGGGTAGCAACAATTTAATTCAATTTGCTGGGTTTTCACCAGGTAATCACTGTGCAAACAAATTTTTATTTTGCCTGGGTGGCATCTCTCCTCACACCTCTCATTTTGTTGTTTTTGATTCCACTCTTCAAACAGATTTAGATGCATCACTTTACATAACTCTTTCACTCCTTCATATAGTAGGGAGATAAGTGTAGATTTCTAATTTTTTTCCCTCTCTCACCTGTGGTTTTCATTATGAGCTAAGTAATGACTTACCCTCTTTCCAAGTAATGGAGTCAGAGGAGTCTTAGAAGGTGACGTGGAAAAAGACACCCCAGCTTTAATTCTCCTGAAAGACAATTTTACTTATTCAGAGCCTAAGCTCAACACCCAAATCCTCCTTCTGCTATACAGTAGGTTTATATTTTGCCAAAGCCCTCAGTCTAAAATACATTTTTTTATCCCAGCAAGAAATAGCTTTTTCCTTCTGTTATCCGATACCATCTGATGAACTTCAGACCTTGACTCACCAGAAGATTGCTTTTGGCAGTACAGTTGTTTGCAGTTCTGTGGTTTCTCACTAGACTTGCAATTCTGGACAGAGCTACAAGATCAGCAATGCTTTATCTGAGGATCCTGCTGGAAAAGAGATGACCTTATTCTGAGGATTCAGGAATGGGGCTTGCATCCTGTTTCTGCCACTGGATGCCTGTATAATCTTTGTCTAATTTACATCAGTTGTTTTCTTTTTCTCAGCATTTGTTAGCATTAATTGTCCTTTCTCAGGTTATTTTGCAAGTCTGTTGCAGAAACAGTTACTCTCTCCTCTGCATGGATCCTGTAAGCACAAACCCAGCTGCAGCTTCTGTGTGCTGCAAAATACACAACAACACATTTGCCTTTACCATTTCCCCTAAAATGCCTTGGTCAACTACAACTAAAGCTCTCAGCAAATCCTTAAACATCAAATACTGAAACTGAAAGCCAGAATTGCCTTCTGTGGCTTGGACACCCAAAATGAAAAACTGAGCCAAATAAGAGTAATTTTGTTAAGTGAAATAACTTACCAGTAGAAAAAGATGAGCATGTGAAATGTGGGCAACAACACAGAGAAGATGAGTGAGTAGTCAAATTGCTCTGGAAAAACACTGGAAGTTTGGCCTTACTTGATGCTCTCACCAGATCTGTGGTCCCACTGGGGTCTCATCCTCCCACCAGGAGCAGACCCGGAGCAGAAGTTGGAATCATTTGAGCCCCAGACTCAATTTTTCAGACTGTTCAGTTTTCTGTGTCCTTGTTTCATCTCTGGCTGTGGGAGGAATACTGAGGCAGGTAATGGGATTGGCTCTCAACTGGTGTTGAGTGCAAAGTGCTCCTATGAAATGGAGCATCCCTCTGCAAACCTGACTCTTCCACAGTTCTCTCCTGCACCTTTAATACATCATGCTGCTTGGTTCATTCACACAGCAAGGTACCAAGCCTTCCCCACTGTGCACATCAGAGCTCTTATCACTTCCCCAAGGACAGCCTGTTTGTTTGGGACAGAGAAGCTCTTTAAGGCAAACACATGGGACCAGTCTATCCTTGGTGCAGTTCCATTGAAGTCACTGGGGTTTTACACCTGAGAGAGATGTGAAGCTATTGCACAAAGGCAGATTTTGTCCCTTTCATTTACCTCTCTATGAATTTGAAATAAGCTCCTTTGCTTGTGACTTATTTATGTTTAAACTCTGGGGTTTATCTTCTTTTAATCATGGTGTCCTTTTACACTATTGTTCCTATTGGAAACACTCAAATGATTAGGCAGCAAAAGGAAAACATGGGCCAGCATAAACTGCCACTCTTTCCCACTGAAGCACCACAAGGGGCTGCACAGTTTGGATTGCTTTTCATCCCTCAGCTCTCCAAGGAGAAAATTTTCATTAAAAATGGGCAGGCTGCTACATTTTAAAGGGGAACAGCATTCTGCAAAGCTGTCCTCAAAACTCTAAACACAGATTTCCCTCAGCATCATTGAAATTCCCTCAGCTGATCTCATTGTAGTTTTCTTCCTGTAGGGGATATTGCAGGTAAGGCAAACAGTTGTGGAGACAGAGATACAAGCTCAAAGCAACCTTTAGGCCTTCTGTTATCTGTGAACTTGCAAAGTGTCAGTCTTTCATCCCCTTTTCCTTCCATCTGAGCTCACACAGATACTGGCTTTCAGAGGAATATTTCTCTTAAACAGACAGAGACAAATAAGCATTGAAGACGAGTGAGGGCTGGGGTGTATGTATGAATATAAAGAAAAGCTTATGGGTACAAGTGCTTGGCTGTAAATGGATGTGATCTTGATCATCATTCAAAGTTCAAATTCAGCACCCTTCAACCTGGGAGAATCCCACAGACCTCTCGCCAATCTATCCCTTTCAGGAGTCTGTTCATTTTGAAGGAGTTTTCTGTGCCCTGTTTTCACAATTTGGGCCGAGCTATTTCAGGAGGTGAAACAAAGTCCCAGCATTTAAGTAAGCTGCAGAGCTGGAAGAAATGTAGTATCTTTATCTGGGTGTACCTCAAATGCATCATTTAACTCAATACCTTCTCCTGAAGAAGCATCTCCCAAAAAGTGTCAGAGCAAAACTGCTGAAGCCAGGTGTCTGTACAACCTTCTGTTACTGGTCTGGATTCATCAGCATTACAGTAAACCTTGGGCTGGTTGTTAATATACATTTTCTGTGTGTTATAGGGTTCTTGAAAGGCTTCCAGGTGTCCCTTAAATGCTGTTTTTTGTCCTAGGAATCTCATACCACAGGACCACAAGTTGACTGCTGCTTGGCAGCTGTCAGGAAAGAGAAACAGCAATGGAAAAGATTTTTTCCCCTGAAAAATCAACAAATGTTGCTATGGACAACATGGCAGGAATGAATTCTTGGGGGTCTGTAAGCCAGGATGAAGGCTTATCAAATACATTCAGGGGTTTCATATATTTCATATATTTTTTTTTAGCAGAAATGTGGGCTAGAAAAGAGCAGAAACTTGGACAACCAGGTGGGATGAGACCTGGAAGACTTGGAAAATTAGTTAAGAAAGATTTCTACAGAAGCTCAGTATTCTGAACAAAGCTGGCAGCTTGGTAGGTTTTTGTTACCAGTGCCTAGGGAGGCTCATTTGGATGCTGAGCCGGGAAAGCATCTGACCCTCTGTAGTCCCTACAGTTTATGTGCTTGCTTGTGTGCTGTTTGTCTCAACACCTTGTATTACCAGAGGAGAGAAACAGATGTTTCAAGGACCTGACTCATCTCATCCCAATTTAGCCAAAATAGGACGAGGTGGTTCATGACCTAAACACTCCCGTTTCCATTAAGAGAACAGGGAGCCTGGGCAGCCAGTTTGGATCAGGTGTCTCAGCTGGGAACATCCTTTTCTGACCTTGTGCTACAAAATTATCTTCTGTTCAACGAAATTTGTGGAGAAAATCAAGCTACGAGTACTCTGGCTGGTGCCATAGGCCACAGGGACTGGTTTAAATGTGTGCAATGTGCATTTTAAATAATGACATTTGTGTTTATACATGACTGTGGGAAATAGCTTTGTCTCATCCTTCAAATGCCCCTCTCTATAAGAAGCTGCATCTTCACTGACAAAGAGAAGATTTAGTGGGTGTTTAGTGTAACTGATTATCTGCTGATTCAATCAATTATGTGAACCTGGAGCCAAAGGGAACATTATGTGGCTTTATGCTGGTATGGCAGCTGCTCTGCTGCTCGACCCTGTGACATGTTTGCTGTCTGGTGTAAATATTTGCATCTGTCAGAGAAACCTGCCCTGTCCCCTACTGCCAAATTGTTCTGCTACAGAGACTGAAATCTTCTTTATTAGTTTGCATTAGAGCAAGCACAACCTGATCAGAATTCAGGTGGAATAAATTGGAGGGAAAAAAAGAAATCTCTGAAAAAAATTAATGCAGCAAAATTCCAACAATACAGCCAGAAAGGTTTCTAAAGTGGAGTCTATTCAATGCCTGCTCTTGCCTTTAGTAGCCTTTCTACTCTGTCTTTACATAGTTGCCTTTTGTACTGAAGCTGTTTTCCCAGTTGCATGGATGTAATAGCAAAGAAAATGAGGCTGACAGTGATCCTGTGTGGAGTAAATTGCAAAGGCAGGTATCGACAAGGAAAAGGAAGAGCAGTTCTGCATTGGAAAGGTTTTGGAAAGTGCAATTCCTTCTTTGTGGCTGGAACTCCTCTCCATGCAGAACAGCACAGCCACACAGGGGATCCAACCAACTGCATCAGTGACAGTGACCTTTTGCAAGCAGTGACTGACACTTCACAGAGACATTAACACAGCAATTCTTAGTGTGTTCCACTCCAGCTGCCTGGAGAGTGGGGGAGAAATATTCATATATACACTACTGTATACACTTGCTTTGTGCTCATCATCCCCCACCAAACAAGAGAAACAAATGCACTTCCTACAGAGACTTGTTCATGTCTGGGTTTGGAAAGAACACAGCTTGGCTGCTCCTTCCAGCTCAGCCTGCGTGGTTGAGGTGAAGGATGAGCCTGACTTAATCCTCCCAGCTTTTCCTCATCATCCTCCCTGCCTTGTCATTCTCCCTGATGCCTGAAGAGCAGTGGAGGTCCCAGAACTGTCCCAGGTGTCCTTCCCAGCACTTCTGGGGCTCCCTGATTCTCCACAGCTCTTGCTGCTGGCAGCAGAGGGGTGGCCCTGTCACAGCCTGTGGCAGGAGGTGGAGAGCAGCCCTCACATCACCTGGCTGCAGGAGGGACACCTCAGGTACACAGGTGCACTGGGGGCTTAGGAAGCTTTGTCCTTGCTTTTCCTAATGAGAAACAACAGCCTCCAGCTCTGACATTCGCAAAGCTCTCATTCCACTGGCAAAAAATCATGGCAGTTCATCAAACAGTTTTGGAGGAGGCAGCTGTGCCTGATGGAGGTGGGATGGGAGACTCAGCGTGCCTTGAGGTCTCCAGACACAGTCAGGTGAAGTGGGACTTGTGCTGTGGGCTGACACAGGACAGCTGGCAATTCTGGCAGCTCACTGCTGGGAAGTGGCTTATCTGTCTCTTGCTTCCTCCACTCTGTCTGTCTGTCTGTCTGTCTCAGGCTGTAAATCCTTTAACTGAGGAAAGACCAAAAAAAAAAGGAGTCCTCCTGGTGTTGTAACAGCATGGCAGCTGCTCCATGCCAGCTGCTCCTAAATACTGTGATAACACCGATAAATAATTGAAGTGTGAGGTCACTCTGATATAAACAGAGTCCAAAATCAACATCTATCTTAGCCCTGTGTCTTAATTGACTCCACTTCTCAATAACCCTGAGGAGACAGAGATAAAAAGACAAGACCACAATCCAGCTGTTGTAATAAAGCCATTTTACTGTAGGGATGTAATGCATTAGTTGTCATAGACTGTGCAGAAGGGGTCATTCTGTGCTTAGAGTTGAGTTTTTAATGCTCACAAGCTGACAAGCATAGGTAAAGGCTGAAGAAAGTCAAATGGCAGCACAGCCTGAAAACAGGGACATGAGAAAGCGTGAAAATAGGAAGGCACCTTGGCACATTGGTTTTGAACTTCCAAGCACTTGAGGGGATGAAATGGGAAAGTCTGTATAAAAAAAAACACATTTTGGATTGCAGTAATTTGAAAGACCCCTTGAAATATTTATTTGTTTCTTCTGGGGTTTTGTTTTAGGGGTTTTTTTTAATTTTTAAAGGTCTTTTTTATGGGGTCAAATTATTGCTAAAACAAAAGGTCCCCTAAGGATGATTAATTATTCCAGTAGATTTTGAACTCTTAGGGTGAAGAGATATGACATTCTTGAAGGCTTTGAAAACTCTTCAGGACTGTCAAGAGAAGGATGAGAGAGAAAAGGGATCACTTTGGGATGGGGCAAAAGGGTGGGAGCCCACTCACTGGAGCTGGGTGCTCCAATGTGTGCAGGGCTGGGTACAGGCCACAGCTCCAGGCTGGGGAGGCACAATGCTGGCTTCAACTCCCCTGACTCAAAGAACCAGAATCAGAATAAATTCTGATATTTAAATATTTTTACAACTTCCATATCAGGGCAATGCAGCTTTTGCAGATAAACCCTTTGTAGTGAGGAAATAAATGGTGAGTTACAAGCTGTCCAGAGAGGAAGGAGTATGTGGCATTTACTTGGCTGTAATAAACTATCTGCCTAATTACTTCACATCCTAGGACATCCTTAATGTTTTACAAGAGAAGCACAAAGAAATAAAGGTACAAAGCATGCTCCTACAGCTTATGTTTTCTTGCTGATAAACACCCAATCTTCTCTTTGAGTTGATTTATGCAGCTGTGAGTATTTGTATGAACTATCTATTGAAGTTTCCCTTTAATTTAAGACATGATAAATACAGCTTTGTTGGGAAAGTTAAGAAAATGCAATGTGGGATTTGGTAAATGGAGCTATAAAAACTACAAAAACATAGGAAAAATTCTGTTTTCAGTGAAAAGACACATAGGTCGTGGGAAATTACTCCAGCATAACCCATACACATTAACTTCTAGATTCTATCTTCACTCTAAACATTGGACAATGGCGTGTCAAATCCTGAAAAATCAAATTCTGTTTAAAGGCCATAGGTATTGGAGAAGCAACTTCATCCTTGGGTAGATTGCTCCAATAGCTAAGAATGGTTGTTAAAAATATGCATCTCGATTTATGTTACAAGCTTCAGCTTTCAGCCACTGGATATTGTTACAGCATTTTCTGCAAAATCAAAAAACCCTTGAGTAAAATCATTTATGTTAAGTGAATTCTTCAAGATGATCAAAGAGATAAATCATGTTCTGGTGATGATTAAAAGGCTACAAAGAAAAGAAAATAGCAAATAACATGTTTGATGTTCAGCTTAGTTGAAGTTTTTTGACAATTGGACTTTACACAGGGCTGTGTTCTCCAAGCAGTTCCTATCAGATGTATATTCATTACATTATATACTCTGAGCCTTGGCAAGACTCCTCTAAAAATTCTGTGTTTCAGGTGAAGTTAATTCAGGATTACTTTCAGCCCTGCCCATGCAGCTCTGCTCATTCAGCAGAGGTTGCTCATCGCCTGAAGTTCTAAGGTTGGCTTTTACATGACTTGGCAAAGGACTCCTGTTGCTCTGGTACATCACAAAATGGTTATACCAATATTTGCTAATGGCTAAAGCAGCCTTGGAGAGATGCAGCAGTTCCCTCCTCCTTGTAAAGGAAAGTGCTCGTGGCACCTCCATGCTGCAGAGCAGTGATGGCAAATACTGACCTGCAAAGGCAAATGTCATTTCCATCACAAGGCATCAGAGTCACAGTCCAAAGCCAGATGATAAACCAATGTGGATGTAAAAATGTCATACTGCAGTTCATTCTTTGGTTTATTTAATTTTTTTCTTTCATGAGGTTAGCAGCCAGAATGAAATTGCTTTTTATAGCTGCAATTAATCACATTTATTACAGTAATAGCAGGAGACCAACATGATCCCACAGCCCAACAGAGGTTTCCTGAGACTGACGTTATGGATATAGAGAAGACACATTTGCTAAAGGTCATCTGTATTTCATGGCAGAATTTACAGCCTCAGCCAGGGAGACAGATGTGTCTGTTTGTTGGGAGCTCCTCTGATAGCAAGAGCTGCCTGAATCCCCATCCAGGCTCTCACCAAGCAACGAGGCTGTGACCAACAGGATGGGACCCTTCAGCACAGCCCTGCTGCCTGTCCGTGCTTTGGCGAGGAGCCTGTGGCTGTGTGTCACAGACAACAGTTTTTGTTTCTTTCCTGGGGGATGAAGGCTTCCAGTTTGGTGACCAGAACCCAAATCAGCAGCTGCCATCATCTTCAGGCTGCAATGTCAGCTGTGCAAATGGGTTTACTCAAAATACTGTGGCCAATAAAGGACATCTGTATCTGCTTGCTCCTGTATCTGTTTGTTTATTGGGCTTGTGATTTTTATCTGGTTTAGTGCAGCTTACCTACCCCATGGGTAGAACTAAAATCAGTTATTTTTCCCTTTCCTATAAGCCCAGGTGTTGCTGGTTGAAGCTTATGGCTGCTCTGCTGGGAAACGTGTAATACAGGTCAAGTTCAAAGCTTGACTGGCTGGGGCTGACTGGTTTTGTACTGATAATAATGAAACTGTGGGATCTCATGGGAGACATAAATCCTTCCCAGTTATAGACTGGGTAGATATTTATGCAACTGGCCTTGCCGATATCATTTTCCATCTTCCATCTGTTCCTAGTTTAAAGTTTTCTCAGGTAATTCTGTGAGAGTAAATTTATCCTTTTTGAGACTCAAATCTGACATTTCTGCACTCCCAGGGAAATCCACATGCCCTCAATACATCACTATTGATCATGGCTGGTGCCCAAAACCAGAAAGATGACTGAAGGTATCTGCACAGTGGCCATTTGCTCATACAGGTATCAAGCCTGAGGCGATGCTGAGCTTACAATGAACCTGCTATGCAGTGTCCATGATTCAAATATCCTGGAGCAGGCTGCTCTGCTGAGGTCTGAGGACCTCAGTTCTTGACTTACCTTACTTTACAAACTGCTTATCCAACTGTAGTTCCAACTGGAGAAAACATTATTTTTTTTTAATATTACAGTGTTCAATGTCAGCTTCATCTTCACTGCAGTTCTTGTAGCTGCTGTGAGGAATTGATCAGCCTGTCATGTTCTGCTCTCACAGGATAAGGGCTCCTCCACTCTGCACCTTAGTAGTGAGACCTCGAGGGATAAGGGGAGCTGGGTTTCTGTGTTAGCCTCCACTTGTGTTTTGTACAAATCTTGGCAAGTGTTTCTCCACTTGCACTTCACAGTTAAAGAAACCCCTCAAGTTTTGTGTTTCCGAGAAATCCAAACAGACCCATCATTTGGTGCTACAGGGATGTGACTGCTGAGGGCCTAATGTGGGAACCCTTTTGAACAGCCCTTGTTGCTGCAGCTTTGTCTCACCAAGCCAAGGAGCTTTGGGTTTGGTGCCTATTGTGGTACATCCACACCATCAAATGCCTGCTGGAGTCTGCTGCTGCCCCAGACACCCAATGTGCAGCACAGGCACATGGCAGCAAGGTCTCAGTGCCACATTCACTGATTCTTGCCCTGCTGGTGACTCGTTATCACACATCAGCAATCACAGTATTAAATACAGCTTCCCGCAGCAAATCCTGGGAGATTTCTCTGAGAGATTTTCCTGTTGCCTCAAGAAACTCCCTTGCTCTTTGACTTTTAATAAAGCAATTAGGGAAAGAAAAAAAAAGGAATGAATGATATTAAGCAGCACAGTCACTCACTTGGAAGTTAGGAGTTTCTTCAAGCTTCTTTGTGCAACTGCAGCAACCAGCCTGCATGGTTGTGTCCTGCAGTCACACTGCCCTGGGGGTGTTTGCTTCTGTGCTGGGTCTGTGTGGCAAGGTTTTGCTAGCAGGGGGCTACAGGGGTGGCTTCTGTGAGAAGCTGCTGGAAGCTTTCCCTGTGTCCAACAGAGCCAAAAGTCAGCCAGCTCCAAGATGAGCCCAGCACTGGTCTACGCTGAGCCCACCAGCAACAGAGACAGCTCCTCTGGCACAATATGATTAAGAAGGGGGAAAAGTGACTGCAGCTGGAGTGGGGAGTGAGAATATGTGAAAGAACAGCCCTGCAGACAGCCAGGTCAGACCAGCAGGAGGGGCAGGAGCTGCTCCAGGTGCCAGAGCAGAGATCCACCTGCAGGCCCTGGAGGACCCCACACCGGAGCGGGGCTGTGCCCAAAGCCAGCAGTGACCCCACAGGAAGGACGTGCCAGGCAAATGTTATATTTTTTGCCAGCAGTCACAGTTTAACTGAGTGGGAAAGCAAAACTCTGCAGTGTGATTATGGTGCACAGATGATGCTTGATGACTTTCAAGTAGTTGCCACATGGACTGAGGATTGTTCTGCAGATTGCTGCAAGTGTTGAAAAATGCCTTCACTACACCTCTCCCACTGCCTAACAATCTTACTATAATAAACAACTCCAGCTTTTGCCTGAATTTAGGAGGAGAAAGGAATAATCATCCAGAATAAAAATTTTAGCTTGAATTATAAATCCCAAGAAAATCATTAGCAAGCTGGAAAGGGTTTTCCATCTGAGAGGGGGACAACACCCTTAATAATGTGTGTATTTGGGAAAATCTATTCCTGACCTGCAAGTATCCATTTATAACAAATATTTGCTGATGCTTCTTCACTCACCAATTTGGGAAAATGATTTTCACATATTGTGTCCTAATCTGTGTTTTACAGATTAGGACAAATATAAGCATTTTGGAAGTGATGCATTTTCTATTTCTGGGTTTTTCACACCAATAGCCATGTGGCCCCACATGCAAAGGGAATCCCTTTGTGTCAGATATACTCTTTTTTCCTGGGTACAGTCAATATTCCTCTCTGTATTTCTCCATTTTTACATCTTTCCAGCACTGTGTTTAGCTCTGCAATGATGTATATAAATAAATTGTGTAATTCCTTCACTATTTATTTTCACATTTTTTTAATCCTCTTCTGAGACATAAATTTCTTCTAGCATTGCCCTGATGATTTAGGACCTGTTACTTTTTCTTCCTTCCATACAGATTTGGCATCATAAAGCATGATTGCTTTAGAGCCTTTTTAAAAATAAAATAAACAAACAAAACCCCCAGATGAAAAACCGAATAACTCAATATTGCATTAAAAATGAGCAGAAAAAGAAACACTCACACAAAAACATCATGCCTGAATGAAGTTCTCATTTGCAGATGGGAAGATGCTTTAATGCATCTTTGATCAGAGGAATGGAGTAAATAGAGCCAGTACCTTTGTAAAAGAGAAAAAAAAATCCATTTAAAAATAATTAGTCTCTAGTCCTGCCACTATGTTTTTCACATTGGTAATCCAAGTGAGCGTGGAGAACACTCACTTCTGGAACCAGCTCTGAATAATCAGATCAGTCTTCATAATGCAAATACCAGAGCAGACAGTAGAAGTGAGTGCAAGATTGATATGTTTGGAAGCTGTGTGATGCACTCCTGGTAGTCTGGAAGGCTTGGCTGTAATATGAAGGAAGCAAGATCAAAAGCATGACTGCTGAGCATGTTTCAGTGTTAGCAGAGCATGTCTCTGTTAGACTGCACTACGCTCTGCTAACTGTCTGGTTATTTCCCTGTGAACCTGCATTGATTTTCTTGCAGATTGCATTAGTTCCAGTCACAAAAGAAATTGTATCTGTTCTACAGCTAATGCAAACCTACACCCAGGGTTTTCCTGAACGCTGCTTTTTCATGTCCAATGCAAGAATTCAAATACATCTATGAGTGTGCATGGCCTTATAAAATGAATATCCACATTAAAAGATACTAAAGAAGTGATAGCAGTTAGCACTGAGGGAACTTTAAAGTAATCTCAGCAAATCTAATATTTGCTCTATTAATTACTGTCTTCTCAAACTTATGAAACATCAGAGAAACCATCCTTAAATTCAATCTGTAGCTGTGCCTAATTGCCAAGAGCAATTAAAAGTAAATGAAATGAAAAAACCCTGAGGACCCTCTTGGCATCCAGAGACAAAGTTCTGTGACCTGTATGCTGGGGTGAAGCAGCCTCATCCAAACAAGACAGGGCACCACACTGCAAAGTTGGTTAAACGCCTCTTTCTGTGCTGAGCTCCTTTGCCATTTATTATCTCTGTCTTTCACCATGTCATTGTGTTGATAAGAGATTTTTTTTTCAGGAACCATAGTCTTTCTCAGACCTACTTTTTAATTTTTCCTTTTTCACTCCTCTCTCCCTTCTTGATTCTTTTTTTCCTTCTTTCCACTGCATTCTTTCCACAGGACTTGAAGTGCCTTGCAATTAAGGCTGAACAAATCTGTGATCACCCTATAAATAACCAGGTGTTGGATCTCTCTGAAGTGAAGACCATGCCTTTCCCTGCTCCTTTCATTGCTTATGGTGTTCAGGAGAGAAGAGGTTAATGCACTGCTTCTGCTATTCCCATCACCTCACACTTTTGTGTTTTTTAGTATCCTGTTGAAGCAATATGTTTTTTTCTTGGGTAATTCCTCACCCTCCTTTGCACAGAGGCCTGCATTACTGTGAGGGGCTGAGCTCAGCCCAAGGGTCTGTGAGAACATTACATGGAAATCCTTTCCAGGGGAGATCTGTCCAGGGGTGGGATATACAGAGGCATCCCAAAAGACTTGGGATTCTTAAGTGAAGCAAAGCACTGTAAGAAAAGAAGGACTTGCCCATTTTCCAGATGGCTGTGCCTGACATGAAATTGCTTGTAGAATGTCACAATTCAGCTGAGATTTTTTCTCCTTATTCTTCTACTTCATAGTCTTACTTTTCCTCTTAGCAGTGAAGATGGAGAGTTTTGTCTACGTTTTGACACCTGAGTGTCAGAAGGCCCCATCATTTCCCTTTAAATCCAGCTCATCCCAAGGGTGAGTGGTGGCTCTCATTTGTTTCACTGTGAGTAAGGGTCAAGGAGCTGGCTCAGGGTTAGTCCATAGTATCCGCATTACAAGGCTCTAAAACTGGTTGAGAAATTTACTGCAAAAAAGTCTCTGAAAGCTGTGAAGAGGGGATTTTAGACTCACTGCTGTATCCTAAGGATCTGATAAGGACTGAAGGCTGAGAGATACAGAAGGATATTTAATCAAACAAGGCTGAGCAAGTGATGCTAATTCCAAGCATAGCAGAATAATTCCTTGTCTGGCGAATATAAGCTTGAAATTCCTGACCAGTTCTCATGGGAGGGAGCAACAAGCAATGATTCAACTGTAGGATAAACAAGGAAATTCAAATCTTAGTCTAACATAAGATCCATAAATCAACCAGTGGTCCCTAAGTACTATGGCAAATAATATTTCATCTCTTGTACTGATCTGACAGCTGAGCAACTGCTTACAATGAAGAGAACATTGCCCACAACTTTGGCAGTCCTAAGTCTTTTGATGTGAATCTAAATATTGCTCCAACATGGAGCTTGGGTGAAACTTGCCAAATTTGCAAGTTTGAAAGAGAGAGGGAAGAAATTATCCCTGGAAGACAAATAAAACTCGAGGAAAATGGCACAGCACCTAATGAAGTAATATAAATGCAAATGAGGGCAAAGGTATATGTGAAAATTGCTGAGAATTTTTTACAATAAGTTTTCCATTCATCAAAACATTATGATGTCATTTCAGGGTAAGTCCTTCTGATGCCAAATTTCAGACCAGAGAGATCTTTGTATATGTGGGTTTTGGATTTGCTTTAAGGCTGAGATGTCAACTGCCTCAGAACAGGAGGTTTAAAGTGAGCGGGCTGACAGCCTTAAGGGGAGCAGTGGGAATAGCAACTCAGTAATTGATTTGAGATGAAATATTCATATTCCCCAGGGAAGAGGCAGCCCAATGCCCTTCTCAGCCCATATCACAGATGTCATCATTAAAGCTGGCGGTGCTCAAAACACACTTTGGTTTGATTGACATAAAACCCCCATCACTTTTTTGGTTGGACTTTACCCGTTTGGGTTTTTTTCTCCTTTAATCCAGAAGACCCTTCATCATTCTGGCATGATCTAGAGAGTCCTGATTCACCAGGAATGTCTGTGTTCCCGCTGAAAACAAAAATGGCATCCTGGAAAAACAGATGAATTGTTGCAACTCCTCTTGTGGGGGATGCTCAGCAATTAGATGGCATTAGGCTACAGTCAGAATAAAATATTAAAGGAGCATTAAGATCATGGCTGTACCTTACAGGCAGACACATGGCACATGGCTCTGGAAGTGCATCCATGACACATCTCAACAGGGGACTAGTAAAGAGATTTCTTTGTAGCACATTACAGAGGTTCCCTAGCCTCATTTAAAGACATTGTCGTGAATTTTAAGCAGGCTGGGGAGAGGACAAGGCTGTTGTGATCTTGGAGAACAAGCTAACAGCCTTGTAGTGTGAAAGAAGGGATACACGTCATGGCCAGAACGGCCACTTGGATTTTGCTAAATTAATAATTTCTAATAATTACTGAGCCCCACACTCTGTGCAGTGAGTGTCTCTTGGTAGCATGGATTTGTGGAAGGGGGAAGGGAGGCTCTGTTTTCTCTGAGGTATAGCTGGAGCCTCCATCATAAGCCAGTGGAAGCTTGGTTGCCGCTGAATTCCACGAAAAGATGCTGGATGCTGGTGTTGCCCCTAACAACGGTTGCTAAGAGACTCCTGCTGGCATACAGAAGGATGGAAATCGCCACAGATTATGGCCCTATTTATCATAGTTGTATGAATAGTCTTGTTAAGGCAATGCATGACATATAAATTTAGCGTGCACATGATAGAAATGTAACGCACACGTCACAAGATGAGACTGTTCTAGCAGGATATTTGCTGCCTTATAAATAGTTGTCTCAGCCCCTACTTCCCTCTCGCTGCTTTTGTGCTTTCTCGTTAAAACTTTCGTGAGTGTCTATGAATTATAAAGCAGTGACTAACTGCTTAACAGATTGGCTTTTTATAGAAGAGTCTAGCAGGAGTGGGGAGATGAAAAATCCTGACAGTGTTGGTGTAACATTATTATTATTATTATTATTATTATTATTATTATTATTATTATTATTATTATTATTATTTAGCAGTGAGTAACGTGCGTGGTTGGCCCAATTCTGCTTCCAATTACTGCAGCTTGGGAGTGGAACAAGTCCCTGAGCATCACCATCTGATCCGAGAGATCCAGCCCCTGCCAGCCTGGATCTTAAATGGCCACAAAATGAATGGCTCCTTTTCATCATTAGATCACTTTATTAGTAAATTACTGTAGCTCTTCTGATATAATTCACTTCCTGGGGTGAAAAGGATTTATGCCAATACTTGTTTTGTGTTTAATGGATTCATTATGCTTTTCATCATAAAATTCATCAATGTTAATTGAACGGATTAGCTAAATGTAATTAGAAGAGGGATATGTAAGGGGGAGGGATTGTGTCTCTATGTCTCTGCTTTCTCCTATAGCTCTTTGCTTTAACTACTGCCCAAATGTTAATTCCCCTGTTTCTATTACCCTTGCTAACTTGGCTGATCAATATAATCTCTGCATTCATGTCAGGGCTTGTATGGTGTATTAGATTGCAAGTTAATTCAGGTCCAAAAGAAACATTATTGACCTTCTAGAGTCAGTGGTTTTGGTGGAAGTGATGGTGTGGTTTTTCCCCCAAATCTCTTATTTTGTAGCAGCGTTTCTTCGTTAGAAAATTATACCAGAAATGACCATGCAACCTGATTATTCTCTTCTTTGTGGTGCAAAGGTTGTTAGCACATCTGATTATCACTTCCAGCCCTTGGTGGGGGAGTGCTCAGGGACAGGGTGCCAGGTACAGTTGCTGAGTGGTCTGGTTTTGGCTGGCTATAAGTAAATGAAGCAGTGATTAGGTTTCTGTAGCCACTTTTTCTGCAGATAAGATAATTGAAGCTGCAGTAGCTGCATGGGGGAGAAATGTCATACCTGCCTCTCCATTTTCTTCATATCAAGGATGCATTTATGTCCCATCTTTATAGATCAATAAACAGCTACAAGAGAATTTCAGCTGTGAGATGTTAAAGTAATGGAGCTTCCATTCTCACAGAACATTAATGCTTCTAAATAGGCTAAACCTGGTTGTTTCAAGCCTCAATTACATTTACTAGAAGATAGGAAGGTAGATCTCAAATCAATCCTTGCAAGGCAGAGAATACAGACGAGAAGACCCTTGGGCTAGGTTCAGTAATGAAATTAAGTGCTTGAAATGGAAGTGTTGCAAGTGCCAGAGCAGCAAGACCTCCTTTGCATTAGGAATATTAAGATACCTCTGAGCTGAAAGTCTTTAAAGCTCAACTGTGCAGAGGTTCCACGATCACCTGTGGGCTGAGCTTCGGAGGGAGCCCTGTCTTATCAGTGTGTGTCACAGCAGGAGAGGCTGAGCCAGCATCCAGCCTCCTGCATCCAGTATCCAGAATCCTGCATCCTTCATCCAGCATCCAGTATCCTTCATCCTGCATCCTGCAGCTGTGTCCTCGGGAGACCCGGCATCCCCACACTGGGTGAGGCTGCCTGGGGCACGAGGCTGTTTGAGGCTGGCTGCACTGAATCCCTTCTTGTCTTCTGGGCTGGCTGGGGAGGTGGCATGTGTCACAGGAGAGGGGCCACAGGCAGTGGCAGAGCTGTCAGTGCTGTGGGAGGCTGTGGAGCATGCCTGCACAGCAAGTTTCACCACACTGGTGGGGGATAGTTTGATATAAAGAGAATGGGACCACCTCGGACTCCACTGATGCACACATCACACTGCAGCAGAAAGGTGACATCCTGGCTCTGGTGGCTTTGGCCTGACAATGTGTCCTGTCTTTCTCCCATCCCTTCAAATCAATGTGCAGGGGTGGCTGGGGAATATGAGGTGGAGTTTGTCTACAAGGAAGTGTTAACCTGCACTTGTATTTGATTTCAAATATACATTTACAACTATTTCCTTTTCCCCCTTTACAATAGTTATGTTGTTTTCCATAGGAAGCAGGAGCATGATGTTTTGTGTGAGAACAACCCCACTATGGGCAATCAGGCATGTTTTCATTATCAGAGCTGAGCAATAATCTCATGCAAAAAAAAGCTCTGGTGTTGTAATATTCCTTTTAACATCCAGCCAGTTCTGATGACAAGTTCTGTTTGCAGCCATCCATGCTGCTTGGCCTCTGAAAACACCCCAAGTTGGTTTTGGGGAGACTTTCCCTCATGGAAACTGGAGCAGACATCCATCTGCAATACAGGGGCTCAGCTGAAACTTGTCATTGTGGGTGAGAGCAGGAGATGGCTGTGGCACAGAGAAGGGCACAGTAAGGTGATACTGTGGGTTTGCTGGGGAGCCCCCAGATGAGCTGTGAAATACTGATTTCTTCATGTGCAGCATGTTTGGAACAAGGGCTGGATTTGTCCCAAGTCTTCCAGGGCCAAGATGTGGCAGCTGCCTCCCCTGCAGGCCAGGAGGGATCAAACTGCTCCAGTGGGGAGCAAGACATTGAATAATTATTTTAGTAATAAGTTAAGTGGAAGGGTTAAACATTTTTCCAAGTCACCTTTCCTTGCTTGCTATAAACAGGTTCCATCCTGAAAGTGAGCTCCTTATTCCTCACCAAACGATAAATCCTAGAACCTCACAGGATCAAATGATCAAACTCGTTTTCCCAGGGACATCAGAGGGGTCTGCACTCATGTATCTGCCTATGAACCCCCTCATCCAGCGTTCTGTCCACCCTCTGTGCTGCTGGGCATGCAGGCTGAGCAGGGAGGATGCTTTCACCACCGGGGCAGGGTCCGCAGAGGGAGCTGTGGCCACGCTTTCCCAGAGGGGTGTCCGCCCTCCGGGCCGGCAGCACAGCCAGGTCCTCCCGCTGATGTCCCTGCAGAAGCAATGCAGGTCCTGCACCTGCAGCTGTGCCTTGCCAGGGCAGCAAATCCCTCTGCAGAGCCCAGCCTTGCTGCTGCTGCTGTGAGTGTGGGGGCAGCCTGCCTGGAGAACCCACAGGGACTGCCCCTGCTCAAAGGCAGGAGTGAGGTTTGCCCTTGAGTGCCATCTCACCTGCACTGCTTTTGGGGGGGTCTGTTGCTCACCTGTGAAATGGGTGACTAATTATAAGACCTTCAGAGGGAATCAGATTAAAACACCATTAAAACTTCTGTCTGGTGCCTGGCTGTGTGTGTCCACAGGTCTTGCAGAGTCTCCAGCAGGGATGGGCACTCGTGTCATTATGTGGGGACACTGTGGGGTGACCCTCAGTGCATTAGGGCCAATACATGCAGGCAGAGATGTACAGCAGGGAGGGAGCTCCTTGACCAAGCCGGGGCAAGTGGCCTCACCCCCAGGTACTTGTTTTATCAAGTGCAAATTCAGGAGCAGGCTGTTTGCCTTCTTTGAAAAGGGCAGTGAGTTTCTTTGTTGAATAGAGCTGTGCAAGAGGACATTATTTACCTTCCAGATGTGTTTATGGGAACTTTTAATTTCATATTTGCTTGCTGATGTTCAGCAATAGACTTTTTTCAGCCTGTCTTGCAAGATCTATTATCAGTGCTCACTGGACCAGATAGAAGAGAGAAACTGATGTCTTTTATTGCTTGATCTATACATGGTTTGCTACTTGGGAGAATAAAATATTCTATGCTTATTGAGAGTCTGCATTATTGAGAATTGTATCAATGCTTGTTTTATGTTTATTGACATTGCATTTAGACTGGCTATTTGACTGCCATGTTGCATTTAATCAAGCTTAACTTTGTTTCTAGGTCACAGCAATCTCTTGTCCTGATAAAAGGTAAAGAGGGGAATTCCTATTTTAAACGCAAAATAATTATAATTTAATTTTTTTGAGATATGCACATTGATGCATACAAGCCTTGATATCTGCCCAGTCCACTGGGGAGTCATTTTGACTTTGAAGTGCAGAATTGTGTTCATATTTAATAACCATTTCTTTTTAAAGTGAGGCTTAATGGAGGTTTGTTGGTAATTATTCTGCCTCATTGATAAAGATCCCAAACACACAAGAGTTTCAAATTATTTCACAGTTGATTTATATGCACAAAGCATAATTAGAATCATGTAATTTCCTTGGTAGTTTGGTTCTCATTTGAATATAGAAAGATGTCGCTAGGAAAAACTTTTATACTTTCTTGTTTGACTGACACCGAAAAATCAAATATGAATTGCAACCAAAAAAAACATGTATAAACTGCTGCACACTGAGCACTGTTGAAATACTGCTTTGAAGGCAGAATTATAAATTGCCTCACGGGTGCTTTTAATGTCTCCCTACTATATATTATCAGGGACCTTCACAAATGTCAGTTTTATAAACAACTCTATGAGAAGAAAAGATGCTTTTACCACTATTTTACAGACGAGGAGCTGCAATACAGGAGATTTTAAGGTCAAAAATGTCCACTTAATTCAGCTACATTATTGGAAACACCTAGAACCTGATTTTTCAAAGCATTACGGAACACAGTATGTAATTGAAATGCTACCAAGACAGACTTCAGTGTTCAGTATAATTCCAGACCTAATTCCAGGATTTTCTCTTGATTTTAGCCTGGAGAAAGGTGAGAGCTGCAGATTAAGTGCCTGATACCAAGAAGTGACAGAGGAAGGGGTAGAGCCCAGGTCTCTCCCAGGGCATCCAACAATACCTGACCAGGAAAACTTAACATCAGTGAGAATGTGTGTCATGGTCAGAAAAATTATGCTTAGAGAAAAACTGGGGATTTTGTGGGAAAAAGATGATGTAGAGAAATTTCTACATTTGGAAGGGAGCTGAGGGAATATGTAAGTAGCTGAAATAGCCATTGGTGACATTTTCAGAGTAATAACTTTTGCATTGGGAGCTGATTTTTTTGCTTGGCAATATTTCAGCATTGCCAGCGAAGTTAAAATCCAAGCTTATACTGAAATAGTGACTGCTACTTTCAGGGGAAGGAAGGAGCATTTGAGTTACCAGACAGCAGAACTTTCCAGGGTCTTCTCTTTCCATCCTGGCACCCCAATTTTGAACTTGCCTAAGACAGGAGCCCTTGTTCATCTCTCTATTTACTTGTCTGCACTTGTGTTAAGCTCAAGTCCACTTCTTTTACTTTCTGTGCCCTTCTGCTTCGTTTTTTGCACACTTCCCAGACTCAGCAAGTCTGTGGGCATCTCCCTCCTAAATTACTCAGCCACAATACATTGCCAGCAATTGGCCATCCTGCATCCCAAATGAAGCAACAATCCTTCAGGGAGAATTAAAAAGAAAATACATGATCGTATAATGAAAGGCTGTTTCATAATATATAAGTACCAGGTGTGGGATTGAGCCTGCCTAATTTAAGGTCCCAATTTGTATCTATAATGTAAGTGCCTAGCAACTCAATCCTGGGAGGTGGGGCTGAGAATCCCTGTGCCACCGGCTGACAAAGAGGGGAAGTACCTTTGGATGTCTCCAGAGGGAGGTGCAGGCTGCTGCCTGTGGTGGGCTGGTGGTAGAGCCAGCCCCTGCATTTGATGTCTGATTTTTCCTGGGTAGTTTTCTCTTTGGGGTCTCTGGCTTGGGCTCTTGGACATGGGTACAGTACTCCTGGGCATACAGATATCCAGAGCTGGGCTGAGGATGCCTGGAGAAGAGAAGGTGTCAAGGAGACCTTGGAGCACCTTCCAGGAGCTGAAAGGGAGATGGAGAGGGGCTTTTGACAAGGGCATGACGTGACAGGACAAGAGGGGATGGTTTTAAACTTAAAGGGGATAGGATGACTTTAAACTGAGGGAGGGCAGGTTTAGATTAAATGCTAGCAAGAAATTAATTACTGTGAGTGTGCTGAGGCCCTGGAACAGGTTGCCCAGAGAAACTGTGGATGCCCCATCTCTGGAAGCATTCATGCCAGCTTGGACAGGGCTTTGAACAACCTGGGATAGTGGAAGGTTCCCAGCCCGTGGCAGGGGAATTGGAACCAAATGGTTTTTAAAGGTGCCTTCTAACCCAATTCCCTTCTGTGATTTGCTTCCCTATTCTGTGATTCTCTGATGCACTGCTAGAAGGCACTCTGAAATCCCACATGGATTATGCTCTCCCCACAGAGGTACATCTTCTGTTTCCCAATTCCTGGGGGCGGAGAGTCAGCCAAGCTGCTGCAGCTGCTCAGCCTGGGAGAGGGCGTCCACGCAGTTTACAAAAGACATCATTAAAAGCCACAAGAAAGCAGAGGTTTGTGATAAGAAAACTGACAGGATCTAAATTAAACAGTATATGCAAGATGCTGTGCATTAGTTTATAAAACAAGTTCTTACTCAGAGAGAAGGAAAGATCTTGATAAATCTCTGTCTGTGTTTCTTGTCCTGATGTGCACCGGTCAGACCGTGTACAGCAAGTCCTCAGTAATGACCCCTTCTCTGTTTTTCCTAACTCAGTGACATTTGCCTCCTCTTACAGGCAGTTGGAATTAATTTTTCATTCTCTTTCCACTGTGGACCCTTTCTGTCTATAGAGTCTGTCAAATTGTTGTGGATTCTGTTACACAGCCTGTTTGACACCTCAGATCAGATCTGAACCATAGACACAGTGAAATTGAATTCTTCCTCCTGAATTTCCCCTTTCTGATTTTTCTACAGGTCTCAGTTGCATTCAGGTTGTGCTTTTACCAAGTGCTATACAGAGTCCAAAACCACATGTATGTTAACTGCACTTCAACTCACAGACAGATGAAGCATCACATGAGAAAAGACTCTTTTAAATTCTGTGTTATAATGGAGGGACAGATCCATACAGACAAAATCATAAGTAATTTTCGTTCCTGTGATGGTATTGGCTTAAAAACCATATTAACAGAAAGGCTGTGTTTTGTTGAGTTTGGGTTTTTTTAATTTTATATTTTTCATCTGCATTTTGAAATTCCACACTTGAAATCTTATTCCTCACAAACAAATGCTGGAAACTTTAGTTCCTTGCATTCCGACTTTGAAAAAGATGAGGCACAAAGCTGAAGGGCACAGATTGTATGTTTAAAATACAAGGAATGCCATCCTGCTGTACATTTCATAAAGAAAACACCTGGTATAAGCTGTATATAGTCCATGTACTGTTTATCCTACCCTGTTCCCTGACAGACTGTATGGAGCTGTCTCAGCTGTGTCAGAGGCAGGAGAGCTCTCAGCTCCATAATGAACTTGGGTCTATTACATATTTTACCCCAAACCTTATTCACCAGCCCATTCTTCTTCAGTTACTGGAATCAGCATTTTCTATCATGTTCATCACTCAAGAGCACTTCAACCAAACCTGATTTTCTAATGTGACCCCTGAAATCTTTGGCAAAGTCCGGGGTGGGGCAATTGTTCACCACTTCCATGATGAGTGAGGTAAAGAGCAGAGAAGACCCAGGAAGATGCAGTAACAAATGGTTTAGCATTTGCCAGCATATGACTTAGGGGTCCCTGTCTTGCTGAGCTCATAAGCATCTCTCGTGTGTACCACTTAGGCTGAGTTAGTTCAGAGGCTTTACTTACGTTGTTGCATCTGTGTTTTGAAAAAGGTGACCCTCTTTGAAAGAGGTGGGATCCTCTTCTCTGTACAAGGGGAAATCTTGTCATCAGACCATTTCCTAATGTCACCTCATCATCTAATAAATGAGTTTTATAGTAGAGCCACTGTGTTTGAAGCCTTTGGCCATGCTCCTTAAAAAGCAGAGTGACCCAACAGCAGCAGGTCTGTGAAGTGAAACAGTTGGTGACAAGGACCTCTCTTTTGCACTAATTTCCAGGCACTCACTCCAGGCAAGCTTTAACCACATCCCATAAACTGTCTGCTCCATCATTGTTTGGAGCACATTAGCTGTGTTCCTGCAATACTTCTGCATCATATATATGTTGGAGTTTACCTGGAAGGAACCTAGGTCGTGTGCTTCAAGACTACTTTGTGAGGTGAACCCCGCATCAATTGAGACAAACCAGAAGATTCAGTCCAAAAGAGCATTCCCCATGTGGAACAACACATGACTTTACACACACTCCTTGTTGACAAGGTGCAGTGGTTGATCTGGGCAGAGAGGACTGGCTCCACGTTTGTGCTTTCTGGCACAGCTGCAAGGGTTGTGCTCCTCTCATCTGGCAGAAGCTGTGCTGCTGCTCCTCAGGCTGGCTGGGGAGGCTGCAGTCTCCTCCTCTGGATCTGTCACGAGTTGGGTGGTTCACGGCCTCACAGATGAGAGTTGATAGAGCAGAGCATCACTAATCAACAGGGCTTGTCCCACAAATCTCACTGAGAGTAAGGTCACTCAGGGAACTAGAAAAAGCCTCAGTATGGGCTAGAAATGAACAAGGAGTCAAAACAAAGGTAAGAGACACAACCTTGGCCATCTGCCCCAATTGATAAAGCCCATGAGCTTCATCCTCTGCTCTGGCTGTGACATTGGCCATGTAGTCAGCCAAGGGCTGTAAGACATGAAATGATAAAGACCAAGGTCACTGTGAATGATTTGGTTTGTTGGAAACACCTTCAGGCTGCTGTGAAGTTTCAGTTCATGTGGTATTGGATGAACATCTCTCTACATCTACTCCAGATGTCATATAGCTCTTAGCACTACCATACAGTTTTCCACAGCCATTGTGGTCCTTCCAGTGGTGTGATTTCAAAAGACTTCTTAGGCTTTTTGCATTCCTGAGTAAAATTTACTGGCTGGTAGAAAGAGGTTTGCTGTAATCTGATTTGCAAATGTTTTTTTTTCCCCTAATCATACTGTAAATTAATGGACTTCTCTCAGGATTTTATAGGAGTATGAGTCTTAAAGTTAAGGACATTAAAGATTCTCATGGACAGGGTTTGCAAGATGAACCCTTCAAGATGCAGCATTGGGAAAAACTAAGAGTCATATGAAATGAATATTCCGAGTTTGGGAGTGATTTTCCAGACAAGAGCTATGCAGTGATTTTCCTGAAATAAAAGGAGAAGGCTGACTATTGCAAGGCTGCTTTTGCTGCAAGGTGGATGCATTCTCACAGATGTAATCTGATCAATTTTAAGACGCCCCTTATGATGTTAGACTCTGCTCCACAATCTCAGTTGCCTGAACAGATCTTGTGAATGCCTCTGGATCATCTTGTTATGAACTCAGTTAGGTTTCATAACCTTTTGCCCCACAGCAATCCTGAGTGAGCCCAGAGTTATTTTTAATCACACGTGGTACCTCTCACTGCAAGTGATCCATGCAGCCCCAAAGATCAGCAGGCATCAGTCATCCACAAGCCACTCACACACTGTATGAAACATGTAGCTCGTGACCTCCTGCCCCCTGAAGAACAGTCGATATTAAAAGCAATCCCACAATATTCAATGGCTCAGGCAGAGGTCAGATCAGACTGGCCCTCGTTAATGCTCTGTGTCAGTATTTCTTTAGTGACCTCATCAGTCCTCTAAGAATTATCTTCCTTTAAAAGATGCCATGTCTGCCTCCTTATGAAGAAAACTGTCTGGATGAGATTTGATCTCACATGTTCCCACATCTAAGAGAGAGGCAGTATCATGGAAGAGGCAGTTTGACCCCTTTAACTCAGGGGGATTTTAACCCTGAAACTTAATGACATTTATATTTCTACTTGTCCTTTAAGAGAGAAATACAGCCATTCTGGGACTGTGGGTTTCCAAGAGGTGTGCAAGGGAAGCACCAGTAAATGTACATGTTCAAAAATGCTAAAAATATGTCTGCAAGCATTTGAGATGAGATTCAAGAGCAGATGGTCCTTGAGAATGAGGGATTGGCAACTGCGTCACCAAGTCCTTGAGTTCATGTGTTGTAGCAAGAGTAAGTGATTTTCACTCAGCTCATGTTATTCATCAGAGTGTGTATGTGTGTGCTTTTAAATAAAACATGATTTTGTTTCTTTGGGTTAGTTTTTGCATACTGTAAAGCTGAGTATCTTTCATCAGTTGGTTTGGCTTTCAGACTTTGGCATTTTAACCAAACTAAATAATATTCTCAAACTTTCTTAAACATAAATGCAAAAATGCTGAAAAAGTTACGTTTGCCATAGATGCCATCTTTCCACAGAGAGCCAAGCTATCATTTTAATTGTGCTATCATATATTTCAAGCTGTCTATTCCACATATACATTATAAGGGAAGATCATTGTAGGTAGGAAATTAGTTGGGTGGGGGTTAGGTCTGTTTCTTTACCATGTTCAATTTGTTTGGGGTTTATATTTTTGCATACTTTCATTGTTTTCTTTGCAACAGAAAGGCATTTATGTCTATAAAAGCAAGCCTTATATTCTCTGGGGCTTTTTGAAAAAAACAAAAAAAATGCTGTAAGCTTTGCAGTACAATGATGGAAGCTGGCAGTTCCCAAATAGTATGAAATTAGTTTAGTTTAGTCTTATTCTTCTGTATCTTCTACTCATCTACTGCCTTCCCTGTGAGTCAGACATTATCTGTGCTTTTTTCCAGTTTTCCTCTGGCACTTTTGCTCTCCACTTGACAAATGCAATCAAAATATAGAGCAGAGCAGATCTGGTAAATTAAGGTACTAAAGATGAGAGCTGATTCAAGAAAACAGCCAGAATTCTGTGTGGTTTTCAGAGAAAACCCACTGAAGGTCATGCATGACTTTTCAGCCAGTATTGCCAGATTGTCAGAGACAAGCTGTGGTTGTGGGAGAGGAAGCAAATTGTCTCACATTTCTGTCACTGTATGATTTGGATTTCCCCCCAAGAAGCTGTCTGGAGTTTTTAATTACTGCTGATTACCTATTCACAAGAGAGGTTCTTCTCAGAAACACACATCTTCATGCCATCTCCTACAATACATACATTGTGAAGAAATAATTGCACAAAACAGCTGTTTCCTATTTCCTCCAGGCTGGCTGCTCTTGGGGAGCTGCACGGTGCAGCCCCCTCTGACCACAGCTCTACCCCTCACCTCCCTAGAGACCAGGACATTTTACAGTTCTTCGTGTTCAGATCAACCTCTGCTCTTCCAATGGCCAACAATTCTCTCTTGCAGATCTTCCAAGGATACTCTGAGAGATCCATGAACCTTGGGTGTGATCAGCAGGGACCCAGGGGTTGGTTACTTCTCCTTCAGATCCTGAAGGTGTGGTATTGCTCCTCTGAGATGGCTTGGAGGCAAAATTTAGAGACAAGGATCCCCAGGGAGATCCCAAGTTTTGTTTCATGCCATGGGAAGTGACTCTGAGTTTTTTGCTCATCTTAGTCAAAGACTGCAATTATAGTAGTATCTCTATACAGATTGAAGACAACAGCCTTGAGCAAGTTTTGAAGACCTCAGAAGGGAAAAATCCCCATGTGGGCAGCTTTGAGAGAAAGGCAGCTTGAGGAACCAGTAATGAGGTGCTGCTTCTGTGTTTGGGATGGAAACTGCTGGATAAATTGAGCACTGTGAATCCAGTGTGAGACCCATCATGTCATGTATTTAATCAGGCTTGCTTGATGATTTAGAGGAATGTTTTGTACACTGCAAATGTTAAATGACCCTTGATAAATAAGGAAAATCTATTAACAGTCTGTTCTGAAAGCAATCAGCCTTAATTACCTCAAAATACTGGGTTTGCCAGACTATAAAAACCTGTTATTTATTTTAAAAGTTTTGAAAACATCTGTAAGCTAAATGTATTTCAATGTGTATTTGTGTATCAACATGCCTGTGTATGTGGTGATTATTCAAGGAGAATGGACTTCTGCTACTCATTTCTGCTATTTCTTACCCTTTTTTGGCTCTGGTTGCATTTTCTGACTGCAGCAGTTCAGTGCTTGGTGTCAGCAAAACGGATAATTTTTCTCTGCATTTTTGAGCTTTTGAAGGAAGATTTGTTCTCACCCTCCCAAAACAAAATCCTCACCCACAACCTGCGTGAGAATCCTTTGATGTCTGCTTACTCAGTATAAATATACAGGATTTTAGATCTCAACCCTCCCCTGTTTGCCAGTCCAGGCACTAATTCTCCCATCTAATAAAACTTTGCAAGAGGTTAGAGTTGAATGCCACATCTAATCATTGATCAGCCAATAATCAATTGCATATATTATGTTAACACATTCATGATTTTATCTCACTGTGAGCATCCTTTTTTTCCCTTTCTTAGAAAGGGGGAAAAATTTAGCAGCCTTTTTGTTGGTGTTATCAAGGGTAAGGAGTGGAATTATTTCAGCTTTTTAAAAAACAACACAAATGCTGCCTTTTCCAGCTGCAGGATTTGCGTACACAAAATGAAGATGCTTGTCTGATGGTTCATGCTGAGTGTAGCATTGTATGCAGTCATTAGTGATCAAAATCTTTCTAATTCAGGTGTTAAATTTTAAGCAACTTTGCTGGTTAATATCAAATAACACAAGGCAGGAATGGTTGCATTTTGTTGTCAAGAGACTGGCTGCTGTGCAGATCTAGTGCTGCCAGAGCACCCTCATTAAACATAGCTCAGCTGTGCTGTATCCCCCTCCAAACCCAGTGGTGCCATTTCCAGCCCTATGTGCCATTTACTCAGTATTCAAAACACTGGAAATCTCACAGGAATAGCTAAATGTGTTTTCAAGCTTTATCTTTTTTCCTCTTTGTTGTTGTTTTCATGGATGAGAAACCTTTTGTTCGTTCTGGATGCACGAGGTACAGAAGAAATGGTCATGGGTGCCATGTCCACCCTCTTCCCTTCTGATGGCAGATACTTTGCCTGCAATTGCACCCCTTGGTGTCCCTTGCAGGTGTTTGGTCAGTGCTGCCAACCCCCAGAAGCAGGTCAGGAGGGGCACTGAGAGCTTCAGTGGCTGCTGCTCCGGGTCAGTGGAGGCCACACCACTCCTGCCTCCCCTTATTTATCCAGCCGTCTAACTGGATTAAGTGATCCAATCCATCATGTTTGGGATAATCTCACTGAAGCAATTGATTGGGAAAGAGTAGATTAATGCAGTCCTGAGAGCCCCACTTCACTCTGGCTCATGATAGGGCCACTTGCACCACGGCTGTGGCCAAGCCCTTTTTGAGACCGGGGGTGTTTAAGGTTTGTTCCCTGCTCTCTTCCCACTCTCTGGAGAGGTTGCCAGGCTGACAGTGACCACTGCTCTTCACACACCTGCCACTGCTGGTCACCAGGGTGCTGAGGTTGAAATATCTTGAAATTTCTATTTTATAAACAAGACACAGCATACTAAAGACAAGGCTAATCATGCCTTATATCATATATAATCATGCCTTTAATCCTAACCTTGAATACCATTATGCTACCTCAAAGTAATTAATTCCTTTCTTTTTACCCATTTTCCGTAAAATGCCTTCAACACTATTTGTTAATCTGCAAATAGATAACATCATCTATTTACAAAACCCAAGGATGATAACATAGGTGCAAAGCTGGTAAGAACAGGTGGAAAGAAATAAAAGACCACCACCCTGCACTTAGATTATCCCTAGTGGCTTCTCTTCTGCTTCATTATCCACCCTTGGTGCTCTGTCATCTTGTGGTTGCATTTATTGGAAAGAGCCACAGACTAGTGCACCCCGTTTGATTATATATCACATATAATATGTTTGATTATATAGTCTGACTCCATCACCATGATTTATTTAGGTTTGATTCTCCTTCACCACACTCAGGGCATTCTTGTCCTTCCACTCATCCAGATACTTTGGTTCTGCACATGTCCCTTGAGCATTGGCCCAAGCAGTTCAGCCTTGCCAATGAGGGCAGGAGGTGATCTTCCTGACATAAGTCAGGACATTTTAAAATTAGACATCTAATTCTGGGGTATTCATCCTCCTGTCTCCCTGTTGTCGATGGTGATGTTGATGGTTGGTGATGTTGATGGTTGTAGGTGTCTCCAAGTGGTGGTTCATGTCATCCCAAAATTGCCATCTAAAATCAGATTAAGTGGCCTCTGGATACCTGTGGCTAAAAGAAAACATAATGTAAGGTGAAGAACTTAAAATGAGACATTTGATTTTAATATATCTGAGTTTGGATGAGAAAAATTTTTCCATTAATGAGTATTTTAAGGCAGGTAAGCTGAGCTCATACCTTCAGGCTGGACTTGGGAAAGCTGTATCTTGGTTGTTTGAAGCCTTTTCTGAGCATATTAGGATTTGGGTGTTTTCAGAGCCAGGTGATGACAGTCCCTTTCTTTTGGATGGAGTTAGGGGAAGAGAAAGTCTGTGGACTTGCCCCTCTGTCCCACTGCAGTTGTGGGGCAGAGGCGAGGATCTGGAAGGTTGGCAGGGCCCAGTATAAAGGTAGGTCCCTCTCCCTCATGAATTGTGGGGCCCCTGTGTGCTGTGAGGGGCTCCTTTCTGCCCCACTGCATCTGCAGAGCCAGATGGCTTAATGCCACTGTGCTGGCAGCAAAGATCCACTCCACCCTCTCTGCAAAAACAGTTTGCTGGATGCCCCTGGGCCACCATGAGAGGCTGTGAACTTCCTGCCTGGTCAGCAGCGATGACAGCTCAGGTGAGGCAGCAGCTGTACCTGACTGCTGAGCCTGAGCTCACATGACTGCAGAGTTAGTGCCTGACAGGGAAAGCACATCGCTGATTATTCACCGTGTGCAGCAGAACACGGGGGCTGCTGTCACTCAGAAGGACAAGTGCTTTACCCCCTCAGAGGCTGGAATCCAAAAAATGACATTTTTTATTCTTTAGCTGCTCCAGTAGTGCAGGGTTTTCTGAGATCTCTTGGGTGGTTCAGAATTGGGGAATACAGAGATCCTTTGCACCCCTGATGCTTCATCCAGTGCAGAACACAGCCAAGGCTTGATGCTGTCCTAGGGAATCAACAGCAGTGTCCAGGCAGGCAGCAGCACAGGTGGGAGAAGTCTCTGTTGCCTTTCCTACCTTCTCATCTCTTGTACAGCAAGCCCTGCACAGCATGCAAGTAAATACATTTTTATCAATTGCAAGAGGTGAAAATGTTATGATTGAGGCCTGGTAGGCTTGCACAGGATTTAAAAATGCCATGGATTTTAATGAATGTCTTGTCCCACTATTTAACTTTCACGTGTTGACAGCAGCCAGGAGAAACTGTTAAAGGTGCAGTTAATGGCAATTGTCAAATTGTAGTTCAAATGGGAAAAGCAGAGTGAGTCAATAAAAATAAATAAGCATGATGGCCCCCCAGGTGGGATGGAAAAGCCATTGCTTTTGTTAGTCTCAAAATAACCTATTTCTCCCCCAATATACAAGGGTGTTCCATTCTGCAGAAAAACACAGGTGAAGTAATAGTGAAGTGACTTGGCCTAAGACTGCTCATTGTGCTGTGCACCACAGGAACTGCATAAACCCAAACTGCTGCAAAACAAACAGCAAAGGAGGCTCCCCTGGTTGCTGTTCTGAGTGCTGCTAGCCACTATCTCGTGATTGAACCTGCCTCAGACAGGAGCAGCTTTTCTCCACAAACCTCTGATTAGTCCTCTATGACCTCCCAGATATTCACATTTCCCAATAGTACCTGCCTTCTTCCTGGTCAGGTGCTCTGGTGACACCACTGGAGTCTTCTCTAATTAGAGCTTCCACAGTCATGGTGCAAAACTTCCCATGCACCCCAGACTTTACCAGCTCTGCACCTGTCCCAAGGGAAATGCTGGTTCTTCACTCCCTGGGTACCAGGGTGAGCTCCTCAAGTCGTTTTAACTCCTCAGTGCAGACAGATTTGACCTCTGGCCTTTAAAGGTCAAAGGCTACAGCCTGACGCCATTGTATTCCCTAACTTCCACTTCATTTGATCTGTTTATATGGCCACTATTTTCCACATCATTGACAAGGCACTGGGTGGGTGATTTGTCACAGGGCTGACAGTTATAGACCGTAATGTGTATAAATAGCCCCTGATTTTTAAGGTAATCAATGGAAAAATGAGTCTCAAAGTCTGAAAGGTTACAAATAAACGTATTTTTCCCTGCCTTTTGCAGGGACTAGGGGTGGGGGTCTTCACTGGAAACCACAGAAACATTTCTTTCATAAGCCACCCATGAGCCAAGACCTCAGCTTATACAGGGGAGCAGCAACTCTGTTTGTGACACAAGGGCTGCCTTCTGTGCCAGACTTTATTTTGCCATCACAGACAGCTCTGCTGTGCAGTTGTGCTGCCCTCAAAGGATAGGGTCTGTAACACCTGCAGGTGTATGAGGCACCCCACAACTGTGGGGTAGAGGCAGAGAGCACAGGGTCCACCATGGGTGCTTACAGGGAAGAATAGGGATGTGCATCATCCAGCAATGAATAAATTTTCTTCCTAAGCTAAAAGTTGCAGGTGGACCCTTGTGTTTATCAGCCATGGAAAGATTAAACCGTTCTAAAATTGTTTATTTTTACAATCTATTTCCTTTTGAATCACTTACAGAGTATCTTTTTGCAATAGGTTTCAGTTTAATGATATAGCATAAGAAAAGTATGGTGTGAGGTTCATTTTAAATGATCAGTGGCACTGCTGCATGCCCAGTAGTCCCTATTTTATGAGAAACAAATCAGTACTATTCTTCTGTTCCTCTTTGTTGCACTGTTTGTGGTGTTACAAACATTTTGTTTCCCTTCAGCATCTTCCAAGTCCAAAAGTTCTCTATTTTATTCCCTCCATTTTGTGGAAGTCCTGCTAAACCCTTGATAATCTCTGTCTCTTCTCTGTCTCTCTTCTCTATTTCTTCAAGACGAAGTCATCAGAACTACACAGAGTCTTTAAAATAAGGGTGCACAGAGTTTGCTACAGTGAGATAATGAAGTCTGTATTTTATCCTCAGCCCTTTCCCTTAGATTTCCTAACATTCATTTTGTCTTTCTCACCACCACTTAGTATGACCCAATGCTTTCAGAAAACTACCCAGTGTCTCCAGCATCCCTCTCACAACTGCTATCAGCACTTTAAAAGAAGAATTGCATACATATAGGTTGGTTTATTCTCTCCCCCACAGCCACAATTCTCTTTGCACTAATAGGCACTGAATACTATCTGCTATTTTGCTACTATATCATTCAGGGCCCTGAGATCATCCCACAGCCCTTCTTGCTCTGGTTTTGGCTCTCCTGAATGATTTGTGTCACCTGCAAGTTGTGGCACTTGAGTGCCTATTCTTTCTGGGGTTGGATAGAAGGAGCTTAAGGGATAGCAGAGATGCAAGAAAATATACTGCTATTGCTGTGAATTTGTGCTCCATCCTTCTCCAGCTCTCTGCATCAGAGACTGGAGATTTCACGTGGGTCAGTGGAGGCTTTCTTTATGTGTGGATCAAACAAAAGAAAAAGTGGCACTGACAGCACTTGGGCTCAAACAGGAGTTGTTCCATATTGCATGCACACCACAGGCTTTTTATGGCCTCATTAAAGTCAATGGGAGCTTGCCATCTGCTTCAGCAGGGAAGGCATGTAGGTATAAAAACATTGCACACTGTTGGGATGATGGGTTTGCCTGAGCTCTGGCTGATCCTTGCTACGACCTTAACTTGGTGTGAGTTATCACTTAGGGCCATAGAGTCAAAGGATAGTTTGGGTTGGAAGGGGCTTAAAGATCACCTTGGTCCAACACTCCAGTCATGGGCAGGACACCTTCCACTACACCAGGCTGCTCAAAGCCCCACTCAAACTGGCCTTGAACACTTTCAGGGACGGAGCATCCACAACTTCTTTGGTCAGCCTGTTCCAGGGCCTCACCACGCTCACCATAAATAATTTTTTTCCTAATATCCAACCTTAGTCTGCCCTTTTTTAGTTTAAAGCAGTTAATCCTTGTCCTATCACCACATGCCCAAAGTCCCTCCCCAGCTCTCTTATAGTCCCCTTTGGTACTGGAAGGTGCTCTTAAGGTGTCCCTGGAGCCTTCTCTGGGCTGTGCAACACCCTTGCTCAGCCTGTCTTCACAGGAAAGGTGCTTCAGCACTCTGATCCTCTTTGTGGCCTTCTGCTTTTCAGGAGGGAGAGCAGAAACTCTGAGTAGCACAGATCTTTGAGATTTCAAAGATCATGACTGTCTCTCATCTGGTCATGTGTGTCTGAGTGCAGGGAATGAGAAGCAGATGAAGGAATTCTTGGCAATCTGTCCTGTGTGACATCCCGTGTTAGCAGGTCTCTGTGTCTGTCTGACTTATCTTCAATCTTGCAACTTCACAGCAAGCTGGGAGTCTGCCAGGAAGGTTGTGAGCTAAGTAGGTGACAGTGAGACACAATTGCAGAAGCTGTAATAAGCAGTATTGATTTTGAATAAACACACGAGTAATATTGACTTGCAGGAACTCTCTCCTAACAAGTGGAAGGAATGACTGAATCCAGAGGATGGAAAAGTGTAAGTCCCTCTCTGGAGCTGGGTAAGGCAGGTTTTAGTCATAGACATGAAATCAAGGTCTTCTTCCATCATCCTTTTTCTCACTGCTATTGGCAGATAAGAACTACAGGCTTTGCAATTGAATGAAAAATTAAAAAAAAATGTTTTAGGTATATTGGTAGAGGAAGGGAGACAATGAACAGAGCAATGTAAGCAAGTGGTGAACAATGGTTCAGAAGAGGTGGCCATCTGAATGATACTGAAATGTCAAAGGGAAAAAGAAAGTCTAGATGCAGAAAAAGAGAGCTTACAATGAGGGCATAATGCTCATATGTAATTAAAACTAAAACCAAAGCCAAATTCAAAACCAAACACCATCTCCCCTGGTGTTTTAGATCCACACCCCCAGGTCCCCTCAGGATAAATGGAGTTTTGGCAGGGACTCAGTGGACTCACAACTCGGGAGTTAGCGCTGAAATCAGTCAAGTAAGACACACTGGAAAATTATCATGTTGCCATTATTGCTTGAACTAAGGCAGAAGTGCCTTAACACTTCCCATTTCTTGATGAGCAGATTCCAGTTCTTTGGGTTAAGGATCCAACTCTCACCTCTGAGCCTTGCTTGGGCTGTCCAGGCAGGCAGCCATAGAAAGGTTTCTGCCCTGGGTGCTGCTGCAAAATTCCTTCAGACCATTCATGTAAGACTCAAAGATCACCATGGACACATGGACCTCAACCCTGGAGCCCACGACCCTGATATCCCATGGATTTGTGGATTATATTATGTGCAGTAATGCCATGGATGCCTGGCACAGAAATAAAGAGTTTGAGCTCCTTTGCATAAAATCACACAGAAAGGAAAAGTAGGGCATCTGGGAGGCAAAACCCCATTTCTTAGAACTCACTGGTTGTTTTTTCTGTATGGCAGCAAGAAGGCTGCTCTATGCAATGGGGGCCTGCTGAAATGAGGGCATCCCTTCTGCACATGCATATTCAAAGATTAAAGAAAAAGCTTTGAAATATTTTCAGAAAAGGGGTCAATTATGTAGATTTTACATGGCTTGTTATTAAGGCCAAAACTCACATCATTTTCACAAGGGCTGGAGGATACCAAGGCAAAGATGTAAGAGCTGGAGTCCAGATTTGCCTGGAAGAAGGGAAGGAGAATCAAAACATTGTTAATTATATCCTCTCAAGAAAAGGCTTGTGGTGCTGGGAATTCATCCCAAGAGGGCAATTTCAAGGCTACAAGTTGTAATATATATTATTGCTGGTCTAAGCAGGAGCAGGGAGGAACTCCAGCTGTGGCACCTTTGGTAGCTTTTTTACAGGGGACTCTAGTTGGAAGTTAAGCAACTTATTTTGGGCAATATGATATCCTTCCCCCAGCCTGGCTGAAATCTTCAGCACCAATACAATAATGACTTGAAAGCAAACTAGTCAACAATTATTTCTGTGGACTTTACAAATGCTTTGATGAATTTTATTACAAAGACTCTCAAGGAAACCAGAGGCATTTGGTGAAAGGTGAAGTATTGTGCCATTGATTAAAAAACTGTCCAGAACAAAAAACCAAAGCAGGAATGACTAGTTAGTTATTACAATGCCAAACATATAACAAAAGGGAACTTATTAACCATCTTTTCATGCACAAATCAAAGATTTCATTTAGAGGAATTAAGATTGTTATGCTTCTTTTATATCCAATGGAAACTCCAGAAGTATTGCTTTTCTCAATTAATATTGAACACATTTGGAGGTTATTAGAAGGTTACTGAAAATATGGTGCCTTGAAGGAAAGGAAGAGCTGGGTTTTATAATGTCCTGTCCAGTGTTTGATGTATTTATTGAGTCTAGGAAGGAGATCTGGGTCTCAGTGTTAGAAAAGTAGCTTCGTGTTCAGTTTATACAGTGCAAAAAAGGAGAATGGAGGATGGGTGGGAGCAATCAACACTTTCTACCTGGACCAAAACCTCACAGTTGGTATGATGCAACATTTGGATAGCAATGAAAACTTAAAATCCCAGCAGAGCAGCTTGTTGTTCCACAACTGATCAAAATTGATCACAGAAAACCATTTTTCAATGGCAAGGATTTCAGCTAAAGATTTAAAGATTATGAACAAGTATCACTTCTCAGGAGAAAATACCCAGTTTTCTCAAAAATCTAAAACATCTGGGCCCAGATAGTAATTTTCAGAGGAAATTGTAGAATCTTATGATGTACAGAGCTTACGTCAGAGGGAAAAACATTTTCTGATCAGCTTTGTAGGCTCTGCTATTCCTGACTTGTTAGCATGAATCAGCTCTGAGTAAGGAAATGATAGGATATTGGTATAACACTTTTCTTCTAGAGATGTCAAAACATTTCCCAAAGGCACTGATGTCTCTTCACCATAGGAACACTGAGGAAAAGGAGAGGAGACCTGAAGGAGGTTCTTAAAGGCAGTGTGAGGAATGAGACCTGCATGTCCTAGTTCCCCATGCAAGTGCCCTTTCCAGTAAATTGTGGGGTATGTTATTATCAAATGAATACCTCTGAGTTGATTTTTCGGAGTTGGCAAAAAGAGGCAATGAATAGTCACAATTGGAAAGCTAACTCTAACTTTTTCTAAAGAGGAAAGGTATAGGGCTGCCCATTTATCTCCAAACTGAATCGAAGACTGTAGAACTCTGCGTGA
The DNA here is from genome assembly GCA_013397295.1 of Polioptila caerulea. Classification (NCBI taxonomy): domain Eukaryota; kingdom Metazoa; phylum Chordata; class Aves; order Passeriformes; family Certhiidae; genus Polioptila; species Polioptila caerulea. The sequence goes on along the minus strand of VYXF01007595.1, from coordinate 306,175 downwards.
GCATTGTTATTTTCCTTTATCAGCAAGGCATTGTTTTGTTGCATGAAATCTGTGTGTTCAATAGATTTGATTTTCCAAGCAGCTGGGTTATCTTGCACAGTGAAGGCTCTCTCTTAATCTCAATTGCTGTGCTTTTCTCAGTGCCGTTCCCAGCTGCTCAGAAATGAGCACAGTGCTTTCATCTGTCTTTTCGTGCTCTTATTAGGTGTGACAGTCCCAACAATACCTGTATGTACAAAAATATGCAGGTTTTAATTTGGCTTTCTTTTAAATGCTATTGTCAAAAATTATGGGCCAAAAGGTGTTGCTTTTAAACAATGAAAGTTCTGCCACAGTAATGATTTATTTTTTTAGAGGCATGGGGGTTTTTTTTCAGTTTGCTCTAACTGGTAATTGCAGCCAATCCTTATTTATCCACAGGAGACAAGGGAACAGAAAAGAGCTGAAATATGCAGAGTTGGGCCATAGGTGCTTTCCAGGTGAAGGTGATACAGAATTAGGATTAATGTACGCATCTGATCATTTGGCTTCTGGCAAACATCTTTTGAGACACTCAACTGTGGATCAGCCACTTTTTTCCTGTCCTCATAAGCCCTTTTTGTGTAAAGAAACCCTCCTCATGACATGAGGTGACCATGATTTTAGAGAACACTTATTGGCATGACTGAAGTACCCACACAACAGGAGAGAAAGGGGAAGTAAAATCCTTGGGAGGATGGGATGCTTCAGTGAAAGACTCTGCTCTGAAACCAAACAGTGTTCAATGCCATAAGCAAGTGCTTAGAAAACCAAGCTGGAAATGCCTGAAAATTAGTGTCAGCCTTGCAGCTATCCTGGAGGCAGAGCAATTGCAATGGGAGACACAGATTCCTCTGAAAGGTTTCAATATGTGGTGTGTTGTCATTTCTGCTCGACTTTGCACCTTTCAGTGCAAGGAACTGTTTCTTAACCCAACCCCTGAAAAGGCAGGACCAAGGGTTTTGCTGTCCAGAAAATGGCCAAGAGTGCTAAATCTTCCTGTATGATAAAGTGGTGGCCATACACAGACTTGGCCCAGACATTTTTCTCCTTGAAGCCCTGGGGAAGAGAGCAAAGGGAAGAAGGCTTTGCCAGGAAGCAGGAAGCAATGTGTTCAGGAGGGAGGGTGGAGGATTAGATTTGCAAAGGTGTCCACATTTGCATTTCCTACCAATAGCTACAGCATGCAAAGCAAGTTCCCTTTTGGAGATTTTTTGGGCTGCACTGTTGCCAGTGGCTCAACAGAACAGGCTGCACTTAAACCAGAGTGAGTGAGAAGTCACCCCATACCCAGCTCAGCCAGCCCAGCTGGAGTGCTATCCTGGGGGGCAGAAAGTCTTTGTCCCACTGCTCTAAATCCAGCAGACCCCAGGCAGAGCTCTGAGAAACATAGCACCAGAAAAAAAAGAGGATGTGCTCTGCTCTGGGCCACAGTCACACTCCCATCATTGTAACAAAATGTGTGAGACAAGGAAATAGTGACAGAATGTACATTTGCTCTGGAAATGTCACCATCAAGTCTTAAGTTAATGTCAGTTGGATTAGAGTGGGCTGTTCACATCAGCTGGAAATGTGGCCAACAAACTAAGACAGACAAGTAGGTATGAAGCCAGTCTGCATGCTATTCACTTTGAAATATTTTCCTATTTTCTTACTGCAACTGTATTTATGAAATATGTGCTCAGACACAACCACTGTGGGCTTTTCCAACATCTAGCCAATGCAATATCTGGCCCCTGTATTTTAGATGTAGTGATACTGAAGCTTTAGATACCTGAGGCTACAATAATGACTGTTAAACATTTTTCTTTTCTATGTGAAACTCAAGAAAGCAGCTGATCTACACAATAGCCTATTCTGCATTCTTAAAGGCTTATTGGTAAAGGTTTGATCTACAGCCCAACCCTCCTGGGTTGGGCAGCCCAGGGCAAAAGAGGCCTTTGTGTAATGTACTTTACTGAAGTTTTCTAACAAAATAGATTACTAGCAAAAGAGTTATTTTGCTAGCCCAACTGTGCCTAAGGACTTTGTCTACATAGGAAAAACTGATTTAAAAAAAAAACAAACACAACTAAGCAAAGAACAGAATACAGTAAGTTACTTCTCACCAATGATCTGGAAAATGACACTGCCAGCAGAAACAGGAGTCCTGCATCAGAATTCCTCTAGCAGCAGATCAAAGTCTTCCCCTTCTCGTGGGTGTTTGCTCTTTCCTCTGTAACTCACTGCTCTTCACAGGACAGATAATATAAACCTCATTAATTCACTTTTACTTTTTTTTACCTTGCATGGTTTTTTTTTCTTTTACCTGGGGTTGTTTTTCTAATCCAACCCAAGCATTTTCTAATCCATGCCCAGATGAATGGGCACACAAATTTTGGGGACTGAGGAATGGATTTGGGTTTGGACAGCATGAAGAAGGACAGGAGCCCCTTCACTTGCTACTGCAAAATAAATCATCCCCTGATATCCTAGACTGCATGTCTGACACTGGTGCTTAGAGGCTGCAGTACTACAGGATGAGCTTTCCTTGGGTGAGACAGTTTTACCACCCAGATGGTTATCACCAGTGGGTAATAAATCCAGTGATGGTTCTAAGTGACCTTTTAAAGTGAAGACCACTTAATTATCTATAGGACACTGATTCAGAGAAGAAAAATATATACTCTGAACATTTTTTCAAATCACAAAATGTTAAGAATGTTTTTATATTGCATTAAAATTAGAAAAACATACTTTAATATATTTCCATATGTACGTGAGGTCTTGCAGGAATTGAAGAGTGCCTTGAGGTGAAACTAGGGCAACTCAGTAGTAGCCAGCTCTGGCAGCCAAACACATCCTAAAGACCAACTGGTTAAGGTCTATGTCTATGACACAGACAAGGAGAGGCTGCTGTTCTCTTGGACATGCAGCATTTGCCAGGCAAGGGCAAGCAGTGGCCAAGGGCTGCCCAGGAAAGGGGGTTGAGCACAGGTGGTCTCACACCCCTTTCCACAGTTAGCCACAGATGTAGCTGGGACTGGTGGGGATACCCCATTAACAGGTTAAGCAGGACTGTAAGGAGCAGCTTGCTGGTGATTTTTAGTGAGGGGGGAGAAAAAGGGGGATCTAAAATTATATTTGTGCCTGGCAGGGTTGATCCGCAAAACTAATCCTTTGCAGTTCTTTTGCATCTTCCATCTGTGATTTCACAGTTAATTGACTTATCCATGCAATGTTCCTCTGAGGTATAGATTATCTCCACTTTCATAGTGATAAACCCGAGTGCATAGGGGTTTGAGACACAGCTTGGCCAAAACCCTCAGGGGATTACAAGGCAGAGAACAGAGTAGACCTGGGTCCCTCCTTTGCACCCTCAAGGTGGGTTCCCTTTTCCCAAGAAGACAAGCAAGTCATGCTCCACATGCCAACGAGCCCCCACGCTGCACCACAGCCCTCACCATTGCCCAAAACCTCCAGCAAGGGTTTGTGGGTCTGTCCAGAGCAGCAAGTGTGGAGCTGCTCTTGTCACACACGTGTGAGCCCTGAGGTACAAGTCAGGCCACTGCTCATGGACAAAGGCCACAGCCCCCATCATGTGGCTGGGTTTATTTTTAGCTACCCCAGTGTCGATAGGAGCACAGCAGCACAGGCCACATCGACCGCGCTGATGCTCTGAAGATCAATGTTTGTAACAGCCCTGGCTGCAGCTCTTTGGGGTGAGCAAAGCTCCATCCTCCACTCCTGAGGCTGAACTTCATCCCTCTGGAATCTGTGGGTGACTTTCACCTGTTACATGCTTTGGGTTACACCTGTGTAACTCCTGTAAGGACTCACAGAAGACAAGCATCAGCTGCCTTTGGATCAATAGCAGACAATCCCCATGCCAGGGATTTCCTTCCTTGACTAAATTGACTCCTTCCCCAGACCTTTAACTGTGTCTTTGCACAATAATGCTACCTTTGAAATTGTTTTTAGTGAGCTAAGTAAGATAAATAGGGAAGGAGAGCTAAGAAGTGGTCATATAATCACAAATGCAGTAGCAGATAAAAAGCAGGTGAGGAAAAACTTTTCAGGAAATTTGGAGGAAAGTTGGATGCCTAGCAGTCATTACATCCAGATAATGCTAAGACTTCAGTGTAATGTTAATTAGCTGTTTAATTTATTGAACTTTGCAAAGTTAATGACCTTTGCAAATATCCCAAAAAAAGGTTTCGGGCAGATTTCAGGCTTTTGACACATTGTAAAACACCTACCATTATTTTTAAAAGTCCAGCTGCATCATCACAGTAATTGCTTTTCTTATTGCATGCAAAGTATTTCAGATGGGCAATCAGGGTGTCAGGATAATGAGCAGAAACCTTAATGAGATGCTCTCATCTGTATTTCTGCCAGGATTGTGGCACAAGAAACTCACAAAAAATTAGATTTTTCATAGACATTAAGGACACATGTCACCTTTTCCTAGCACAGGTCAAGGGAACTGAGCCTTAGAAGTGCCAGTTCATTCCACTTACTCTACAGAAATGATAATGGACCAGCTAAGCTGGAGCCAGTCACACTGTAGATATTTGAAGTTGACTGAGGTAAATCCCACCTCTGACCTGACTTGGTGAGTTTTCTTGTTGTTTCCAGATAAAGAAAGACTGGGGCCCCTGAATTTTAACAGCATCTAATAGTGCCATGGAATCCAACATTGGCTGTTGATTCAAATGAGGTTTTAATGCAGGTGGGGATTGCTGTTTAGGCTGAAAATTGCCTGATGACATATATTCATTTTATGTAGAAGCTCTCCTGTGCCTTGCTGGGGATGCTGTGTTGGTATCTTTATTTTATATCTTTATTGACATCCTGGGAGATACATAAATGTCCCATTAGTCCCTGCCCCAAGGAACTGAATCTGGGAATTTCTTGAAAGGGTTTGAGAGGACCAAGAGTTTAAATGAGCTGAATGGACCTCTGATTTGCTTTAGCTCTTGTCTTCTTTCCAATGTCAGTGAAACCTTGGCCAGAAAGAATCCCAGCTGGAACATGCAGTGACCAATAGCCAGGTGGCCAAAGGGCTTCACCGGGGGGCTTGGAGCACAAAGGGGACAGTGACCAAAGGAGGGGCTCACAGGCTGAAGCAGCCATGGGCAGAACTAGAAATATCCACTACAACGTAAGGCAACATGCTGCGAACATCAGCTTTAATTTGGGGGAGTGATGGGAGCCCCAGTTGAGATGAAAGGGAAGGGATGTCTGGCTGCTACCCCAGGAGCCAAATCTAAGTGATAGTGGTGACTCTGACTTTCAAGCAGGTCTCTGGTTCTAGAGAGTGAGATTCATTAGGGATGAAGAAATTAATATAAAAATACTTAAAATGAAAAAAAAGTGGGATTATCACGAAGAAAAATGGTATCACATGCTTCCCTTGGTCCTGTGCTCTGGCATCTGATTATGTCTTGTGAAGAACTCCATCAAATAACAGGAGTGCAGGATCTACCTGAGACTCTGTCATCCAGGGGATCCTCCTGCCTACAGGGTTTTTTACATGAAGAAATACCTTCTGAGACCTGCAAAATTCTGCCCCAGCCTTCACCCTCAGAGGGATCAAAACTGCACATACACTTTGGAGAAGAGATGGTCTGTGATGGCTCTTTCCATTTGGGGTTCTGATTTGCATCAAAACTAAATCAACCTTTAAAGATTAAAGACTCTGCATGAAATAATATTTTATAGGACTCCTTTTTGGCAACCCCAGATTATTTATTATTACTATTAATATGATTTTGTACTTTCTCAAGCCTTTTCTTACCCTTGCCCCATCTTCAATTTTTGCCTCATGCCAAGCTCTTCTGTTCATTCCCTCCTTTTCTCCTCTTCCTCAGGCCAAAATTTCACAGTCCAGGATTTGCACACTTGTAACAATATTACACTTCAGAAAAATGGCTGTTTTTCTCTTACTGCCTTGTCTGCCCTGTGAGAGCTGGTCTTCTCTTCCAGCACACACAGAGACGTGTCCAGAGAGCACCAAGTCCATTTATGAGCATTTGCAGAGTATCTGGGAGTCACTTTGCATCAGAGGTTGTGTTTTTACAGACATGAGCTGGCTATAATCAGATTTCTAACTGAGAGCATAATAGCTGTGCTTTAGCAGAGTTGTAGCTTTGGGAAACGGTGTTTAATTAGACAGAGATACTGACAGGGATGGGACTGGAGTCCTTTACATTGGAAAAACAGTTTCTGTTATCCTGTTCTGTTGATTTCTTCTTGCAAACCAAACAATAACACTCAGTGTTTGTTGCTTTCTACATCGTGCCCTGTTTGAATGGTTACTGAAGTGGATGAATAAATCATCTGACTGTTGAAACTGCATACATAGACCTAATGCTCTAGTGAAGGGCTTTGTGTGTGTTTTGACTGTTAACATCCAGAACAGCAAATATACCTAGCAGCAAAAGGAAAATATAGCTCAGTTGCTATTTAGGGAAGGAAGTCCCTTCATATTTCTAGCATATGTTTTGTCAGAAGACTAAGAAGGATGCTCAGTCTCATGGTTGTACCTGCTGGGAGCCAGGACCGCCAGAGGCCATTTTCTCTGCTGGGGCAGAGATTTTGCACAGCAATTCTCAGTTTGGGTTTGTGAGCCTCATCTCTACAACTCCCTTCCTGTAGATCCTGGGGACTATCAGTAGATAGATTTTTCACCTGTAGATCCTCAAAGCATCTGTAGATCCTCCCAGTGAGCCAGGATGGAGGCAAGAAATAAGAAGGTAGACAGAGCCTTGGCCAACCCACCGAGCCAGAGCCTGATCCTGGGAATCTGCTTCTTCAAACACAGCAGTGCCCATCTCTGCTGAGGTGGTTTATTTATGTGGTAGAGAGGCAGATTTTCCTTCCTAAACTGCCACACTGGCTTAACAGGAATCATGATAACAATGGCTGAGATCATTGATGTGTCGTAGAGATAAATGCCTTTCAGTCATTGGAGGAGGATGGACAGACCCTGATGGTCCTGCCAAGCAGGACAGGGTGCTGAGCTGGCTTTGCTGTAACCCAGTCCTCTCAGGCTTGTACAATGACCTGTGGTCCTCAGATATGACATTTTATGTCTGCCATCCAGATTCAGAAGGCAGCTAAGTCAGTCTTATTCATACCTCGAGACTTTAATACTCATCATACTGCTTTTGCTTTTGTGGAAAAAGACAAACTTAACTGTTCTGGAAACAAGCAGGTCATTAGAGCCTTAAAGACGAACTCCAGTAAAATAGCTCGTGTTTCTAGCCCTTACTGGAATCAGTGCCATGTAAGGGTAAGAGGCAAATGATTCTGAAAGCACTTACTCATGCAAATGCTGCATCAGTGGAACAGCTTGCAAAGAGCAGGGGTGTGTCCCCTCTTAACCTCCTCAGAGCCAAGTCCCTCTCCCTGTGAACACACAGAGAAATCTCAAAGGACTGCACTGGCAATCCTGGAGAGGAAAACCTTTCTCCATTTTAAAATACGCCCTACAACCAGCAACAAATAAACACAGCTCCAGTTTCTCAGTGCTGCCAAAGCAACACACCCAGTACAGCACTGTTCCTCCCCTTGCATCTCCGACAAAGCTGCCAGCTGAATTGCGCCTCTATCCTCGGTGCCTTGGCGTGGTACCAAGCAGGAAGCACACAGATAAGATTTCGGGATCCCAACAGCTTTTGCAGGGCTACTAAGCTCAAAAAAGAGCCCAGTGCCTTGCTAGTGGCTAGTAAAAAGAGCACATTTCACTCTTAAAATCGTTGCTAAGAATTTGGCCTTTCTGGGAACAAAGCTTTATATATGCCAGTAGATTACTGCAGAACGAGATCTGGTACATTACATATTTTTTTAATTTTGTCACATTAAAAAGTCACCTGATCTATAGCTAAAGAGGAGAGTGAAGAGGAAGTGCCATCCCAGAGAGGATGCACCCAGCCATCAGCACAACCCCCAGTCTGTGCCAGGCTGCATCCTCCTGGCACCTCTTGGAGATGGGAGTCCCCAGGCTGGCAGTGCTGTGAGCTGCACTCACATGGATGGGCACCTCTTCCCATGCCACCCCAGCCAGTGCTGTTCTCACTTCCCTTTGCCATCCTCAAAAAANTGTTAAAAAAAAAAAAAAAAAAAAAAAGATTCAGCTTGTTCATCATCAGGCAGGAGATTCCAAACCTGCCTGCACAGCCTGGGCAGTAGCAGGTGGGACTGACCATGTCCAGCATATTTCCTTTTTAAAAAATGTATCATAAAATAAAGCACATTAAATTATTAATAGCTGGGGCTTTTGGGTGGTTAGACCCCGTTTTTCACTGCTCACCATTTAGGGGAAAAGGACAGAAGAAAGGAATTTCAGGACATTTTCAGGTGTGTATTTTTCCTGAATGAATGAATGAATGTTAGATTGATTGATTAATTAATTTCTTTTCTGCAGCACAGGGAATTAATTGTTGAAAACCCTAAAAGGAACTGGTTCTTGCAGAGCATGAGCAAATCTTTCCCTTTTTTAGGTAACCTGTGAAAAGTTTGCTTTCATGAAAAGCAAAGGAAACCTGGAGAAGCAGGGATGATCGAAGCACAGTAGCAATAATATTCAAACCATTTGGAAGCAAATGTTGTGCTTATGGGAAGTATGCAACAAAAATAAAAAAAAATAAGCATGAAAGGCACTCCGAGTGTTAAATATTCATTAGTATTCCCCGCACCGCCTGTTCTAAATATAAGATACGTTTCAGCACAGCCCTGGTGTGTGACAGGGATGTTTTCCCCTCCCTTACAGGATGCTGTAGCCATTCAGCTGGCGGGGCGTTCCCATGGCAACACCGCGATGCTACCTTTTGTTAGATGAATGAAATGGCCAGTGCCGAGGTCGGCCAGGGGCACACACGCAGGGTTGGCTCCGGCATCCATTGTCCCTGTCACGGGCAGGTCCGGGGGCGGACGGCAGGAGGAGACGGCAGATTTTTGCATCACAGGGCGGTGGGGACTGGGTCCAAATCCAAATTCCCTCCGTTTTTCAGGGCTAGTACAGGCGGCACAACTTGGCTCTGTGCTGGTATCCCCACCCCGAAGGTTTAGAAGTGTTCAGCTTACAGAATTTTATCCCAGCCTGGATGCTGCCACAAAGGGCGAACGAGAGGAAAACTGAGGGCTCACATACATAGCACAGAGTTCAGCTGTCTCAAGGACCCTCAGCTAGTAGTCTGACAGTGAACATAAGGATTTTGGGGGGCATTTTTCCAACTACTGGGTACACAGGGCAAGATTCATGTCTAGATACAGACAGCTAAATTCAGCTATTTACATCTACTTGGCAAAATATCAGGAGAATCTCTTCTCTCTTTTTGGTCCATGGAGTTTTGTCAAGGTAGTCTTCAGAGCCTAGAAAGAGAAGGAGCTCCAAGGCTGAATCCAGGTAGGACATACCAGGTTCCAAGTAGACAACTGCCTTGCTCGGCTGTCCAGAGCCCAGCAGACATTTAAATTATGACAATATAAGAGGGAACTGCAACGTTTCTCACTCCCATGACTAGTTAAGGTGCCAAGGATGATTTTATTCCCATCTTCTAGGATATGGTAGTTTGAATCCAGGACAGGATGAACCTCTGCAACACCTGTGTGAACCAGACAAGTTGGTCCCTTCTTCTGCAGATGGAGAGCCTGAGATACACTGGGTGTAGCTGCCCAGGATCTGAGTCAAATGCTGGTCCCCTGTCCAGATGAGGATGCAAGTGTTCACATGCTCCTTTTGCCTCTGCAGTGCCTTTGATGTGAAATCACAGGAGCAGAGGCTGTAGAACGAGTCTGCAGTAATTTGAGCATTGCTGTGAGTCGCAGCCCAGCAGAGGAATGAGGTGTCAGACCATGGCACTCACTGTTGGGGCACTGCACCCCCAGCCAGAGCAACCAAAGCTCTCACTTTAAAGTGAAGATAAACTTCCTCAGCACTCATAGTTGTAAAATTACTGCTCTGAATGTGAAAGGAGGGGTTGCAAGCAGTCTGGAGCACACCGAGTGTTCATCCTGCTGCTGTAGCACAAGGAGGGCAGGCTGGTGGCTGCACAGGCTAAAGCAGAGCATCTGCCTAGATGCCAGTACAGCTCTAGTCTGACCTGGTGCCTGGAGTTTGAGAGGAGGATGATGTGGTGCACAATACCCATTCACCCACTGATGCTCCAGCTCTTACAGGCTTTCCGAGGAGCCAAGACAAAACTACACACAGGCAGCCCCACTTGGGTCCCCTGGCCCCACTGGTGAGGGTGGATGTGAACAGACCTTACTGTCACAGGCATCACTTCAGCTGCAGCTCGTGATGATGCCATGCAGGAGCTGACAACTTGCCCAGGGACCCAGAGCATCCTTGGGATGCAGCTGGGGGTCACAGCTTGCCCTCCCCGGACAGGGAGACTCTCTGCTGGCTCACAGCCATGGGTGCTGCTCAAACAGCACCATACTCTTTCCCATTCCTGCTCATCCTGCTGAGCTGGGCTCTGCTCTGACTCATGCAGTATCAGCACAATTCCCAATCCATTCAGATCAGAGAGGCTTTGAGTGCTGCTGAACCAGAAAGGCCCCAGCTTGCTTTTCTGGTCCCAGACTGAATCACTCTTTTGGACTTTAGGAGAAATGCCTTTGCCTTTTTTTTGCTTGTAAACAGAGATAACACAGGGAAGCTTGTGAAGCACTGTACTGTGATGTAGCCTAGTTCAAAGCAGAGCTGAGCTTTAAGAGAAATGAGTGTTCACACACTGCCATGGGTGCACTATCCATATTATCTTATTGCCTTAAATCTTGACCACCTAACCTGAGATCTCCAAAATACCCAAAAGCTCCTCTCCCTTTATGTTCCTCTTGAGGCTATGGACAGACAAATTTCCCTGACAATTTGGACAAGATGATGTTTCACAGATGCAGAGACTTGTAAGCCTCTCATAAGAGCATGGCCCAATGTTGTACAGCAGAAAAATCACAATGGCCTTGTCTTACTAGAGTCTGGAATTCCTGCTGACATTTATTCAAATTCTTATTAAAGTCTTGTAAATACCAATAGCAACACACATTTATATACAACCAGCAAGAAATGGATGAGTGTGCCAGCATCCTACAGTCTCTTTAGCTCTGGAAAAACTTATCGCTGCCTTCAGTGAGATATGATCAGATTCGTTCACATTTGATAAGAACCTGAATTTGGCTGAGAACAGTTAATTATTTTTGAAATTAATATTAATCACTGTAGGGGGCACCTCCCCTCCCTGTTTTTACCACATAAAGGATAATAAGAAAAATGGCCTTAAACTGCAATATCTGCGTGGTCGAAAGGACTGGAAGAGATAGAGAAGAAAAGGGATGTGTGGGGCTGAACACCCTCATATGTGTCACTGTCTGGGAGCACATCTGCTGGGGCTTGGAGGGCAGCAGTTTCATCTGTCTCTGGGTTCATCCATTGCACCTTCTCCTCAGTGTAGCCTCCAGGAGCCTGGACTGAGCATGAAGGACACATGGGGTCAGAGATGGTCCCTGGTCTGACCACCCAATCACTTTGAGAAGAAACTGGTTTCTCTTTTTGGTTTTGCAGGAGCCTCAGTGGCTGGCTTGGACCAGAAAGCAGAGTTTTAGATGGTGAAAGCTAATTGAGGTGAATCCCCATCATCATCCAGAGAACATGGTATTTTCAGGAGTTAACCAAATCCAGCTCAGTGCATGAATCAGACAGTGACTGTCCCTGAGCATGTAGCTTTAGGGCCTAAGAGTTGGTAGTAAAGGGCTTTAGAAATTTCCACTGTAATATCCTCCAAGCAGCCTGACAGTGATTTTTCTAACACTGAAAATTGAGTTCTGGTAGTGTAACAGGGTTTTTAATTTTGCTTTTGGAAAGCAATTCAGTACTGGTATGTGGAAGGTTACCCCATGGGATGAGGAGGGGAGATTCCTTTTTGTGTTTGTGTTAGGAAGTGGGGTGGCTCCCAGGGGAGCTGACCTTCAGAGCAGTGCTGGGCAGCTGTGCTCATTTGATGGCATTTCAAAAGGGTTTTACTTTGGATTAGTCTGGTCTGGTCCTGTGGACTGAACACTGGTGTGTTTGCAGGTGTGAAGCTCGTTCTTCAGTTGGATTTTTCTCTGAAAGAGCTTCAGTCCTAGCATCACTTCATGATGGGGAAAAAAAATGCATAAAGCAGGAGCAATCAGGGAATTTTCCACAAAGGCACGTTCTGATCTGAATTAAAATGCTAATAGAAATGCATTCAGGGAGTATCTTTTGCTGACCAACTTTGCAGGAGTATATTCCTTTTGTTTAGAGCGTTTTTCTTTCTTTCTTTCTCTCGCTGAATTCCCGGCTGACAATTGACAGGAACTCCCTTTCAGCGTGGGTTTGGTCACTCGCTGACAGTAAACGCGCCCAGCAGAAAATGCTCCAACTGTTGGCGTTTCCCGAGCAGGGAAAACCTCCTGGGCTGAGGCTTGGAATGAGGATTACACCCTTTTGAGTCAGTACCGGGGAATCCGCGATCTTCCACGGTGACGAAGTTTTGCGGGCGCTTTCCTCGCCAGCAGGGCGAGTGGAGGAGCATCAGCCGCGCACGGGCAGCTCAGCCCCGCGGCACAAAAGGCAGGGCAGGGTCCCGCACCTGCCCTCGCTCCTCCCGGGGCTGCCGAGCGGTCCCGCGGCTGGGCTGGGATCGCCCGTCCTGTGCTGGATGCATTACGTAAGGCTGGGATCGTTTGTCAGCCGCGGTGGTACAAACATAGCTGCGGGCAGATTATGCACAGAGAGCGAGCGAGGAGGCAGAGGGAGGAAGGTCTCTCCAGGAGCTGAGGGCTGCGAGCCGGCGGGCGGGCGGCTGGCCCGGCTCCCCTGAAGGAGGTCGCCGGCGGTCCCTGACATGCTCCTGTTCGTGTGGGATGCTTGAGACGGGCACGAGATACTAAGTTGGGGGACGAGGATTGGCATGAGGATCGGACCAAAATGGAAGGGCTTCTGTCTCCGATGAGAACGAAGGTAGGGAAAGATGTTGATGTCTTTGGAAGCTCAATTTACCCGACGAGGGGAAGGGGAGTTGCGGGGCTCGCTCTGTGAATAGGGGGCTTGCCGGGCTTTTGTCTCTTTGCTTTTCTCTCTCTTTTTTCTTTCTTATTTTCAAAACTACCCTCGTGAATGTAACTCGGCAGAGGAGCGACAGCAGTTGCTTGCAAGAGGGGAGTAACACATCACTCCTCCTCGACAGAGATGACCTTTGTAAATGAGTTTGCCTTTTGGAGTAGACAGCCATATTTTTGTTTGAATTTCCAGTTGGAGGCTCTCATTGTGTCTGTGTGTCTGTGCGTGCTCCCAGGGGAGCCAGTCGGGGAAAGCAAACCTGCGGCTCGGGGACGGATGGGGACACTGGGCTGCCCCAGCGTGGTGTCCTCAGCAGCCAGGGGGCAAGGACAAGCAGAGTGGGTGATTTTGTGCCCAACACACCCGCCAGCTTGGGAAACCTCTTGTTGTGGACCCAGACCAGGAAGCTGTAACAGAGAGTGTGCAGAGCCAAGGAATTGCTGCACTTTGCTGTCTTCTCACACTCTCAACTCTCTTTAAAGGTTTGACAGTAATCCTCATTATTAAAGAAACTTGGATTTCAGCAGGGAAAAGACAGAGAAAAAAGAGTGATGGTTAAGTTCGTAAAATTTCTTCCCATGCCATTAATTCTTTGTGGTCCTAGGGGATAGACTGAATCCTGACTGCATTTTATTTAGTCACTGCCTCCATCCCATGTGGTAACTGCCTTGGGTAAATCCTTCTGATTTCAGTCCATCACCACATTGAATCCAACTCTGTTGTATTGTATCTCAAGACTGGAAGAATTGGAATTCAGTGGCAATTCTTTCTGGCAACAGGGTGTCTTTGTATATCTTAGATGCAAACAGTTTTGAAGGGGCAGTCAGACAAGAGTTGCTTTCTATAAATGCCAGACTTGAAAAAATTCTGAGAAATTGTCTGGTCCAGCCCCTGTGCTGAAGCAGATCAGCTAGTCTGGTCTCCTCAATTACATCCCTGCCATCCACTATCCTAAATTAAAGGCTCTTCAATGATTTAAAGACTTTTCAATATTGAAACCAAGAAAATGATTTAAATAAAAATAATTTGCTAGCAAATGTCTGCACTGCAATTCTCCAGGGGAGTAATTTTTTTTCCTCTTTAATTCAGTTTTTTTTTGTCTTGAACAGTAAGTTGATAATTTAAAAAAGAACCTGCCAACTTCTTATAGCTCTCCATTACCAAGAACAATGCTATGGGCAGTTTTTAGAATGAAAAATTTATAAGGGATTATAGACCCAGCCATTCTTATCGCTCATTACTGAGGAATACATACATTAGTGTTAGCCTTTGTAAGGCATTTTTCAGTATTATTTTTTAAAAATCAGATAATAGAGGAAACCCCTAGCAGCTGCCCAACATTTCCATCTCATTTCCATTATTAGAAAATGTAACTTTCATCGCTTTAGCTGATGTTTCCATTCTGCTCCTCTAACCAGGCTTGAAATGACTGCTGGAGGCAGTTTCTCCCAGGACTGGTGTGCTCTCAGGCTGATGTGTGGATTACAGTCAGACGTGTGTAGTATCAGCACCTGCAGCATGTGTGAAGCTATAAAAATGACAGAGTAGAGTAAGGAAAGTGGTCCAGGACTGGGTATTCTGTTTTCTCATCTGACCTGCTTCACAGATGGAATGTAAATCCTAATAACACCATTCATAAAGTGTAATCTCAATTGCCACTATCAGGTAATTTATTGATCCTATAGGATAGTATGCTTGGGAATATAGACATGATCCTTTGGATCACAATCTGCCTTAATATTAGAGAAAGGGAGAGATTCTGACCTCCTTTGTGTATGGGAAAAGCTTCTCAAGCCAAAGAAATGTGATTTTAAATCAGCTATTGCAATGATGTAAGATCAATGGGATTCTCTGGAAGATCCAGATCCTGACGTTGCTGTTACGTTGCTGTTAATCTGGAGTAGCTCCATGGCAGCTGATGGAGATATTCAAATAGACTCTGCGAAATAAAGGTCAGGATTTGCCCCTTACATCTTTTCCTTAAATAACAATGCATAGATCACTTGAATAGATTTGAAAAATAGTCTCATTTCCAAGATGCTTCATGGCTGGCAGTGGCTTGCTGCTCCCTGCCAGAAAATCAAGTGTAAAATCTATTAACTCCCCAAATACAACGTTAATATGTGATTACTACACACAGAAAAACTTGACAACAGCGAGGCTGCCAATGTGCCGAGACCCCTGCCTGTCACACTCCCTGATACTGCCTCATTTTCCCTCCTCTGTTCCCCCGTCTGTCTGATCCCATCTGTTGTCACTTGTTTTACACTAAGGCTGAAACTGTTGGAGGCTAGTTGGAAGTTTTTTTGTCCTTTGGTTTGTACAGTGACATGAAGGACAGTGGGCTTCTGGTCACTTCAGGCAGAGCCACCTGGAAAGAGCCTGGAGCATCTGGGAGCTCCAAGACTTGAACCTGTGTGAAAACATCTCCCAGCCACAGTGAAATGCAAATAAAGACTCCTTTTTATCCTTGGAGTCCCAAGCAGCTCTATTTCGCCTGTTCAAATGTAGACAGAAAACTAAAACCAAACAATTTTCTTTGTTTCCGTGGGGAAGTAGGAGCAAGAGCTGACTCTGCAGTCACTTCTCACAGTCTGTCACTAGCAGGTGAGGACAGCCTACATCTGCCTTCCAGAGCCAAATGCAAGGGTCCCTGGAATTAAAATGAGGTCTAAATCCCTGCAGGTGGGCTTGGGTGAATCTCGTGGTGGCACTTGAAAATGAGATTCCTGTCAGTTCTTTGGTCCCTATTGTTCACAGACGTTGTCACTCCATGTCAGGGCTGACAGAGGGACAGGTGGCCACATCTTGACTAAAAAAGTCCAATTTATTGTGCAGGAGGGCTGGAGCTCAGACACTGGGCAGAGAGGTGGACACAATGTCCTCACTTCTCCAACCAGCTCCATGGCAGGGCTTGCCAGCAGAGGGCTGGGAATACACAACTGAGAGCATATTTCACAGAGGACTTGTTTCTCATTCCTCAAGGTAATAACCCATTTGGTTGCTGGGCTGTGCTGGGTGATCATACAGTGGGTACTTTAGAAACTCTTTAAAATATTTGGTAAATTGGGTATAAAACACCAAGCGCATTACACCGAGTAATGGACTCCACTGCAGCAAGCCATGGGTGATTAAAACATTTCTGCTTTTGTATAACCAGAGTGCAGAGAATGCAGGAATTCTAGGGCAAGGGAAGGGATACATGGTAAAATGGGCTGGTATATCAAAAGTGAAGCAGACAAGTAGAACGCACTGAACAGGAAAATTACTGCATTTTTTGTGTCGATGATTAAATTTCACTTGATTAGAAGTAATGGGTGGGTTGTAAATATTTGGTAGGTTAATAGAGGTACATATAAATATTACTAGAACCAGTTAAAATCTGTAGCCTAGGATGTCTGAGACCCCGTTTTCAGAGCAAATGAATGTACACAACAGCAATGTCCCCATGCCACCTTAAGAGACTGTGAAGTTGATTGAGTACCACGAAGTGAAAAGGATGAAGAAATGCATAAATATTGCACTCCTTTTGTTAGCCTCCATTTTAATTTGTTTTGTAATCCTCAACACATGCACAATTTGCCTTAACCCTCAGTGCATCGCCTTCAGCAAATTACACTGGCATAAGAATTTCAGTAATTTCAGTTTCTCTGCTGCTGACACTTGCCAGTGCACGCTACTGAATTTGCAATGAGCACCTGGCTTGAACCACGCAGAACTGGCTACTGCTCTATTTTCCTTTCAGAAGCCTGTGTTTGGTGCTTTTTTGTTTATCAAAGCACTGCTTCTCTTTCAGAGTGGCTGAAAGAACTTTTTCAATGAACTTTTCGTCTGTTCAGAAACACACGCGGAGGGTAAATGGAGATTAATTACTGTCAAATTTACTAAGCTTTGCATCCAAAGATAATGAATTTTGAGTGTTCCTGTGTACAGCAAATTCAGCAAGGGAACTCAGTAAATAAAGTGTGTTGTATTTAGATAGTGCTCTTTAAGCATTAATGGGGCTGTTCTCATTTATTGAATCTTATTAACTTTATCAGTTTATTGTAGATTTTGAGGATTAGCAAACTCCCATGGTGTTACTGTTGGTCTGTTAAACCCTGTTGGCTCTGCTTTCAAAGCCACTTAGTTTTTGACCGCTGGTTGTCTCACAAAGAATGGTTAACTTGTCCTTGTGCCTTACTTTGAGAAGTTCACAGTGGCTCGAAGCAGAGAAACTTTGGGAAGTACACTCTACCCTGAGAATCCTAAATAGCAAAGGCTGTGACAGCTGGCCTTTGAGATTGTCAGGGAGGAAATCAGGAGGGGAAATTACCCCTGGGAAAGCAAAGTCTGGAGTCTGGGTTACACCTGTGGATTGCTGTTTTACCCTTTTGGATGGCACTGAAAAGAAGTATATATAAGCAGATTTTTTTGTGCAGCTGTGAGCAGTAAAACATTTGAACAGATTTTAAACTTTAATCTCACAAGCTGTCCTAAGGAAGTTCAGGTTAGGATCCTGCACTGTCTGGACAGCATATTAAAGCCACTTTACAGCACTCTTCTAGAAGTCGAGAGACAGAATAATTCCTTTGTGTATGTTGTGGAACCAGTCCTGGTGTTTTTAAGAATACCAAAAGACCAAAAGACAGAAGTTTCCCCCATCCCTCCAAAAGCATTCACATTGCTCCTATGGAATCTAAGATCCCTGTTTTAAAACAACTGTTTTTCACTCTCCTTTTGAGTATCCCATCATGATAGACACACACCGGTGCTGATGACACTTATGGAGTGAGATTTCCAAAGCCATTTATTTCTGGGGCTTCTGATCTCCCAGACAGAGTAACCTGACATGGGCAGTGAGCACACAAACACAAACACAACATTTCAGGTTCCTGTGCAACCACCCACAGACACACCAAGCTCGTGGCATGAACTGGGGAGCAGCCCTTCCACAGGGCCCCTGCACAGGCTGTCGAGCAGCTAAAGGGGTACCTCCTCCCCTGCCTTATTATCAGTTTGACACAGAGGTTAATGAGGCCATATGTAATTCTGTGAGCTTGTAGATAGTTAAAAAGAAAGACAGTTCAATAATGAAGCCTTATGTCTGCTATTGTTAATCATAATTTTATAAATACCTGGTAGAGAGGATGTAGGGGCATAACTCAGAGCAGAGTTTGGCTTTGGAACAACTGTACCATAACATTATGCCTCTGGAAAAGCAGAGCAGTTTCTGTTCTGTAACATTTCCTAAACCCATTCAGATTTAAAGACAATATATCACTGAACATAAACTTGAAAGGTTATTTTTCCTCCCCGGCTGTGCTTTGCAGAAGAGCAGCGAGCTCCATGCCTGACTGGGCCCTGCACTCAAGCCCAGTCACAGCACGGGTAGGTTATTTACTGTCCAGGGGGAGGAAACTCTGTGTATCCTGGGCAGGGGCTGGACTGCACTGCTAATGGGAATTGCATCCCAGAGCACTGGGAGCTCAAAATCCAGCACAGGGACCTGTGTGCTTAGTGCTGGCTCATGAGAACACAATCCCTGTCCCCACATGCTCCCTACTGAAGGCTGGGAGGAAATCGGAGCATTTTGCCTCAGTTTTCAAGGAGGAAGGATTGTAGTTCAGATTCTGGTATTTCATCCATGATCCAAAGCCTGGGGGGTGCTGTCCATTCTCAGCATCCTCAGGAGCATGACTGAGTCCAGGCTACACTATCCCAGGATCTACCCTTGGCTACACACCAGGTTGAGTGGGTTCACCTCTTGCTGAGCTCACCCATGACTATCAGAGAGGCCCTGAGCTGAACCAGGATCATCACAAAGCTGGGATTGCTTTGTCTTTCACAGACAGTTTGATCCCCTCTCTGCCATCACCCGCTCAGCACCAGGACCACATCACTGGGAGGTGCAGTTAGGCTTGGCACACTGTTGTGTTGGAGCCTGGAATGGTCACAGCATGCCTTGGTGAACAAAGCTCTCACATTGTGTGTCAAATACCACTGGATCCTTTCAGGGGATGGAAATAGGAACTGCTCCCACGTGCCCTGCTCACTTCCCAGTGCCCAGACACCATATCCCAGCTCAAGCCATCCTGCACCCTGGCCTCAGTTGCCTGTATCTTGCTCAGCCTGTGCAAACCCAGGCTGTAGAAGAGGTCCCCAGGAAGGTCTTACCTGCCCTAAATCTTCATGTGCCTGAGGTTGCCTGAAAGTGCCAAAAAGGCCTTCTCTTGGCTTCCAAGGGAACTCACAGAAAAGCACACTGGGGGGCTACGCAAATACCACAGAGGTATCAAAATGAAATTAATAACAGCAATCATAGCAATAACAACAACATAATAATTAATAATAATGTTTAAAATGAAGTATGGCAAGGCATGGACTGGAGGAAAAAAAGCTGATGATGATGGCACTAAGAGCACAAAGCTTGCTAATTCAGTGTGTGGGTCATGGGCATTTTTAGGAAGTGCAGAGAAAATACACTGGTGAGCCCTCATTTTCCCAGTCATTTCATTAAGTATTTTACTTAATGGCAGCTTGGTGAGGCAATTTGCCACCCTTTTCAAAAGCAGAACTCAGACAGAGACACCCACTCTTTAGCTGTGAATCACAGGTTGCATTCCCGGGGGAAGGTCACAAAATCTTAACTGCTGCAAATATGGGAAAGCTGAAAAAATGAGAAAGATATGAGTGAGATGATTATGAAGCAAAAAATGATGGTTGCCTTAAAATACCATCCTGGTAGTTATCTATGGAAGAAAACAGCTCTCCTGCACATCTGCCTGGGATATCAGGTCATTCTGAAGGCAGTGTTGGTAGGGACTGCATGTGTTTTATGCTTGGGACTAAATGGAAGGAAATAAAACACTTGCATGACACATATTTCATGCAAAAAATGTCTAATCCATAACCAGTGCATACCAGCATAGCTCTAAGCACCCCAGCATGGACTTCAGTAATGGCCAGCTATTTATTATAGTATTTTACTGGATTTAAATAAATGTAAAATATGAGTGCAGCTGGGTGTGTGGGCTTTCTTCCTGAGAGCACACACCTAATGTACCTTTAACTTTCCCTGCATGCCTCCTTTATCTACATCACAATATAAACCCCACCAAATCTGTGGGACCAAAACTCTGACCCCATTTGGAATTCAACCAGCAAGACAAAACTCCCAAGTCTTTCAGGCTGCTCCAGTTCAGAGGAGAGCATAGGACAGATGCAGGTGTCCTTTTGATGTGATTTATAAACACATTACCATGTCAATAAATATATAAAGTCCTGTTTCCCTGACCACAGCAGATATCAAACAAATGAGAGAGCAGTTTCCCTCTTCAGGGTGGCTTCTTTCATGCAACATTCACCCACACCTGTTTTTCCTCAGTGTCTTGGTCCTTGGCTTGGTTTTCCTATGAGGGAGGGACTTCCCACCCCCTCATACAGTCACAGGGTATCACAACACATGGCACACCAGCTAAGGGACTCAATCCCTTCTCTTCCAGCTCCAAGTCCCCATTTTGGTGATTTGTTTGGGGTTTTTTAGGGAAAGCCCTTGTTCCTTTGGTGCAGGAGCTCAGCTGTTGTGGCAGTGCTGTGTTGCAGCTTCCCAGCACCCAACATCTCCTCACGTTCAGAACAGGAAAATCTCCCCAAAAGCAGCTGTCCTGAGGCAGAGCTGGCGACTTGGGTCCCACACAACAGGCTGAACAGCTATTTAAGGTTGATTTAGTAGTAAATGCACTATGAATATCAGCAGTAAAAATGCATCACTCTTTTTTTTTTTTTTTTTTTTTTCCTACAAAATCTTATTCACAGCTCTCCCATGAAACAAGCTTGGAAAGTGGTGGCTCTCAGGACATGACATGGGGTCCCCTGGGCCACAGCACTGATGAGGCACAGCCCAAAGCAGCAGCCAAACCCATTCCAGTCCCTCTGAAAGCAGGCAGATATCATCACTCTTCTGCTCTTAGTGGCACAAACACTTGCAAAGCTTGGCTATGCTGAAGGAACATTAAAGGTAGAAGACATCTCCTGGGTAGACAGCACTCAAATGACTTGGGGCTTTGAAGACAGGAGGTCAAAAACAATATATCAAGTCAGTTATCAACCAGTCCTGTCTTCCCTTCCTCCCCTCCCTCTGGCTCAGAGCTGCAGGAGCTCAGGTCCTTTGATGTAAACCTGTCAGACACTTTGGTCTCTTCTCTGCCCTGCCCTATTCTTACACACACACATTTGTGTGAGATTTTAATTATAGGCATGATCATATTGGTAAGAAAACCCTTCCTTAATTACATGCTCAATTAATTCTAGTAGCTTAGGAGTTGAAATACGAAGTTAGGTGAAATCCTACTGCTTCATCTAAAGTTGAATCTCTCCATGGCCAGGTTCTGAATAATACTGTGGAAGTAATTTTTCTTTAGAAAAATGGATTTCATTTAGAAGAGATTAAATTGTTTTGGATAGAGGGAGTTAGAGTATTATCTGGTACCACTGATATTCTTTTCTAGAAAGACTAATTATTATAAGACTAATCTTTTCAGCAAATATTCCATGATCAAGCCAAAGAATTAGATGGCAATACTTAGCCTCATTAAGGCTGGCACAACCCTTCCCCCAGTGTATTGTGGTCTTTAGAGAGAGATCAGGTGAGATGAGAGATTAAATGTGTCTTCATAACATCAGATACCTCTCCATGGCATCAGGGCCTCAACGCTCACACCCTCACTGATATCTGGGGGACAATTCTGCTGCTGCTGATGGCACCCTGGTAGGGATGTCTGAGAAACACCCAGGCTGGAACCTGCTCATCTGAGCTCTAAGCCAGGATCTGGTCTTGTCTCTATTAAACTGGTGATTCCCAACATGTGAGACAGGAAGCCTGTGCTGCACAGCCAGGATCCCTGCTGGCACCCACAGCAGCGTGGAAAATAAGGCACAAGTGGGAGAGAAACACAATCCGAGCTGGAATAAACAGTCTAGGAGGAGGGGAGGATGTGGACAGAGGATTAGGGCTGGAGAAAGGAGTTTGAGAAGAGGCAACCAGGACTAAACAAATGAGTTCTGGAGGCAGGGGTAGAGGGGCAGAGATGAGGTGGAGCACTCGTGCCCATGACAAGGAAACCTCCGTCAGCCCAAACCCCAGTCCCAGCTGGATGGTGAAATGCACACCTGTAAAGCTGCTCTTTAAAGAGCAAACACCATCAAGATTCAAAGTTGGGAAATACAGGAGGAGGGGACATCCCTGCAGCCCTATCCCATCTAATAATGCAGTCCCACAAATGTTTTTTTCATGGGTTTCTTCTTGTCTCCTGCATAAGATGGACAGTGCTCAGACGATGAGCTTATTTCGTATTCTCCTCATTTCCTACTCAATAACCCTCGGCCTTATTTACTCAATACTGCCCTGAAAACAGAATTATTCATTTTCTTATGTATTTTTTCTGAAACATTAATTACAACAGTATCAAAGTTCATCAAAACCTGTAGTCATACTCTGATTTGTCTCTATTTAACTGATGTAGAATTGAGCCATTAAGGAATCATTAAAAGTCTCTTTCAGTTTTGGGCCATTTCTGATTTTTCTGTATCTTCAACATCCTACAGCACTTTCTGTGTTCATTGTGTTCCTCACCATTTGCTTCTGCTAGAACCCACGCTTTCTTCAAGTCATGTGCCAGGGGTGTCTCTCAAAACCCAAAAACGAAACTTAGATGTCAGGGATCATTCGTAAAAGTTTAGGATATATAAGTTACTCATCATCAAATATCTTCACCCAAAAATTTTCTTCACCTTCTACAGCACTCCCCAGCTTCGTTCCTCGTGCACCTTCTGTCTGCCACAAATGCCAAGGAGCCCTTTAGAAAGCAGACACCTTTCCTGATTCATCCTTAAGGCAGCTCCACCACACACAAGGAGGAAGGAAAATATGTGTGCAGGGGTTAGGGTGAAGGGAGCATCTGATCGTGCAATTAAAAATTGCATCATGAAGCATCCACTCATGCCTGGCCTTTTCTAAATTTTCACCCTGATATCCACCCAATGCAATGTATAATATCAGCAAGCATATGACTGCTGTCACCTGGCTATTTTTTACCTAAGATAATGTTATTCATTCCCTCTAAGAATCCCAGATAAATTGACTGCAGTTAATCATTTCTCCTTGCACCTTGTTGGAGTAACCCATGCTGACAAAACAGACAGCCGTGGGAGTAGGTGTGAGCAGGGCTGACTGGATGGAAATGCCAGGCAGATTCTGAATGCACAAACGAAAACACAGCACTGTGGAAAACCATGTGCTGAGGGTGGGGAGGGAATTCATGTCCTCCCATTTGCATCTCTCTATATGCCATCTTTGCCTGGAATAAATGTCTTTGTCCACATGAAAGCTGAATCTGATTACTTTCCCGCATTTGAAAGGGCAGTAAAGAAACTTTTATAAAATGGGTGTGACTTTTACGATGTGTTGCAACTCATTTTTAGAAATATGTGTCTGCATATGCCAGTAGTTACGCTGTTTTAAATCACTCTTGTGCATTTACTAATGATCTTTGCATTCTTGTTTAGTGAAAGTTTTCTAGTTAGTAAACACCACATTATTACTAAAGTAGAGTCTCAGGTAGATGGAGAAGAAGAAATTTAACAAAAATATTTTTTGGCATTTCTTTAACCTCCAACCAGCTCTTTACAAGTCCTAAGTACTTTTTTTTCTATTTTTGGCTTAGACCACAGTTTTGTCACATATGTCTGGGTTTGAGGTCTTTTTGAACATCCTTTTAAATGGGCAGTAACAGTGTTCTGGTGCCTCAGCAAGTGTAAGGGGAAACATCGGCCACATATTTCAAACCTGTCCCACAGCCATAACAAACCTCTTTTGCCAAGTGAGCTGGCTTTTCTCCTGGACAGAGCAAGAAGAAAAGGGAAAGGTAGCAGAACAAGCAGGTGAAAGGGACTGCATAGCGTAGGGTCAAAGTCTTTCCTGGCAAAACTCCTAAAACCCAGCAGAAATAGGCTGTAGTTTCTCATACACTCAGCCCAGTCCCAGGCTTATTGGTGGGAAAGACTCACATTATTATGGGAACATCACAGATGTACAGAAAGATGGTAAAATTGTTTAGGAGGCTATCACAGACAGGAAAACAATAAATATCAATGGAGAAAAAACCCCAAAAACTCAAGAGAAGATAATATTTTTCAATCTGGGCAGAAAAGGATAAGGGGGTTTTCCTTTCATTTTTCTCTTCTCTTCTCTTCTCTTCTCTTCTCTTCTCTTCTCTTCTCTTCTCTTCTCTTCTCTTCTCTTCTCTTCTCTTCTCTTCTCTTCTCTTCTCTTCTCTTCTCTTCTCTTCTCTTCTCCTTTCTTTTTTTTCCCCTATGAAAAGTATGCACACCATTAAGTCAGCTTAAATCATTAATCTTCCCTGGGAGATATCACCACAGAACAAACAGGGAGATGAAATAAAGCTACATTGCCTATTACGTATGTTGTAAAAGAATTAGTGTCAGTGGAGAAAAGACCAAACCCGAAGGGAATGAAATGCAGGGCAGAGAGTCAGTGATGCAAACTTGCATTATACCACCACCCTTGAGGGAGCTGCTCCTTGAAGGAACTGGGCCAGTTTCTGTTCAGCCACTCCTTTTGCCTCTGTGATGCTCCGGAAAGTGCAGAATGAGGACCAAGAATAAGAAATTATTTAAAACTCTAATTTCCAGCAAATAACTGGTGAATTCAACAAACAAAACCAAAACCAAACCAAACTGAATCTCATGACCAAGGAGAGATTCATGTCGATTCACAAAATGAAAAACACAGAAATATTTCAGAACCCTACAGAAGCGCCTAAAGACTCTCAGAAGCAAAAATTATAGCTGAGCATTTACATTAATTTGATAGAATTTATCTACTCTTCTGCTCCATAAAACCTAAGTGCAATACTTAACCTGCAGCCCCCAGCAAGGTCTGGTGTGTGTTGCTTCCCAGCCCCAATGATGCTCAAGGACGTGCTCTGGAATGCTGAATGAAGGATACAGTGGGGTCTGCGGGCTGAAGGGAAATCATTATTACACAGTAATCAATGCTGTGCTCCTTGGGTGGCTTCTTGGCTTCTCTGGCATCCTACCACAGCTGTTAGAGGTTGGGATTGGGGTTTTCTTCTGATTTGAATAAGGTCATTATTTGTTTGTGGAGTTTTGATTTAAATCGATTTTCTTCCTTTTATGATGATGGCAACACTCCTAAATTAGCCAGCAGTGCTGAAGCCTCAGTATACACATTTTAGCATTGGGGGATAAATGCACTAAGGGTGGGAGAGAATGTAATTCTCCCAAAATCATTGCAGCTAAAAGTGCAGTATTTTTAATTCATTTATTCTATATATTTTGTGGCTTTTAAAGTGTAGAAGTGAGGCAGGGAGGAGTAGCACCAAGTGTTTTTCTCCCTCTAATATGTTGATAAAGAGGATAGACACAGTCCTGCCCATGCCAGACTTGCAAAGGCAAAGCCTTTCACCATTCCCAGGTGGTCCTAGAGATGGACCGTCTGGACACAGCTTGGCACGGACCATGAAGCCAAGATCCTTCTGCCAGACAGTAATGGGACTCACTGAGTCTCTAAGAGCAACACAGGGTGGAAATTTGGCTTAAAATTTTCCTGTCAAAGCTTTTCCAGTTTGCTTGCTTCAAGGTGTCTTGGTCAAAGCATGTCAGCCTCAGACTTCCTCTCAGTCTAAGTCAAGGCTGCAGCAGTAACTCAGAGCCCTGAGCTCATGGATTTCCCAGGGACAGGGGCTCTGTGATGGCCCAAAGAAACTCACCCACAGGGCCCCTGCACCTCAGAAGTCCTCTGGTGGAAAGGACTTTGTCATGGCAAGATCTTGGCTCTGGTCCTTTGGAACTTTTAGGTCCTTTGGTTTGATACCAAAGCCCTGGAGTCTAGGGCTGGTGTCCTTGCTGTTCAGTGTCTCAGCTCTTCCACAGGAGAGGTGAAAACCTTGACACCCTTTTCCTTGTCAGGGCTTCAAAGGGTCCGAGTTGATGGGCCTTTTTCTGGGAGTAGGGATTACAAACACCCTAAAGAGTGTGGGTAAGCCCAGGCCTCCAGGTCCCAGACAGAAGAGGTCAGAAGTGAAATCAGCACTTTCCAGTCCAGCACCATCAGTTCCCCACGCTGCCTCATCACCATCTTCTTCCAGCAAACAGGGAATTTCAGAGTTTTCCACTGTGGCCTCAGAAACCTCTTTGTGTTGGCTCCCTGCCCAGCTCTGAATCGTCCTCACAATTTGTACAAATGCTGTTGAAATAACACACTCCCATGGATAACACCCCATAAACTTCTGCTGCCTCCTCCCACCACCCTCACTTCGAGACGAGGAATGTTAATGCCTCGAGGGCATCCTCCTAATTGCGTGGCACCCATCCAGTGGCAGCATATGCACAAATTAGCTGTGACTGCTGGGGCTCACGGGGCTGGGGCTGCCCGGGAAAGCCTGAGCTGCTGCTATTGCACACACAGGAGGTAATCCCACAGAGGACTCAGCCATGCTTCGGTATCAATCCTCCAACACAAGACATAAAGATTTTCTGGCTTGACTCTAAAAGAACCTGTGGTAATAACAGAGTCCTCCAGCCAGCTGATTATGAGAGATTATTAATACCTGGTGCAGTGTTAGGGTATTCCATACCTTATGTGAAAAGGCAGAAGAAAGTGGAAGGATGTTTTGGTGAATGAGCAAGTCTCAGTGAGGAAAAAAGGAGAAGTATTGAATTACATCTGTGCTATTCTAAATGTGATAGTTCTTAGTCCCTTAAGGCTGTGGATTCCTTCTAAGTGAATTGAAAAACAATGAAGGGAATAAAGAAAAAAAGCAATGGCTGTCAATCTGAACTGATACCATTCTTGTGTTAGTTGCTTTGGCAGGCAGAGCTCTCATCTTTAAATGAGCTTGTGGGGTGTGCTCAGACAAACCAACCTCCTTTGTCAAGGACCCACAGAACACCTCATGTTATCCCAATGCCATATGAAAGCTGATCAAATCCTAAAAATTCCTTACTCCCCTCTGAAACTGGCATTCTGAGCTGGCTAGGAGTTTTTTTCCTGGGGATTTGTTTCGGGGAACAGATTGGGAACAGTCAATGAGCACTGATGATGGTCAGCACTCTTGCCATGTGCTGACCATCTTCCAGGCAAGAAAGTAAACTCTCCTCCAGTCCAATCCAGCTCCTGTTACTGGAGGTTTGATGGTGTCATTGGTGGCAGACTTTTGCTCAGTGGGACAAAATCTTGGGTCACTCCTATGCTAAATGCAGCTCCGCAGAGCTTTGGTAGAAGGGTTTGGAGGCTGGTTAGGAGCTGTATTCACCTGTCATAAGGCAGCTACAAACTCAAACTGTGCAATTATTGATGTGGTGACTAGCAAAGTGCTCAGGAGTTAAAAACAAGGAAGCTGCCAGGCAACTGCATGAAAATAGAGAGATGAAAAGTGATCCCTGAAAGGTAGATGCTCTGAGATGGAAAGGGTGGGTGTGAGCTTCTGAGGATTGCTGGATGCAGAAATGCTTGTAGTTGAACCTTGTCTGACATGCTTGTTGCTTCCTTGGCCTTAGGGAAATTACTTAACCTATGTTTTTCTCTCCCCCAGTTTTCTACACTGAAGTTGTAATACCTGCCCACCCACACACCTTTCAAAAGAATATTCTGAAGCTCTGTCTGTTTGTAAACTGCTCAGGAAATAGCATATGCCAAACTCTCTCAGTATGTAGTAAAATGTATTAAAAAATTAGGCTTGGAAGGCTCTCAGGCTTGGACAGAAAACAGGCACATTTGCACTGTTCACTGTAGGAGTACACACAAACTATTCTCAATATTTCAAAGAGGAGATTTGACTCCCAGGTAACCAGCTCTTCTCCCAGTGCATATCTAGTCTTACCCTTCAAGAGGTTTTCCTAAGCCCACTTCATTTCTGCCTGCAGAGTAAACCAGATTGTCCTTCTCTTGTAATTAATCCCTGCCCTATCTTACACCTTTCCATGGCAATCTGTTTCATAACCCCTCAGGCTTCTCTTTTCTGGACCACAGAGACCTGCATCACTTAACCTTTCTTCACTGGTCATGTTTTCTAAGCCATAATCATTCCCATTGACATCTTCCAGAAATTGTCCAATACTTTATTAGAAGGTGATGTGCAAATGTGGACATAANATCTGTATATATTTATTATTATTATTATTATTATTATTATTATTATTATTATTATTATTATTATTATTGTAATGTAGCATTTTGCTCTTGATTCATGGGCACTTTGGGATTCAAAACACTATTTTTGAAATTATCTTTTACATGTCATGAAGATTTACCCAGCTGGTAAGCTACTGCCTGTTTTTGTTGTGAAACCTCTCACATTTTTTCTAATTTGTCAGCCTCTGATATTTTTCTCTCTGCACATACCAAAATGCCAATTTTTATTGGCAAAGTGTTGTAAAATTTAAGAGAAAATGCTATTATTGCTACAGGTTTATTTTAACCCTCCTATAAAAATTAATGTAAAATAAAATAAAAGCACCAACATAAAATGCTATAAAAGCCCATGAGCAGGATATTCATCTCTGTTACATTTTATTGGGTTTAGAGAGACTGTAATCCCTATGAACTGAGGGCTGAATCTTTATCATGTGTAAAGATATTTGCTTTGACTTCATGTGTAGCAATAAGATTCACAGCAAGCAAGGAGCCAGCCTTTAACCCCCCTGTAAGCCATAAAACTGAGACACTGCACACTTTGGACCAGATCTTCTTACCCTGAGAACCTCATGCATGCAAGGAAGGAGCAGCACAAGTGTCCCACCACTACATACAGAGATGACCCCTCTGTACCTCTGAAGTGTGACCTGGATTTCTCTTTTCCGGGACAAGTAATAAAACCTTGGCACAGAAGTGCAGCTAAAACTCCCTCTGTTTCAAGCATGAAATAGTGGAGGTATCTGCCAAGTCCTCAGTAAGTAGTTTCATAAGGTGCTGATATTTTAGTCCTGGCCATCAGATCCAGGTCAAGTTTGTAGCCAAAGTCTACAATCCCAAATCCCACACCAAGCTTCACTGCAGATCTTCCCACTATACTTCCAGTGACTCCATCACACCCAGCAACAGCAGGAGCCATCATTTAGTCCTTGATCCAAGCCCAAAATTCTGCTTGGCTCCTGGTTATACATTGCATGCTGGGACATATAGTCCTTACTGGATAATTAAGGGAAAAGATGGACATGATTTAGTAAATAACCCATAAATTAAGCCCTATGCTTAATTGGCAGCAGACTGGTGAAACACTTAGCTGAGGAAAATTTGGCCCTTATCATTGCTCCAGTGAAGCTACAAAGTACCTTGCATATTGATTATTTACTAATCAGGAAATGTACTTTAACAAGTTTATTCCTGTATGAACTTCTCAGGCGTGCAGATGCTTAAAGCAGGCTACATTGCTACCAATTGTATTTTTAATTGCTGTGTTTAGAGAGTCTCATTGATCTAATCAGAGCTAAATAAGCCCCATGGTACCTCTCCTAGTAAAGTTTACTGAGGATGTGTTTCTTTCATTTGCTGCAAATGAAGCCTTCTGCTGTGCTGTGCCTGGTCAAATGCAACGCCAGCGAGCAGAGGGTAACGCTCCATCCTTTAATAAATTTGGTTTTTCTGCAGTACAGAATTCCTGTCACCCAGGCAGCAGGAAAGCAGCTGGGTGACATTATCAGTAATTGCTTAATATTGTCATTGCATTTGCTTACAAGGAAAAAAAGCCACAGACTATCAATCAGCCAACAGAATATTCATAGTCTACGATAACACTAAGTGCTTTTTGAATGTCATGGCAACAGTCACACAAACAACGTGAGCTTGTACTTGATTACTTCCTGCTGCATTCCTGATAATGTCCGCCAAGCTCCATTAATTTTGATTTTTTTTAATTTTTTTTTTTTTGTATATTTGATTTGTGTTTGGCAAGTGTGCAAAACAGACAGTGCCTTTCCCAGAGTCTCCCAGTGAGCAGGACCTCTCAGGGTATTTGCAGCTCTTCTGCAGCTCAAATGTGTCCTATACTGGACCCAGCATTCCCGAGTGCATGTTAGGAATTATGTCTGGATTATTGTGGCAGGTAATCTCTAAAATCAGATTTAAGGCTGACTTCTGTGAAAAAGATTTAGGATAATCTCATTAAATAATTTGTCGGAAGGGCCTTTCAGACAAGGAAAAATAAATTGATTTGTCTAAGACACATCTGCACCTCACCCATTCTCTGTCCTAGTGGCCTTTGTTTTTCAATTGCTTTATCTCATTCAAATCTCTGAGTTCATGGATTTCGAGGGCCAGACAATATTAGTAGCCTTCTGCATCAGAAAATTATCCAGTAATTTCTGTATCAAGTCCATAACTTTTGAAAAGCAAGTGGCATATCTTTTTTTAAGAGTTGCATGGAAATTTGCAGCTGATCAATATGCCACTATATTCCTCTTGTAGGCTGTTGTGGATATTAGCAAACACTCTTCTTAACAACATACATACAACCAACAAAATGAAACAAGCAAAAAGGTGATATCCTTATTTTCAGTCTGAGTTTGCTCAGCCTCAACTGTTGTCCCCGAGAGCTCATTATGAACTTAACTTCAGCTTAGACTGAGTCCTGTACAGAATCTCCTCATGCAAATGCTAATGGTTGTAATTGACTTCTCAATGATAAACTACTTAGATAAATTGGTTTAACAAAAGTGAAAGGTTCTGTTGGGCACTGGTGTCGGAACTCGTGTTAGAATATTGTTTGGCCTCTGCTATGTTTCTCCTAAGGACCATTTCTAATTCCATGGGGACCCAATCTGAAGGGTCTCAAATGAATATGCTCTGACAATAAGGTGCAAGGGGGTGAAGGGACCATCACTTGAAAGAATATCTGTACAGCTCTTGAACAAATAGCCCAGTACCACCATCCATCATCTGCCACAAATGGTCCCTGCCTTCTAGATGTATTAAAAAAATTACCTACATTGATAATTTTGTTGTAATACCTTGGCTATTTTCCTTCTCTCTTTAAAATCACAAAACAAAACAAACAAAAAAACAAACAAAAAAGAAAACAAAAAAAAAGAAACAGACAAAATTTAAAAACCCAAATAATAGAAGAAACAAGAATTGCAATGTTTGACCAGAAAAGTAAGGGAAATAAGTAGCTTGGAAACATCTGAAAAAACAAACTCTAACTTCAGTTTTACCTTTTCTATTAGATCCGTTTGTCTTATCCTCAGGGGCTTGAATTTCTTGATTTCTACAGCAGAAATAATGGTGATGTTGAGAGCATTTGGTCCATCCCTGCAGGCGTGGCCACCTCTGGGGCAAGTGACCACTTGCATGATGGGGCCCAAGGACTCAGCTGCCCCTCTGCCAACAGATTATTTGGTTATATTGTTTATAAAGTGCTTTGATAGGCTCGTTTACCAGGAGCTAAGCAATGGCAAGGCCTTTGAGGGCTGGATGCTTGTCACACACTACTGCATTAAGCCTACAAGTGAAAATTAAACCTCCTGGCTTCAAAGAGGTTTGGTTGGTGTAAATTAACCTGTATTTCAGAAGTTCTGGAGCAGATGTCATACTTTGCCCTGGAGATCTCATTACTGCTCAAATGTATGCGCAGATTTTGCCACATTAATAAAGCAGCAGGGCCCCCTCCTCCAGAAAGCAGGATTAGTGGCTGGTGTCTGTAGTTATTTTTGTCAAAAACCTTTTGAAAGTCTGTGTGAGAAGAGGAGGAGGGAAAGTTCAGAAAAAGTCAGTATCTGTCTTTATTAATTACAGGATGATTAATTATTTAATCTGCCCAGATATCTGCATGCACAACTTAGCTGATTCTCATTTATCAGGTTTTCAGCATCATTAATCAAGGGAAGTTTTAAATGTGAGGGATGACAGGTTGATTTAAGGTGTTGTGTGGTGATGACCCCTCCAGAGCACACACTGCCTGGCCCCAGCACCGAGGCCATTGATCATGGCAAGGGATGATCCTGCCTTCTGCTGAGGAGGGCCTGGCATTGGGGCCACTCCATGGTTTGCCTTAGGCTCCTCCAGGGAGCCTAAAATTCTCCAAATTTCTTCATGAAATTTGAAATTCACCAAGTAAGAGCACAAGCTAAATAGCAAGGGAGTGTCTGAACACAGAGCAGCAGAAGAGAAGTTGCCCCACTTCAGCTGAGGCTGTCGTGGTTCCTCTTCTGGGACCATCTCCTGGGAAGGTGAACATTTCTTGGGAGTGCTGGATGGTGCCTTAGCTTAACCCTACTCCACCATGGTGTGTAACCTCCAAATTGCATGCCAGTTTCCAACATGCAGAGTCACCAGCACCAGGTACCAGGTTTGCCATGCCACAAGGCTCATCCTACCTACTCAGCTCCTGAAGTGCACATCCAAGCAGAAGTCATTTTCCTGTTGTCTTTAAATGTCTAGGAAATGTCTAGGAAATGTCTAGGAAAAGCCCACAGCTGGGATTCAAGAGGGAGAATGATAAACATGCATGGACAATTGCTTGGGCATTCTTCATAGAATATAGAATGGCCTGGGTTGGGAGGGACATTAAAAATCATCTCATTCCAACCCCCTGCTGTGGGCAGGGACACCTTTCACTAGACCAGGTTGCTCAGAGCTCCATCCAAACTGGCCTTGTACTCTTCCAAGGATGGGTGACCACAGCTTCTCTGGGATGCCTGTTCCAGTGCCTTACCATCCTCACAGTAAAGAACTTTCTAATATCCAGTCAAAGCCTACCCTCTTCCAATCTGAACCCATTCCCCTTGTCCTGTCACTCCAGGCTCTTATAAAAAGCCTCTCTCCATCTTCCTTGTAGATTCCCTTGACATACTTCAAGGCCACAATTAAGTCACCTCAAATCCTCATCTTTTCTTGTCCAGTTGAACAAGGGTGCAAGGAAGATGTAGATGGATGTAAGCCCCAAGCTGGGTATAGACTGTATTTTCCACGTTTTTCCCCACCTTCTGCTTAGGACTTGGAAAGTAACAGTTTGTCAGATTGCAGGTGTCAAGCCCAACAATTTTAGAATAGTTTTAGAATTAATCTGATGTTATCAGAATAGCCTTTAGATCCTTAGCTCCTGAAATCAAGTTTTACTGGAAGTTGCCAGATTTCATTTTAAAGCACAATTTAGCTTTATGATTGCTACAAGCAGCTTAAGAGTAAAATCCAAAGGATTACTGCAGGCTTAAAAGTAAGATAACATATACAAACTTGAATTTTTATTTTTCATGTAATATTTTTTCCAGATTTATGGTGAATATTGGTGACTTAGGGTATGTAGAAATTTTCATAAACAATTGAGCCAAGGTACGTGGAGCACTTGCACACTCCTTTTTCAGGGCAGAACCTTCTCATTACTGAGATTGTATATCCTCATCCTGCTTAATTGCTTTGCTTGCCACTGTGTGGCCATACCTGGCAGTGACTTTGCCAAAATCTGCAAATCATTCTTGTTCATGCATTTCAAGAGCTAGTTAGAAAAAAATATAAACTCAGTATCCAAATTTGTCTGTTCTGCACTGAAGGTAAATGTATGCCTTGCCTTTATAAATAAATCTCACTTCAAAAAATGTAACTAGATAGCAAGGAAGTCTCACAGATCAATTCAGTTATTATTTTAGGATAGGGAAATTGGTGACTAATTAGAGTCTCAGTCCTTGTTCTGGCCCTGGGTGGCAGAACAGGGACAAGCCCAAAATCTCAAATACATCTCCTCTGCCATTTCACTCACAGATTCCTGTTCCTGGACAAAAGACAAGAGCCTCAGGCTCATTAGCCATGGCAGTATCCTGCACATTAAACTCACCCATTAGGCCAATCTCCAGGCATGACTTCAGCAGCAGAAAGGAGGTGTGTCCTGTCTGTCACGAGGAGTAAGGATTATTTTCCTTTCTAAGCAGGGTTAGAGGTCACCTCTCTTTAGTGTCCTGGCAGTGGGTAAGGTGTCCTCCTATTAGATGATCAGGGAAGGGTGGATCAAGTCAGCCAAGGGCACTGTGGACCTCAGAACCCCACTGCAAACAGTTCCTGGAGTTTTACTACACCTTAATTTATTTTAGGTTTTTCCTTTCTAAGCAGAATCTCCCTCTTTCCCCTGCACACATCTCATTTTCAGCAATGGCTGTGCATTAGTCATTATTGCCATGTTATTTAACTGAAGCTGCCTGAGTATAGCTTCAGTACCCCAAAAATGTGCAGAGCAATTCAGATGCCACTCAGGCAGCAGTGTGGCTAGTACATGTGTGGGCAGGCAAGAGCTGGCCTCCAGCAGATACCTGAATATAGGTTCTCATCCACGCCTCCTTTCCTCCAGTACATCACAGCAAGGGGCCATGGGCTATTTCTGTAGGTTTAATGCCATCCTGTGAATTTAACCCCCCACCCAGACTGCAGCAACTCGTGTGGTGCCAGAGAAGAACATAAAATCAGAATTTACCTTATAATGAGGCACCAAGCTAGGAGCCAAGGGATAGGAGTTCTCTGCCTACTTTGGCTGCAATTTTTGGCAACTCCCCTAATCTCCCAGTTGTCCATTCCTATGAAGAATGGAAAACTCCTATCTGCTTTTCCTCCTAATCTCTATGTTGGTAAATTTTCATTTCATTCTCTTCATTAATTAAACATAATTTGAGCTGTGAACTGCCATCCAATAGACAAGCATCTGAACATCTCTGTGGAGTATTTTTTGACTGCCCTTTCCTTTCCGTGTCAGAGATGGACTTGTGAGTCATAGAACTCAGCAACAGAGCCTCTTCCCATCATAAAATTCTAATTGCAAATTAACCTTTGTTTGATTCCTTGTAAAAACATTACTCTCCCTGTAATTGAAAAAGAAGGGAGCGCAATAACAAAGCACCTGTTTATTGCTGAGCTTCCTCTGAAATGTTAAGTGTTATGTTATCAACTGTTGCCTAACTTGTGAACTAATTAAAAATAAAATGTAAGTACATAGGATTTTTCAGGATTCCATGAGTAATAATTGGACTGACAGGATACTTTGACATCTTAAAAATGCTGCTTTTGCATGGAGCTACTACAATATGCTTTGGATTTTCAGCATGACTACATGTTCATATAATGAGGAAGAAAATTTAACAATGCTTGTAGCTAAATTATCTTTTGCTATTAATCATTTCTCTACACTGACATCAATTCAGTTGTTCTAAAAGCATTTAAATGCTGAGGACAAATTTTGCAGTCTCTTTGCATGCAAACTCTCAGAGAAATCATTTGAGATTTTTATGTACTATCAGCTTGCAGTACATTAATAATCTGATTTAAAACACTGTGGAACAGTGGGAAGCCCCCGTTTGATATCAACTAGTTTTTCATGCAGACATAAGTGAAGAGCAGAGATATTTTTTCTGCTGAAGTTCTTTCATATGAAAGTCCCAATAGATGCCAATAAACTGAACATGTGAGTTGTTATGGAAAGATCAGAAAAAAGGCTTTTAGTTAGTGGGGAATGCTATCCAGTATTTTTCTGAAGCTTTTTATAGACTTAAGTCAACATATTTGATGATTAAAAACATCTGTGGTAGCAAGTTCTGAGTGTAGTGAGGAAAAAAAAAATTCTACTTGCAGTTCTCACTGCAATAAATAATTCTTTTCCTGAGTCTGTAACGGACTAGATCAATAAAACAATTGATGATAACCATGGGAGAAGAAGAAGTACAGCCTCCTTTAACATTTATGGACTGATGCTGCTGAAATACTTTCTAAATGCTTTAATTAAGCATCACAACAATCCTATGATGTACCATTCAGGAAGAGTTATTATCTGTATTTTACAAGTGGAGATCAGCACTAAAGGCCCCTCACCAGGGTCTTGCTAATTCACCCCCAACTTTGGAGGATATACCCTCATCTCTATATAATGTTGCTTATAGGTCAAGCTTCAGAATAAATGGTCTTGTGACTACGATTCAGATCTGAAAGAGGTTGTTTTGAGAGGAAGGTGCTGCTACTTTGGTTTCTGAGAATCTGTTACTCTGTGTGTGGGGAGATTGGGAAAAATCAGAAGAGAAATTATGAGCTGACAGAGTAGGAAACTGCACGAAACCAATACTTTCAGAGCAATATTTGCACATCACATTTCCCACCTATGTGTTCCTAATGTATTTTTTGGTATTTGGCTCCAGGTTATCAAAAATCCTGGTTCATAAGAGCTATGAGGGACCCTGGGTGGTCCCCAGTGTGGGATCACCTGCAGCTAGCCAAGACACTATGAAGAAAATGGAGTTTACATCCTAACATTGATATATGTGTCTCTAAACTTCCCTTCAAAAAATTAACTGGGGATTATTTAAATAGAAATATTACAGAGGTGAAAGAATCTTCTTTCTTTTCTTGCACTGTTGTCTCCTAAGAAAGGAGGAAGCCAGGCTCAGTTTTCACCTCTGTCAGAAGGTGTCACAGCTACTCTGCTCATCTGGCAGGAGCATGTCCAGAGGTATCCTTGGGCATACCCACTCTCCATCAACACCAGTGAAGCCTTCCCACCACATTTTCCTGGAGAAAAAGGAGGCATTTAAGAGCAGGAGAGGTCTTCTCCCGGGACCTCCCCATTGTTTTATCTGACAATGTGCAGCACAGAGTGCATCTGCTCTGGGGATTCTGAAGTAAAACTGCAAGATACATGGTCTTAGATGCCCAATTGGTACATAACAAAACTGGCTCCATTCCCAATAGGAGATTTTCTGTGTCTTTGGTTTCCTTTCTCCCTCATCCTCCCACACCCTTTCTATGAAACATGACCACTACTCTTTCCTCTGCTGCCCCCCTGTCTTACTGAACCAAACAGTGGCTTCTGCCTTGCTTTACTCTTGGCACATTTCTGTTGTGTTGGATAATGGGCAACTCCAAGGGAGTGATGTGTTATGAAAATAAACAAGACCAAAGCACTTGCAGATGCAACATATCAGGTCTACCAAGGACTGGAGCCTACTTCCTGCACTGGCTTTTCCCAGGCTTACACTTACAACTTCAAGCCCTTGACCTTAGCTGGCAGTGGCAGGTGTGGAGGCAACAGCAATGAATGCCCTTCAGTGTATGCAAAGATGTTCTTCCAGGCAGACATCCTGAAATCCCCTCATTAGGTGCAGAATGAGCCATAAGACATTTATTTATTCAGGGATGATTATGTCATCTTCCATTACAAGCACATGTGTGCCCAGGGAATTGAACTGTGGCTGCTTTTCTAAATCACAGACCCCTCTCTGGGACATCCAAAATGAGTTTCTCTTGGGAGCACTGAATAACTACATGTCAAACTCCATGGCTGTGCCTGTGCATCCCCTGCACAGTGGGAGACACTTGGGTCTTCTGGGGTTAAATTTGGCCTTAGAGACATAAGATATGAAAAGAAATGTTGTCCCTTTATTATGGCTGAGCATGAGTCCTTCTCAGTGCTTCAGAGTGGTCTATCTTGTCTTGAAAGCCTTTATCTACTCAAGGCAATCACTTTCACAATATTGTGCTATGGGACCAGTCTCTGATTCAGGAAACTGTTTATTGAAATTAGGCTAAATTTCATTACCGAGTTTGGCAGACATCTTCCTTCTTCTCTCATCTCAATTAAAAATTTTTTAGACCCATCATGAATTCATTCTACTCAATTATGTTCTGCCTCTCATTGCAGCATATGTCTTTTCAGAGTACATCCAACTCAACCATTGTGGCACAGAGTCACCTCCTGGGCCTTGGGCCTCACAGCTCCCAACCCTGGCTGCAGGTGACCTCACGTGGCAGCTGTGCCCAAGCTGCTGTCCCATCCTTGCTGTTGAATCAAGGAGAGTTTCTTCTGTACTGATCCTTTTCTCCTGTTAGGAGGCATGGCACCCTATATCTGAGAGAGAGGGAGATGAGAAGCTGATGGCAGATTTCTGTTTCCCATGTATTTTTTATCCAAGCAGTGTTTGGAGTAGATTGCATTTACAGGCATCATAATTGCCTGGAGTGCTTTTACCAAAGAGTGCCTGGTAAAAATGGCCCTTTGCTTTCCCCTCCACAGGGCTTTCAAGTACCTCAGAGCAGAGTGCATCTTTTTATCTTCAGCAAAACCAACCAAGAGATGGAATTTTAAGCAGGGATTTTTTTTTTCCTCTTTGTTTTTCTGTTGCTGTTGTTGTCATCTGCTTTATTTTTTTAGTTCATAAGCTAGTCTTTAGGGTCAGGGAAATGTTTTGACAGAAAGGAAAGAGTTTATAATAGATAATGTAGTAATCCATTTGTTGTGGCTGCTGTACTACTGAAATTTGTATACATTGGAGACCGCTAATAAAAATGGAGCCATCTACACATAATTTAGTAGATTGAGTTAGGTCTAACTCTTTTGCAGCTGCCTCTGAAGTGCATAGTTACTTAAGGTTATTATTTTGAGAAGATTTTTAATTTAGATGGATGCCAGAGATGTAGGCTACTCTTATTAGGAGACATTCTGTGCTGTCCTTGTACTGTGCTTTATGTAATTATTACATACTTAAAGAGTACAGCTATTTAATAACCCCTTTGTGTGTTCCATGTAATGATTATAATTACTCAGCACAGAACAGGATGTCTTTGTGGTGCAAAATGTAAATTTTAACCAATTCCTCACTCAGATTTGGCTAGGATATTCCAGGTGCAGGCTACTGTAGTGCACACCACGCTTTGTGGAAACAAAGGTCTTTGTGAGGCAATCCCAAGGACTGACCCTTCTCCCAGTCAAAAAGTCACTCACATATTGGGGACATTTAGAGATGCAGAAATGCAGAAAGCCTTGGATCATGTTCGTGGACAGCAGGAGCTATAAGCAAAGTCATCCTCTGGCTGAATCAGCAGTGGCTAAAATCTAATGCTCGCTCCCCAAAATCAATTTTTAGTACAGTGTTTTTCCCCTTTTAGTAGCTGCTCACGTATCACCAACACACTTCTTGGCAGAGAGAACTCTGCAAAGAATGACAGAGAAGAATAAAAGCCTGGAGTGCAAGGGAAGTCATGTGCCTACAGGCACTAAAATCAGCCAGCAGACCCCCCAGTTCATTATGCACTTCTCTGCAAGCTACATTTCAGCAGCTATGGCATTTGAGCCAAAGAGGTACAAGGCAGAAATGTGTTGAAAAAAAACATCATTTCCTTTCAAGATTATTTTCCTAGTAGGAAAACCCAGAAAACCAAGCTCACAGCCTTTAAAAGTAAAAATGCTCTAAAAGTTTTGTGTGAAAATTAGGTTTTTCCAAGTCCACTGGTTGTCCATAAGCCAATCTGCATATTCCCAATGTAAGGTCTTGAAACATTCTGGGAGGAATCATATCTTAACAGCAAAAAGGTGCAGCAGGTCCCCTTCCCTGCTTCTTTGAGTTTGTGTTTCCTGATGCTGGTGACAACACTTGGCCCATTAAAAAGTCACATCAGGAGTAAGAGGAGTCCAAAATTCTCAGTGGTGCTTGGAGCCATTATTTTGAAATCTTTTCTACAGATAGGCATTTATATTGAAAGAACAGAGTAGATGGAGCCTTCTTCACAGCTTTGTCCATTAGTAGAGAAAGCATCACCTCATAACTGGATCTCTGCTTGAGCTCAGTGTGTGGAGGGAAGGCAGGGAGGCCCCTGCCCGGATCTGAGTGCTGTCCAGCACTTCCTGCACATTCCTGTGCCAGACCTCACAGAGAGATCCCCATTCAGCCTTCTGCCAGGTGGATGCTGGCCATGGCCAGGGCACCATGGACTGCTCTTCCCTGCAGTCATTCATTACTTTCGCCCAATTATTCACAAAACAGTTTGTGCTAACAAACTTCAGCTGGTCAGTTGTTTCTAAGTTGCCTCACTCCCATCACAGATCCCACTGCAGCCAGAGGAGACTCAGCTATTTCACACCAGTGGAAGACCTACCCTCAAAATGCTGACATCCCTGATTTGCCACCATGCGCTTCTCATTTTTCCCTTTTGAAAAGGAGAATAGTAAAAAGTGACTGACTTGCAGAATTATTCATGTTAAACTTCTTCAAAGCTCTTAGATATTCAACACATTCACAGGCATTTTTTAGATATTGGAAAAATTTTGGAGAAAGAGTAATCTGATAACAAATCCTTCAGTTTATTTCCCTGCAATCCAGTCTGCTCCTTGAGTTATTCCCTTTGGCATCAAAATCCTTTCAGGGAAAATGTCTTTTACATTCTTCTTTGCCAACCCTTTGCTCATTACAGCTTGAGATGCCTAATTTCATTAACTTGCTGGTAAGAAGGAGGACACTAGCCCAGCAATTTTAAATTCTTTAGAATGATAAAATAGATTTCTAGTGCAACTTGT
Source organism: Polioptila caerulea (assembly GCA_013397295.1). NCBI lineage: Eukaryota > Metazoa > Chordata > Aves > Passeriformes > Certhiidae > Polioptila > Polioptila caerulea. The sequence continues at coordinate 265,756 of VYXF01007595.1, read as the reverse complement.
TGAAATGAAAGTGAAAGAAAATCATACCTGCAGAATGATAGACTGAGCTAAATATATTTTGATGTGGTACACTGACAAGAGTTTGACCTTTCCCTGCCTCATACAAATGTAGAACTGGCTCTGCTATAGCTAAGGGAGAGACACAATCCATGACTGGTTTCTGCCCTGCTGTGTCTACAGCCATGCCCCAGGGTGTGGAGAGGTGGATAAATTTCTGTCTCTGCTCACATAGAGCATCAGAAAGCTGCATTCTGGATTGATCACAGCTGTTACTATCTGAAACATCTACCTGAGAAGTGCAGTCTGCCCCAAGCTTCTTGTACACTCCATAAAGAGACAGGCACTCCAGGCAGGTGAGCAGGAGTTAGGCTGAACGTCACAAGTGCTCCTTTTCAAACCTATTTCTGCTCAACTTGAGACAGAGATCTGGTGTGAAACTCTGATGTAGGTCCTTGGCATCTTTCAAACCTACAACACTATCACTACCCATCAACTGAGAGCGCCTTGAGACTCAGATCTCCACACCTCATGCAGAGAAGAGGGCTTTCATTCTAGGAATGACAGTAATGTTGAGGGAATGACAACAGAAAGAAGATTTGCTAAAATGCACTGTGCCAGTGAACAGAGAAAATTAGTTTTATGGGTTAGCATGTTGCCTGTAAGCAGATCTGACAGCTTAATCTTCTACCATGGTGCCTGGAAAACTTGAAATGAGCTTTTCAGTTAAGTGCAGGACACAGTGTCTCCACAGTGTGTCCAATGAAGACTTTCAGCCATATCTCCTCTCCCTGCTCCTCACCTTCCTCATTCTGTCTCTTTCCTTCCATGTGATGCATTTCCAGGTGTGACTACCAAACCAAAAACCTCTGTGTTTTTCTGCTGGCTTTACTGTGGCATAGTATGAACAGGGATATTCTTATACATTTCTTTTACAACAAAAACCTTCAAGACCTGAGTTCTGGGTATCAGCATTGCACATGTGACTGTTTCTAGTTGGGAGAATGATGCAAAAGTGTTCCAGCACACATACAAATAAGGTGCTATAATGGAGTTACCTTTGTGTTAAAAAACCCCACCTAATTTTCATGTCCAGCACTGGCATCCTTGTTCCTATAATGTGAGGAATAAATGGGACACCTCTTCCAGGCCCTGGGAGAGGGAGAAGTCTGAGTATCACATTGTCTAGCATAGGACACATATGGCTCAAGGTATGAGGTAGAAACCCAACTGCTCCATGTTGTTTCAGGACAGCAAAGCCTTGCACAATTCCTAGAGGAACAAAACTCAGAGACCTGGATGTGTTTAACAGAGCACTTAACTTGCAGTGATTTACAGCAGTTGACATTGCAGCACTTGAAGCTTTACCTGCCATAATAATGACGTAAACTCTACATCCCAGCTGAAGGTCCCTGTGAGTAAGCAGTGACAGCAGACAGTGCTGCAGACAAATGTAGCTAATGTGATCCAGGGCATTCAAGGGAAAAGGAAAAAAGTCCAAGCAGAAGTCTCCAGACTCAGCAGAATAAGGGCAGGCATTGGCACAAACGTATTTCAAAGTGCTTGATAGATGTTAAAAGAAAATTTTTTGCATAAGTAAGATGCTTGGAAATTCATTCTGATAGTGGACATCATTTTTTCCACCTAAACCACGTGTGTAAGCATTTGCCAGTCAAATGGTTTCTGATGCTGATGATAAGTTTCTGGCCTAAGACACCCATAGGATGCAAGCATGAACCTTAATTTGTGTGTGTGAGGGGGTGTCTGTGACAAAATGAGAGCGACTACAGCTCACTCCCTTCTTGCTTTGACTTGCTTTTGGTCACCTGCATGTGGTAAAGCCCAGGACACCATGCCTGAGTGCCACTGTTGATGTGAAGCCACATGAAGCTGTCACAGGTACAAGAACAGACGTTTCAGTCAGCCTTTCCCTTTGCTTCTTCCCACCATGGAGTCACAGATCTTTAGGGCTGAAAGGTCTGTTTTGAATATCAAACTGTGGCCCTTCAGTTTGCCAGCAGCGGGCAGTGGGCATTGCTGTGCTTGGGGTTAATGGGGAAAGAGGAGACTGTGTTTCCACAATGTGTTTCTTGCTCACCAAGGTCAGATTAAGGCCAGTGAAGACTTTGATCTAAATCCCTTTGTAGCTCAGGAACAAGCATCCCCATCCTGAGATCATGCTCTTTTCTCTAGGAGAAGATGCAGCAATCTCTGTTAAAAGTAAAAATAAAATACTCCAGCTTCAAGTGCTGGTAAACCCATGGTATGGCCATGGAGGATCCATTCCCACAGCCAGCATCCCTCCCAGTCAGAAATGAGTGCCATGTTCCCAGTCTGATGCTGTCTGACTCCCATTCCCAGCTGCTGGATCTGTTCTCCCAGCCCCTCCTCCTCTGACCCTTTCCTCCCTGCAGACAGTGGTGGGTTGTGCTGGTGGCAGCTCCTGACACTCACATTGTGTTCCTCAAGTCCTTGCAGCTCCTGCATGGTTTACAGAGATGCCACCGTGAAATGCTATGGGAGCAAAAATGTTATCATTCCATGCTGGAGGCTTGAGAAAATTATAGCTGAGTTTCTGATTTTTTTAAAGCTGCCCAGAGTAATTTAACTTTGCAGACTATGAAGGGAAAATGCTAAAGTGGTTTTGACTGGGAGTTAATCCATTAATTCCACTGAAGTACCCAAATATGTCAATCTTTAACTCCAGCTTTCAGCTTCGAATAATTGCCCAGGGACTCAATTTGGGTGTTACTTCAAATGTGAGATGATGAGGAAAACAACGCAGGAGTTTATTGCAGAACATGTAGGGTTTAATCTTTATTATCAGCCTCCCCCCTGCAGAATTTGGGGGGCACCCAGCAGCTGATGGGGAAGGCTGACCTCTGCCTCCCCAGCCTTGTGGGTAAGCTTTGCAGTTTGCAGAGCAGAGCCAGCCTTCCCAGAGTACAACACAGCTGGAAATCTCATTTGGCTGAGCTTCTCATTATCTCAAGGATTTTGTCAGTCAGAGCTGCAGTAACCACAAAAAAAGCTACTTCAAACAGCTCTGATTGTGTTAAGGTCCTTTAGGAGGAAGGGCAAATAATTCCAGGATGTTTTCATTTTGGCTCCTCCAGAATCACGGACTGCAGACCAGTACACAGCACAAGAAGCACTTAGAAACATCTTTACATGGAAATGGATGAAGCAAGAATCAGGGTCTATTATATACATCAGCTCAGCCAAGAGAGCTCTCTGGTTTTATTGTTGAAGGATTTTTGACCTTTCTGATCCAAGAAGCACTGTGGGATGGGGGTCTTGTATAAATTATAGTTTCAGGTACATGATGGCCCTTGCCTGTCTGGAAGAAATTGATGTGATGCAGCCTGTGTGGAGGTGCATGTGTGCTTATAGCTTGTGATTGTTAGGTTTTTAATAGATGTCTCCTGCTCTTTAAGCAGACTGTGATTCCAAGTGTCTTCATGGCTTTCATGTAGTGTGAATGACACAAAGTTATTGAAAATATTGCTCTTCCAGATGCAATGATTAACATAAAAATTAATTGGACAGCTAAAGAAACTGAAAGCTAAACTTGCTCAAACAAACGTGCTGTGCATATGAGCCATTGGTGTCTAGTTAGAAATACACACTACACAAAACTCACACACAAGCACTGCTTTTGCCCACAGCAGCATGAAGATGTAAAGCTTTTTATTTTCTTGCTGATATCTATCCCAAGGGGATGTTATTTCTTACAGAAAACCTTCCCAGGAGAGTTTAGCTCCTGCAAACATGTCTCACCTTTACATTAGAGTGACAGTGAGAATCTTAGTTCTGTTTTGTGCCTTTATTCCCGCTTTGGAGTACAATTGTACAGATTGCTGAGCACCTTTGCCTTCCACCAACATCAGGGCACATCAAAAGGCACAGGGGGAACTCAGCACCGAGTAGGATCAGGCTGTGATGCATCAGTATTGAGGTCAGACTTACAATGCACTAATATCATTCAACAGAAATATTACCTGTCAAGTAGCTTAGAATTATTCTTTTTATGGCTTAGGGAATTGTATTATAGCAGGAATGATGGGAATATAAATTCAGAGGGTGTTTACAAGGTGGGAAAACACGAGTCAACATAAATGGGCTATTATCTGTGCTTGGTGTTGCCTGATTCTCAGTGAAATGAACGTGGACAACTTGTGCTGAGCCGGCTTTTTCAAGGTTGGCGGAGACACGGACCCGATCCCAGGGGAGGGCGAGGAGCAGACGGTGATGGAGACGAGCTGCAACACAAGATGTCAGGTTTTGCACCCCACAGCAGTGTTTCCTAAAGCAAATGATGGAAGATGACTATGGCACTGATGAAGCCATTTGGCTCATCATGATCTATGAAATACTGTCTTTCTCTCCTACCCCAAGCCCCCAGCAGACCTGCAAGGGTCAGTGGGGTCAGCTCCTTCTGTCAAAAATGCTGTGGCTTGCCAAGAAGAGGTTGAGACAAGGAAGAGAAATTTCTTCAGAGAATTACAAAGATAAAAAAACCTTCCAGAATACCTCCAAATAACACAAAACCTATGAACTCATTATATATGTTGCTTTTAGAGCTTAACACCAAGACAAAATTCCAACACAAGAAATCCAGAGGTGAAAATGCAAGAGGAAAAGAAGTGAAGTCAGCCACTATTTGTTAATAAATGTATTTCAGAAAAAAAATATTTTGCTCTTAGGCACCATTAAGTCCACTGGTGACATCAGCTCTCGAAGTATGTCACATAAAAGCCTGGTCCAGTCAAAGGAAACATTCTGGCCAGGACTTAAAAGGGAATGTTTTGAAAAACTTTTGGCAGATTAGAAAATATAACAGCCTTCAATTTATATAAAGATGGTGATTCCAAATATTATATCTTTCGTGTAATGGAACACCATGAAGTTATTAAAATATCTGGCAGAGGAAGTAGTGAGACAAAAAAATAAATATTGCTTGTAAAAAAAACCTGAAGTACTATTTGGCTCCAAGGACCATGTCAGGCACACATACAGGTTGTAAATCACAGTCAGATATCAGCTTCTAGTTCAAAAATGGTTAATGTGATTGGAAACATTCTCCAATTATTTACCACAATTCAAAGTGAAATGGAAAAATTTTTAATCATCTTGCTTCCATTTTCTGGTGATAAATCTACAAATTCAATTGTATCCAAAACTTCAAATAGTTTGGTTATTTTTCAGAGATGTTTAATCAATAGCTGTTGTTATTTTACTTCCAGGATAGAGTTTTACTAAAAGGTCATACATTTAGTGCTTCTGAAATATAAAATGTCTTGGAAAGCTTCTAGAAAATATTTCCTAAAAGAAGACTTCAAAATGGTTTTGTGAGAATAGGAAAATCTGTGGTTCTTCCACTGAATTAATGTAAAAACAGAAATAGATTTGAAAGCAAGGACGATGAGGTAAAATTCTGACCTGGTGTTTTCAGGTCAGTGTAAATAATGAAAATTGCCAAACTGTAGCCTTAATAATCTATGCAAAATATCCTCAAGGTATTCCAGTAATGCAGACATTCTTCCTGTCTCAGAAACAATTTTTCCACACTGGGTTTTTTTTCTTCTATCTTCCTCACAACAAAAGGCCCCATATCTCAAATACATCATATATTCCTACTGCCTCCAATTTAATCCACCAATGATTGTATTATACTTCACCTGTATATTGATCTTGATGAAGCACTGGCTCCAGCAGCTCCCTTTGGTGATTTTATGTGGAATATCTTCAGCCACTGGAATAAAGTCTGCTGTAATTAAAGACCTGGTTCTGGAGACTTCACTACACGTACATGAGCAGTGTTTGATATGCACACACTGAGTTAGTCTTCACAAAAAATGGGACTGCAAATGTTTGGGCTGCTACTAAAACAAAGCTCCAAGGCTGAAGAATTAATTTGCTTTTCCCAGAGTCTCTGGTGGTACCGACATTATTGTAAATGCTCGATCCTGAGAGATTCTGCAATGTGTAAATTCACCCCAGTCTCAGCATCCTAGAATGGGATTGGTTTGGGTTGCAAGTGAACTTAAACCTCCTCTAATTCCAAACCCCCTTCCATGGTCAGGGCAGCCTTCCACGAGGTCAGGTCACTCAAAGACTGAGTTATGTCTCAGTCATAGCACAGGCATTGGGCTGTGGCTCAACTTTGTGTGTGTTAGTGTACAGTAAGCATGCATAACCCTCCCACCATCTGATGATGGCTCTGATAGGTGTTAGATGTAGAAAAATATTATCCTTCCTTGCCCCATTAAAACTTGGCATTGAAAGTATTTGATTGTCACACATTCATCACATTTATCTCTGTGTTCATGTACGAAGACAGCCCACTTCTTAGCATTGCTGGCTTTGCTTAAAAAGAAACAAACTAAAATTAGCAAATAAATCTTGAGAGACCTCCAGTCCAACACTTCTCAACTGGTAAGACATTCACAGCAAGTCTTTCAATCCCCACACCTCAACAGTCACTCCTTCTTTTGACCTGAGTGAAAAGTTTGTCCTCCAAACCTTCAATATTAAGACCTTCAGACGTGGGCATTTCCTCCAATCTGAGAGCTGAGTGAAGGCCACATCCCCTCCCTGACCCCTCCTATGCAATTTTTACCTGACTCCTAATCAGGTTTGATACGATCTAGCCATGTAAACACCTCCTGAAAGGTCCTCATTACCTTCAATGCTATCTTGATATTTAAGGGCTAGGCTGTTCCTGTTTGGCTCCACCATCGTTGTGAAGTTCATCAGTCCCACTTTGGGGTAATATATCACATCACAGCTGCAGTCAGGACAGTTGTACAACATGCAGGACACAAAGTTGATCTATATTTGTGGAACAGTGTTGCTGTCTGTACCTTTTTCAAACAGATTAATCCGTGGTTGTTTCCTTGCTTGAAGGCAGGATGGGATCTGAGGTGCCCCAGTGATCTTCATGGAGCACACAGAATAAGAATTTGCCACTTGTATCTTAATTTTCAAGATGCATCAAATTCAGTGCAAGTGCTGGTTAGAAAGGCCATACTTCTTTAGTAATTAGCTATTTCTTTTTTGACATGGGAAATAAGTAGCTTTTTATATATCAGAAATAATCATGTTGAGTATGTTTTAATGCAGTTCATTAAGCTCTATAATAAAAGCTTTCTGAATAGGAGTTCTGCATAGAAAACATCTCATTCTGCATTTGAGAAGCTGAGGTTCTCCTGGTAAAGCCTGCTCCCTTCCCTGGATTCTCATTCCTAGACTGCCATTCCATATTTTGGGTCTGGCTGTCAGCTCCTGCCCACAGCCCTCCTCCAGATCCCCACCTTCTGATCACACTGGCATCCATAATTGTATTCTAGAGATTAAAAACAGCAAAAGGGAGCCCAGCCCCTTCTTCCTGACCTGTTTTAAGAAAACAAACTGCTTTGGCAACTCCCCTTTACTGCTGCATCCCCACCTGAGGCTCTCTCCTCTCCAGCTAAGGTAAAGGATCCATAGTTTTGCCTATTTCAGGGGGATCCACAGGGATTATCACATGGGCAAAAGTCATGCAGGGCAGCTGGGTAAACCTCTCTGATCTAAAATCTTCTCGGCAGAGTCAGTAAACCTTTCAGAAATGGGATCAAGTACAACGCGTCTTGCTGTCTGTCTGACCCCACCTGCTGCACACTGACTTGCCTGGAACAACTGCAGCCTGAGAGGATATCCTCTTATCCTCCTCCTCTTAAAGGGTTTTTGGGGGGCCAAGGAGGGCGAAGAGGGGGTGTGGGAGGTGGGGTGTGGACTTGATCGCCTTCCCAGCAAGTTTCACTAGATGGCAGTAAGCTGAGGGAAATGAGGGAGAAACCCCATTTTCGAAGGAGTTGGTAAAATTTCAATAACAGCTGCTTGCTCGGCATTTCACCCCAAAGCCAAGAGACTGCTCCTTGGAAGTAGCACCTCTGTAAAAGACATCATGGCTTATTTACGATTAATGTCTCTTCAGCCTCTGTGAAGGCTTACACAGTCAGGAAAACTGCTTCCACTGTCCGAGCTGGAAAACTCCTGCCTTCACCTGCTGCTCTGATCTGACACAGAAATTCGCCTCTTGCCTCCCGGCTTCTCCCTCTGCCAGGCTGGCTCATCGCATCATTTCCTTTGAGGGTCCAGCTCTTCTGTAACCCCAAAACAACCTCAAAGGGTCAGTTCATGCCCAGTAGCTTGGAAAACTTCTGTGCCCACCCTTAGGACACTCAGCAGGACACTCAGCGCCAGCAGAGTAGTTGGGTTTTCCTGCTGAACTTAGATGCTCAGGTCTGCCATTTGGATCAGGTGGGAATTTTTCAGCTCGGTATTTGGTGTAAGGAACCCTTTGATTTGATGCTGGGCACCTGGCTTTGCCCCTTTCCTCTTTTTCCTCAGTGGCAGGATGGCTGGTGGCTGTGTCCTGCCCCACATTCTGTCTGGGGGCTGCAGTGCTGGGTCAGACTGTGCAGGGATATCAGAGTAATGCAGCCACTCACTGAGTGGGACTAGAAGGTGCTAATTGCTGCCAGGAGGCTTTTCCCTGCAGCTTCCCTGGGGATATTGTCAAAGCAGGCTCAGGCTAGCCAGGGAAGAGACACTGCGGGTAGTGATGTCAGAAATGAGAGACTGTCAAAAAAATTGTCAAAATAGGTCTGTTTTAACTAAAGTCTCCACAGGAGACTTCCCAGGCCAGCAGTGGGAAGGACTGTCAGGGTGACTAGTCACTGAATAAGACACTGTCCTCAAGCCCCTGTCCCAGGCAGGACTTTCAGTGCTGGCACAGGGGCACCTCCTTCTCCAGGCTCCTGTGAGAAGGTCCAGAAGTCTCTCAAGTTTTGTTTCCTGAAAAAAATGCAACAACCCTCAAATTTAAATTCACATATTTCTACCCTAGAAAACCTTCCAGTGGAAGGTCTCTGTCCATGGCAGGGGAGTTGGAACCTAATTAAGATCCCTTCCAACCCAAACCATTCCATGATGCTGTGCTCGGAAGGGAATTTGAGGATATTTTTCTGTCCAGCTCTCATCTCAGTCTGCACAATGGAGCATATGAACCAGCCTCCCTGTGCTTGAAGAGTAAAAGAACCCAGCTCCCTGCCAGACCCAGGGAGAACCACAGGGTGCCCCTGGTGCAAGCACAAAGCTTGAACACCATTTCACATTTTAGCATTGAGATGAAAAGACAAACATTTGCAATGAGTTAGGACTGTGTCAAGACAAAGCTCACTGGAACAGAGGTCAACAAGGAGATCTGAGCTACCCTGAGGGACATTCCTCATGGAATGGAATCAGCTGCAAAATCCCCCCAAGAAGCCCTAGAATCTGAGTCTCCCAACCTCACAACTTGTGTCTGTAATAGGTGGAAGGTGGTTAAATCAGGAGATGGGTTAGTCTAGATGAAGACCTTGTAGGGATCTCAGGAAGGCTCTCCCTCTTTCTGTTGGCTTTTGGGGGAACTTAGACTCTTATTTTAGGAGTTCTGGATTACCTGCTTATGGCTAATAATTTCATATTTCAGTAATGCAATGGCTGAGTGAGACAGAAGCCCCCAAAGCCCAAGGCTTTGTGTCTCATAGCAATCTCTCTTACGAACAGAAATAGCCTTCCAGGATCCAATTCTCCCCAGTTTTGTTATAGCCCTAAATAATCATTTTGAATTGAAAATCCTTTCTAAAGTGTGGTTTTAAATGAAGTATTTGCTGCTTGGACAGATTTACAAGTTGAGCAAAGCTCTGCAGAGATTTTCTCACCTTTTTCTAGCCTTCCTTTCCTGCAGGACATTGAAGTGTTGTACAGATGAACAATGTAATGTCATTTTCAGTCACGTAAAATCAGCCTTACTTTAAGGGGTGATAAGAGCTCCCAAATGCGTCTTGGCTATCCCTGAGGGCTGGCTGTGCAAGATCCATGCAGCCTCATTGTCATCAAGGATGACACTGCTGTGTCTTTCCAGGACTTTGCTCCCTTTGGTTCCTCATGCCCACTTAGAATGAAGCTGCTATAATGAAATAAAGATATTAAACCCAGCTATTTCTTATGTACACTTGTAATGAACCCAGAGTTGTTGTCCCAGGAAGTCTCAGCAATCTTTCAATCTCATTGCTATTAAGCCTCTTAAAATTAGTACAAGCAAGCAACACCAGTGCTTGGATTTGCTTAAAATCTGAGGCAAAAATGAACTTTCACTAATAACACTTGATAATATCAGTCTCTCCTACCCTGGGCATGAACATGACATGCTCATAACCCATCAGGGATTCCAAATCAGCACCAGCTGTGCTGTGTTAATTTGCTGCTACAGAGCTCAGCGAGGCTGGGACACCAAACAGCCGGCAACGCTGGCGGTATTGATGTGGCTGATCAGGAGCTCTCAAGGCTGGTTTGAGGTGATGTAACCTACACCTCACTAAGAAGATTAAACACGTTAAAGGGAGGTTACTGCCAGCACTGGATTGTTGCATGCTCGGCAAGACTCTGCTGTTAATTATTGTAAAGCCACCAGTCTCTGCTGCAGGGATTGTGTCAGCCTTTGATTGCACTGGTTTAGGAAGCAAAGAGACATGGGGTGCATTTTAGCATTCCAGTTAAAAAGGAGTCCATGGAAGACTAGCAGAGAGCTGAGAATACAACCAAGAAATGGATAGCATTGTCATTTTCCTTGCATTCATAGGTGCTGTCCTTACAAGCAGCTCTTTTCTAAAAGCTTTTAGGTTGTCACGCAGGAAGATGGAAACGCAGCTTGCTACTGCTAATGAGATTACAGACTCTAATGCCCTCCAGAGAGACCAAAAATCCCCATTTAGTAGAGGACTTTGAAAACAGGGGAGGAATGATTAAAGGTGAGCTCTTACACAGCACAGTCGGAGCAGTGTCCATCACCCTGCAAGAAAATCCACTGCACACACCAAGGATGCCTCCGACTCCTTATCTCACTGTGGTCAACTGCAGCTATTTACTCATAAACACTCTTGAGAATGCATTAATTGCCACTTGGTTCGTGGGATGACATCATTCAGTGGAGGAGGAGAGCACATAGACCACGGCACTAAGCTGGATTTCAGGTAGGGCAAGTCTGAATTTTGAGTAAGTCCCTGCAAGAAGTCCCTGCAACCAATCCCTCTCAAAAAACAAAACAAAAAACCACAAACAAAGAAACAAACAAACAAATAAGCCCACAAAGAAAAGCTCTCTCAAAAAGACTTCAAAGAACTAAGTTTCTGATAAAAACAGCAGAGGTTCTCCAGCCCCTGGAATCCAAGGTGTTTTATCAGTTTGCTTAAAGTACTGTGACATTTACACATTTCTATACATAGGGGGAGGGAGATGGTGTTGGTATCTTGTATACTATCACTCTCTGATGGTGTAAGCAAGAAAATAGGACACAGTGTTATTAAACAAACAAAAAACAAACAAACAAACCCAAGAAAAACAACCTCTGGTGAATGGAATACCTTATGGCAGCTATAATGATGGGAAATCTGAGGAGAAGGCTCAATTCTCAGGTCAGGCTTCCCAGCATGGGACATGAAAACTTGGACCTTCCAGCTTTAAGGGACAGGCAGTTGCAAATGTTGAGCTGGGTCTCCACATGGGTTGGACCTAAAACAGTGAAGTCAGTGATTTGGGTAACTTAGTCCTACTTTTTACTGCTGTAAATGAGAGATTAGCCAGGTCCTTTGTGTGGGTGGTAGGTACAGTGCTCTAAATACATCATTGTTTGGATTCAGAGGAAAAGAGGGCTTTCCCATGAGAAAGAAGAGCTAAGGTTTTATAGATCCAATTCCTACTAACACCTTTGTTCTCCTCAGGCAAAGTTGTCCCTATTGCTCAGTTTCAGTTACCTGGTAATAAGATGGGGGTGCCATCCTGCTTCTCCAAAGGAGAATGTCTGTATTGCTCAGAGTGCACATCCCTGGTCTGCTGTACCCATTGACATCACAATGTGGAAGAATTCCACCCAATGAGGAGAAGCAGATGGAGGGGTGATATTTAATGTTCCAGTAGCATCAGAAGAAAGGATACTTTCAACACTGAAGCCTTGGGGTCTTGGCTTCTGGGATAATTTTTCTAGTTCAAATAACCTCTGACAGGAGAGGGCATTTGCAGCTGCATCAGCGCAGACCAAACCTTGGCTGAGCACAGACATGACTGAGCAGCATTTCCAAAGTTCTTGGTAAAACTTGCCCTGAGACATAATTGTGCTCCTAATCTTCTATCCATATTTTCTTCTTTCTCTCAGTATCATTTTATTTCGCCAAAGTCAATATTTCAGCTATTGTTTGCTTTAAATTTGATGTTTATTCTTAGCGTTCAGATTTTATTAATTCCTTTTTACTACTGTTTGTCAGCCTTAATTCAGGAGTGTGTATCATTTGTAGGTGGAGTAGTATGTCTACTAAAAAGCTCCCTAACATAATTTGCTGCTGTGTTAACAGCAGCAATAATTTGAGCAATTAGCAAGGCCTTGACATGGGCCTTAGCTTCTATGTCACACAGGAATACCTCCTTGGTGCAGCTGCCATGCTATTTATACTCCTCCAGCCAGTCCCAGACTGAAATAGTGCCCAGGAGAGTAGCCTCTAATCAGTCCCCTTGCAATGGCTGTGACTGGATGAGCACTAAATAAGTCCTGGCCTTGATTACATTAATGAAGCTGTGTGGGGAATGCCCACTGGGAAATCCGCAGACAGAGGAGCCTGTGTGCTCACAGCAGCCCTGACAGTCCCTTTGCCAATGGCCATGGCTTTCATAACAGAACGGCCATTTCAGCTCTTGGAGATCAAACCTGGGGGATCCTCCCCCAAGAGAAGCTGAACCAATCTCCCAAATGCTCATCTTCATCTTCTCCAGTAACTCTTGGCAGCAAATGTTTTTGTCCCTCACATTAAATACACCTCTGGCCCCTTGTATGAAGTGCAAGGTGGCAACGTTGCCTCCTACACCAGTAAGTACTGGGAAAACTCCTGCAGACTGCCAGAGCACCACGGTGCTCAGCCAAGTGGCACATCACAGTCTCAGAGGAGACCTCCAAGGCACCTGGTATTCCTGTGTTTTACCATCTCATAATTTGGACAGGGAATTGAGACAAGGATGTCTCACACAGAATAAAAACTCATGATTGAGCTGGAATTGGCTCAGACCCTGAAGGTACCTCTGCACCCTGAGACAGTCCCTTTCCCTAGCAAATTTCCAGGATTAGATCCTGAATTAGAGGAGCCATGGAGAGCAACCCAAGGCCCTGACTGGCCAGTCAGGTGGGGCTTAGGTCCCATCCCATGGGTCCCTTCACTGCACTGTGACACAAAACACAATGCTTTAGTTCTGGGAAGAAACAGCTTCATTAAACATCCTGGAAAATTTCACATTATAAAACCCTGTGCAAGTTCAGAGCTTAAAGCCACTATGTTAAAGCTCTATTTTTGGATCTTATTAAAATAGATACAATCTGTGCATAAAATAAATTACTTGCCTCACAATTTTCAGTTCAGTTAAAGATTTACAAGTGCAGTAATTAACAAACTTGTTCTGCTTTTTGCCATCAAGGCCCTGATTCAGCACAGGGTTTTGGGTGAGGTTTGTGCTTGGCTGTCCCCCCTCAGGTGGCTGAGGGCAGGTCACAAGGTCCTAGCTCAGAGGGGTGCTCCCCTCTGCCTCTGCTTTGTGGGCTGAGAGGACTCCACACTAGGCAGTGCCCTATGAGCTCATTCACCCACACCTCAGCCTTTACTCTGCACAGCAAGACCCACACAGGAGGGTTGGAAGCCACTTCCAGACCTCAGCAGTGTCTGGGATGTGGTGGACACAGGGTGACAATATTTGCAGGTGTCCATCCCAGAAGGATGTGATTATAGGATAGGTGGCTGAGATCCATGCTCGTTAGCCGTTTGGGCTGCAGGCAAGTTGTAAGTGTCTAACACACTGTGTTCATTAGCTATAGATTATCTGTTCAGGAGGGATCATTACAATCAGCTAATCTGCCCTGCAAAATGAGAGTCCTGCAGCCTCACGCCTGCATCAGCACAAGTGAGGAAAGGTCTGTTCCCCAGAACCTCTCCTGCAGGACAGGTGCTTGGAGCCATGCTTGGATTGCATCCTAGACTTAACCTTTCCTTTCACTGAAGTTCATCAGCAGGATCTCAGAATGAGCTTAAAGCTGAGCCAGCTCAGACCTGATGAACTCACACCTAAAACAAGTAAAAAGTCTGTGTTTCACAGAAACAGACCTCAAGACTGACAGGTTGAAAGACTGCACAAAATAAGGTCAGAATATATAAAAGAGTGCTGCCTGCTTTAGCAAGCAACTAGCATCTGCAACCAGGAGCAATTTTATTCTTTTCCTGTGAGTTGCTGCATGACGTGATCAAACAGGAATAAGTATCTGGAATTAAAGGCCAAAAAAATAGCACAATTGAATTGCTGATTTCTCTGTAAGGCTCCCTGAGATAAAAGAGTTGTCCCCAGGGAAAAGAAAGACTTGGGAAAAGCATGAAAGGCATGGCTGATGTTTTTCTGCTTTGCGTATAATCCCCTCAAAATTGGAATGTCCAAAAGCTTGCGACAACAGAAGCAGGACTAATGCTCTGGGATCACATGAGCCATTATCTGATTCACAGGTGAAGATGGTAATAAAGTGGCTGAAAAGCAAACTGCTAGTGAGAGAGCGAGGAAGAGCAGGCTCACTCGGTTATGGGTCGTGCCAGAAACACCTCTTGAGATCAAGCAGTAAAAATAATTAGGGTTGGGAAGGCAAGGAGTGAGGTTCCCAGATGGTGTGGGCAATAGATAAGGAGTCATCCTTTTTATCTGCTGCCAGGCCATCCGTTCATCCAGTTTTGTGGCTGACTCAGATCTCTGTCAACATGCAGGGCTCTGCACCACTGGAGCTGTCAGGGCAGTGCTGCTTCCAGCCTGCATTCAAGGTTAGGCAAGCTGTGTCTTGTTTTGAGGTTTGGTTATTTGCTTTTGTGTTTATACAACAGAGAGGAAACTCTTGCCAAGGCGATGATGGGTTGACTCCCCTCTCTGGAGGATCACAGCTGGAAGCCCGAGGGTGGATAACCTGGCTGCCCCACACATGGCTCCTACACCATGCTGTGTAAGACTGGATGCAGCAGGGATGACCTTTGCCAAACCTGTGGTCCTGCATGGTATATGTGGAAGCCCTGCCCAAAGATCAGCTCCATCACTGATTGTTCATGAAGCAAATATCAAACACAGGGGTCATCTGACCCCAGCCATGATCAGCTGCAAACCAATCTGCCTTGCCTTTACAGGTCTGACAGTGTCCACACAAAAAGTTGCAATTTGCCCACAGAGAAAGTCACAAATGGTCTTTCAGAGCTCCCTATGTATGTGATTTTGTGCAGGTTTGACTTTGGTTAATGGTGCACCCGGTCAAGATCTTTATTGAGGAGCATGTGGAAGGAGTATCCTCTGTTGTTGCATTTACCTGAATAGCACTAGCATTTGCAATTACACTGGCTGCAACAAAAATCTCTCAGGCATCCTCAGCCTCCAGGAGACAAGGCAATCAACCCCGAGGCCAGGAAAACACACTGTTCCTCAGGGAGGCATTGCACAGGCTAGGGCTGCTTTGCAATTCCAGTGCCCTTCTTTCAAAGCACGCCGTCCTAAGCCTCCAACAGACAGTGGTAGGGTTTTACAGTTTCTTAGAAGGACAGATCTTTGAGAATGGATAAATAACAGGGCTGGTCAAAAGTAGATGTCTGTCAGATGGTCTGTCTGAAACACAGCAATCAGAAGCTGTGGATTGAGCTACCCAACATTTTTCTGGCTGTGTTGGGGATGGCAGAGCAGAGCAGATCCAGAGTCTTGAGTGTTCATGTTGGGGTACCTGTGGTGGAGCCTCTCTTTAGGGGTCATGCTGGTAGCACAGAAGTGTGTGGACAACCCTGCCATGACAGACACATATAACCACCCACAGTGTAGCAGCTGATGAGCTTTAGTAAAAGAGATGTCAAGCTAAACTGGCTTGCTTGAGAAGACATTTTATGGAAATGTGTTATATGCAGCTACATGCCTAGTGCTGTGTTTCAGGTCAGAACTGGTAATATCAATTTGCATGGCCTGCACAAAGAAGATGCAGAGAGGACACAGAGAGCCAACATTCCCTACACCTCCTGCATTTGGTGATGTTCACGGAAACCTGATAAGTGCTCAGAGAGGGAAAGGCAAATTTATCAAAATCCTTTGCAGTGTGACTGTGAAGCAGCCTCCTTCCCAAGCCCATACTGCTTTTGAACAGCTTCTTGCTTCACAGGATTGTGTCAGATCCTCCCTCTTCAGACAAAGATGCAAGATGTGCCAAAGGCAGGGACATAAGCCTCTGGAGGGAGGAGAAACCTCAGTGGGGAGCAGAAAAGAAAGTTGGGTTACAGAAGGAAACCCTGTGTTCATGGGAGCTTGGTAGAGGTAGTACTTGCAAGAATGTCACCAGGAACCCTCAGTCTTTGAGCAGCAGTGAGAGGCAGAAGGAACACTAGGTCGTGCTGTTTCCCTAAATTCTTGTGCAGCAGCGCTGCACCGGATTGCACATTTCTCACAGGGATTGAGGGATCTTTTTGAGCTGTGGGTTAGCCTTTATCACACTGTTTGGTGTTCTTGCAAGGAAATTATTGCATTTTCTGCATGAAATTCCCTGAGCACACAGGCAAAGGAGTGGGGCAGTTTTTTATAGGGGATGAAAGCTCCTGTGCTAAAACATGAAATAATGCCTTGCATTATAGGGAAGGAATGATGAGTGAGTATCAGCAACAGTTCAGAGTTTAATTTGCCTTCTTGCTATTTCTATCAAGACAGGAAAAATAAAGTTGGAGTTCTCTAAGGATACAAACTCACCCATGTGCCAGCATGAGGCATGAATTGATGCCACCTGGTCATGGGGAGGAGTGACTGGGGAGAGACTCTGACTCTCTTGTACTGCTCTAAGTGTGTGGAATATTAGCATTGACTCCACCTGAGGGCCGAGCATTTAGGAAACTGCTGCAGAGTTATCCTGTGTCTCAGTAGGGAAAGACCTTCAAATGAGTGATTTATCAGCTTTGTTTCCTTTGCACAGTAAAGAAAACTCTGCTCCCAGAGAAGAGTTTCTTTGTGCTGCCACTGTAAAGTGTGGCTTGTGCCTCCCAAGGCTTTTCAATGAACACATGGAACCAGTGGGGGCAGTTTCAGCTCTGTGATATTCATTGCTGTGTGCGTATTTGAGCAGCACACAGGAGCTTTAAGCATTTTTCTTCAATTTAGCAGGGAGCTGTTGCAGCTGCTGAGGCACTTCAAAGACCATTCTGTGTATTGCTCCTGCACCTGACAAACACAAGGCCGTGGTGTTGTTAAATTGCCAGTTTGGAGAGAAATGGCTTTTGCAAGTAGCAGCCAGTGCCACCTCACACTCTTGGGTCTGGCTGTAGCCCCATCATGTCTGTGTGTGCTTCTCCATCACTGGAAACCTCACATGGCTTCAGAGCCACAGGAGGCATGTTGTGGATCTCAGACAAATGAGAAAAGGTGAACTCTATAAATAATTTTCTGGTTATAAATAGTGGTATATCCCCCAAGACCCAGTCCAGGCAGGGCTGGACCAGCTCTTGAGACCCAGGGATTCAGACTGTCCAGCAGCCCTTTCCCCACCACAGCTAACCAAATAATTCATATGCAAGTGTAATATTTACAAAGCTATGACCTACCTGACATTTTAACCTGATCCCCGAGCTGATGGCTGCAAAATGGCTGTGACATGTAGATGACTGGTAAAATAAATAAGAAGTTTCTGTTGTTTAGCTCATAGAACTAGAGAGTGGTTTGAGTTGGAAGGGACCTGCAAACCTCATCTAGTTTAACCCCCTGGCAACAAACAGGGACATTTTCCACTGGATCAGATTGTTCAGAGCCCTGTCCAACCAGACTGTGAATGTTTCCAGGGATGAGGCATCCACCACCACTCTGGGAAACCTATGCCAGTTTTAACTCCCCTCAGTGTAAAAAATTTCTTTTTTATGTCTAATCTGAATCAACCCTCTTTCAGTATAAAATCATCACCTCTTGCCCTGTCTTAACAGGATCTGCTAAAAGGTTTGTCCCCATCTTTCTTACAAGCCCCTTTTTGGTACAGAGAAACCACAAAAAGGTCTCCCTGGAGCTTTTTCTTCTCCAAGCTGAACAGCCCAAACTCTCTCAGCCTTTCCACATAGGAGAGGTGCCCCAGTCCCCTTGTTGCTCTCCTCTGGACCCACTCTAACACATCCACATCCTTTTTTATGTTGTGGGCCCCAGAGTTGGATGCAGGCCTCCAGACTTTGTCCTATCTGAGTTGGTAGCAGCCAACAGATGCAGGTAAGAAGACAAATTTTTGTCACCTAAAAAATTGAATGAGGCATGGGGCATGAGGCAACTGTGAACCTGGGAGAACCTGGCCCATCTGCCTAGCTGGGAAGAGGAAAAGCAGTGACTCAGTGAAACTGGTTGGTGAATATTTGCCTGCTTGGCATAATAAATATAAAATAAAGACATAGATTGAGCCTGTTGGCTGTGAAAGGTGTCAGCCCTGCGAGGGTAAGAGCAGCCTAGTGAGCAGGGATTTGTTACAGGATCTGCACACATTGACCAGAAACTGTCCTGGAGGTAGTGGGGTCACAGAGCACACCACCAAAATGAGTCAGGACACATGCTCACATCTCAAAATCATTTGAGGTTGGAAAAGACCTTTGGAGATCATCCCATCCAACCACCTGAACAAAGCAGGGTCACCTGCATACAGAAGGTTGCCATGTCCAGGTGGGTTTTGAATATCTCCAAGGACAGAGACTCCACTTCTCTGGGCAACCTGTGCCAGTGCTCAGTCATCGTCACAGTGAAAAGTGCCCGTCCAGCCCTGCTCCACCAGCCTCAGTCCAAAGGACACATTGCTCAGGTTTCTTGCCTCCTGCAACAGAAGGCTGAGACACCTTGGCAAGGCAGGTGTGACTCATTTTATCTGCACCTATTTCACAAAAAGATGGAAAACGCCAAATGCCAAAGCAAGCAATCAGAATTCTAGAAGATCCTCAAAATAATGAAAAGTATCCCTGTTCAAGCTGCATCTTTTAATGCTTTTTTTTTTTCTTACCTCCATTTCTCTTTTTCCCTTTTTTTTTTCCCGCTGTTTAATGGCAATTTTGAAAAGGACATAGTTCCCCATGCTTCAGCCCAGAAGGTACCTCTTACTAAGAGGGCTTAGGAATAGTGCTTTTATTTTACTGCCTGGCAGGTTTTTGGGGTTCTCTGGGTGGTACAGGGGCTTGGAAGAGACCTGCATACAGGATGCTCCATTGATCTCAGCTGTTCCTGCCTTCCTAAGCTGTTTTGTGACCATTTTATACCTCAAAGCTACTGAGAACAGGGTATTTGCTTACAAGAATTGCAGTCATATCTGTCAAATACTGTAAGGCTGTGCTTCCTTATACAACATAGTAACTGCACACACAGGCACTGAGGCTGCAAAATGGAATAGCTTAATTGGTTTGCTTTCCCAAGGAGATACTGTGCCAGACAATGAACACAACAGCTTAAATCTATGCTCAACAGTAGCTTTGTCTATAAATAGGGTATTTTTAAGCAATAGGAAGAATACTTGCGGTAGAACTAGATAGCATTTTTCAGATGGATTGTTTATTTGCTAATAAATGCTGTTCAGGCTGAGTGAAACTATTCACAGACTTAGGCTGAATTCAGCTAATGTTTTCTGCTATAAAAAAGGGGAACGCCATTTTTCTTGACAAATCAGAGAAAGTCCATATTAGCATTTCAATGTGAAAAATTTAAAACATTAAAAAAACACTCCGTTTTAGACTTCAGCTTGATTTTATTTCTTTACTTTGAAAGCCATTTTATTTCTTTACTTTGAAATGAATTGTTTAATTTCATATCCATCCCAGATAAATCCTTTCTGTTTCATAGCAGGGAAAGCAAATTATTTAAAAGGGACTTTTTTTGGTCTGTTTCCACAGTCCTGCTCTGGGGCTTTGCTTGCTTTTTCCAATGGCTTTGGAGTGTGAACATAATGTGCAGCTGGTGAGCTTGTCTTTACAGCTGATAAACTGAGTTACAGCAGGGTCATGCTGAAATGAACCCTTCATACAGGTCGAGTACATAAAATAAGAGTTCTTCTCCAGCAGCCTCGTGTTACAGACCTGATTTATGTCTCCAGCACTTTGGTTCTGTTTGGAGCCTGGCATGGTTATGTGCAGTCTACCCAGCCAAGCTTGAAAGCTTCCCCTTTCTTTGCTTGTGCAAGGCAGGGCAGGTAAGAGTTGTAAGAAACATCCTGAAAAGTCAGAGATGGATGGAGGCAGCACCAGTGGGTCTTGCTGCACCAAATGTGTTCGCTGTCTGTAACCTGTGAGAAGAGAACTTGCTGAAATACTTCTTGCAAACAGATAGAATAGGTCTTTTCCAGGCAATCTAACACTTGAAAAGCCTCATTAATAATGATTGCAAATTGTGGAGGGACTATAGCTTCTATCTATGGGTCACAGGGCATTTTTCAAGTATTACCTGAATGTCAGAAGATAAAAGGGAAGAAATCAATCTAGATCTGATTTTCACAGAGGTTTCATGGTGATGCCTGCAGAGATTATTAAAAACATCTAAGCAGATTAGGCACACCTAAGCCCTCTTAAAAGCAGTGGGGTTTAGACACCTCACTTGCTTTTTGTAAATCATACCCAGAAAGAGGGACATTTAAACTAAGCAACTTCAGGTGTTTAACACACGTGCATGAACAGACCATGGTGTCCCTGTGCTGCTCTGCAGCCCAGGCAGGTGTGGGAGGGAGGGAAGGCAAAGCTGCAGCACAATCCTGCGCTAAAACACACCTGGGAGGACTCCCCCTGTGAGATAACAAGACCTGTGACATAACAGCACAGCTTTGCTTGGTCAAAGCAAGGTCCATCTGCCCCAAAACAAACAGCAGCCACCACAAACACCTGGGGGAAGTGTAAAACAAGGCAAGGCTGGAGAGGTGTGTCCACTGAACATTCTCCTGCTGCCCAGGAGTCACCAGCTTAGCCACTGCCTGACTTCACCAAGTTTAACAACCCTTTATGGAATTTTCTGTGTGATACTTTCCCTACTTTTACCACAAGCTATTCAAATAAGAGATTTCTCTTATTCTAAATCTGCAGCCTCATCATGTCAGTGCATAGTTCTTAGGCCTGGCGTAATCACATAAAATAACTTTAAAAAAATAAATAATCCTTCTCTATTCACCATCTCTTTCCCCTTCATGATTTTATACACTTTGATCATATCTCCCCTCTGTCATCCTTCCCAGCCTGAACACTCCTTATCCATTGAATCCCACTCCATAAGAAATTGCTTCCTTCCTGTACAGGGAGCCTGTGACTAAAGCTCAGTGTGAGTTGCTACAATGAGGATACATTCCCCCTGCCCAAAACTGAAGTACAGATACCTTTGATATGGCACACAGCAGGTATTGGACTGTGCCCAGTGCCAGAACTGCACAGGGAATGGGATGGGCAGAGCTGTGCTCAGCTGCCTCTGTTCAGGAAATGTATGAGGCAAGAGTAATAATAGGGCTGTTCAAATATACTGTCTTTAGGACACACATTTCTGGACACACAAATGCTGCTTCTCTGGGATTCACAGACCACAAAAAAGTCTGCAAATCTTTTAGGAGAAGCCCCAGATCTTGGTTTGTTTTTTTTCCTTAAAAGTTGTGTGGACTAGAAGCTACTGCAATGCCTTCAGACCTCAGTCCATGATGTGCTTAGTCCCAGCTCCCAGAGAAGCCCTAAAGAAATGTAGATTCTCCACATTCATCATGATCAGTCCAAATGTAAATGAGAGAGTCAAAATAACTAAGGGTTGGCAACCACATCAAGAGTCTGGGCGTGCTTCTCGTTCAGCTGTGCTCAGGTGTTCTTCTCAGAAGGTTGATCTTTACAGGGGGTTGAGTAAGGCTTCCTTCAGCAATCCTGCATGCTGCCCTCCCCCATCCCTTTTCATTTTTCACACTAGAAGGAAAACCAAAACCTTTTCCAGAGTGGGGAGAAAACACATGGAAAAGGGAGGCAGAAAAAGAAAAAGTGATGAATTACAATAGGTGAGAAGCAAGTAGCAGACTGTCCTAGGGAAGTGGGAGAGCCATAATTAAGATTTCTGCTGCTATCCTCCTCCATTTGCTGAGCAGTGATTCCTCTCTTGTTGTAGGAAAAATATATTCTGTCTTTGTCATAGAAACCAACACAGTTTCAAAGTTTGTCAAAATTGGCCAGTCATCCTAAAACTATGAACCTTCTTTTTGTTCAATAGATGTATTTAAAAACATCATAAAAATATTTTTCTGTCTCATCTGCAATGGGAAGTGTTCCTTGTGTGTGAATGTCTCCCTATTCCCTCAACCCAGGGAGAGTGATCACATAAACCAAGGGTATGCAGATGCATGCAAGTGATTGAATTATCATAAATTAGCTACTTATTACTGTTAGCTTAAATTAATATGCTTCATATTACAATGTGCTGGAAGCAGGAAAACATCTTCAAGCTGATGGCTAGTAATCTGTTAAGCCATGAAAACTTCTGCTCTTGCAGTGCATCTGCTTTCTTGAGGGAAAAGCTGAAACACTCAATGGTGGTTTAACCAGTGACAGGTGACTGCTGCAGTGGCATAAATAAAATTTGCACGTCCTTGGTGCTTGAGTCGGAGCACACCAAGACATCATTTTGAAATGAAGTGGAACATACATTTTAATGCCCGCAAACATCAGAAAGATGTTTCAAAGAACAAACAGATCTTCTTCCCTTGGGGTTAAATGCTCCTTGAGCTTTCCACCATCCAAGTCCAGGATCAGTTCAGTAGATGTGCTGGTGAAATCCAGCCCAAATCCTATCCTTGGAGGGTCTCAGACACCTTCCAGAAAGGGGAAGCAGTTTTACCACAACCCCAACCATCCTCCACGGATGTAAAGTGGTATTTCCACACACTTCAGCTGATTGCTCAAGTGGTGTGGCAGGCTTTTGCCATACAATCCCAGAGCAGCAGGGATCCCCAGGGATGCAGTCCCAGCCATTAGGCTGCTTCTTTGAGTGTTTTCCTCTTGCTTTTTAGCTCATGTGACATCTCTGTGCTGTGTGCTTTTTAATCTTTAGAGGTCTCTCACCACCCCATGCCGCCAATCTTCCCCTCTCCAGGCCCTTTGATCAGAGCACTTTCCCCTGCCATACCCATCAGTGTCAGTGGACACATGGCCCTCTCTAACTGCTGGGGACAAACCCCACGGACAGTGACTGATTTCCAGGCTGCTCTTCCCTCCTGGATCTGTGCTCCCCTTCCCCTCATGCAGATAATAAAGGACAGGCTCATCAGAGCCAAGCTGCTCTCAAGGGAGCTGAGCTGGGCAGGAGCTGTGAGTGAGACAGTGCTCCTCAGGACACCCTCAGCCCCCTGACCTCCAGGCAGGTGAGAAAATGATATAGGGAATTATAAACAATGAAGTACATGGCCAGGATGGTGAAAAGAATGGGGATACTTCCTTTTTGTTTTGGTGGTTTTCCTTAAGGTGATGAATGAACCAAGCATCATCATCTGATACCTCTGCACCTGCCTGTTTTCCTCAGCAATATAAGAGCAGTCTGCCAGAGCTCTCTGTTTGTTAGATATGATTGCTGGAGGAGGAGGGATGTATCAGTGAGGAAGATATTACAGCTCCAAAAATGTCCCAGAGCCCCCCAAACCTTCTCCATTTCTTCAGACTAGGCCAGTACTGGAGCTCAGTACTTATTTTATGGCATATAAAGTGTGTAAAGGTATAGACAGACAGAAAATCCTTCTCTGTGTGTTCATGTGACACCTCATGCCCAGGCAATGCACTTCTGGGGTCAGTGGGGTCTCTAATGTGACTTCTTCCATATGGAAAGAGGAAAGAGAAAAACAATGTGAATGAACATTGCTTAGAGAGAAGCCTCAGGAGGAAGTGTGCCTCAGCAGAGAACATAACCACCTTCACCTTATTAATATTTTTCTTAAGGGGGAAGAGGGTCATCTTGAAGCTGTCTGGTGTCTGGGCTTTGCTAGAGCACAGTGCTCTAATGAAGGGCAGGGTTAGAAGCATTTCGGGGCTGAAGGAATTAAAGAGCTGGCTTTTCCCCAGAGTTGAAACAAAAATTGCTGTGGGGCTTAAACCTGTTTTTAACAAGAGCATGTAGCCTGCCAGATCTGGTGAGAGATTAGCAATTTAATTATACAGGCCCTGGCTTCCTGCTTCCCACTAAGTGCCTAAAACCCCTCTAAAGAGGCCCATTAGCTTCCCCTTTTTTTGCTCTTGCATTAACTAGGCAATTCAGAGCAGCATAAACACAGAGGAAGGACAGAGGTTCCCTTGCAGAGATCTCGGGGTTTTATGGCTAAGTGCCTCCTGATGGATCTGTCAGAGCATCCCACAAGAGCAAACCTGTCACTCCCCGCAGCGACCATTAGCTTTATCTCCAGCATCCCTGGAAGCATTTTCTGTTTGTCCCCTCTTGAACTCACTGAGGAGAGCACGGGCTTTCCTCAGGCGCTGGCTGACTTTGACAGAGCAAGAGGCAAAGTGAGGAGCCGGGCTCTGGGCACAGGGGTTTGGGGCAGAAAGCCCCGGCAGGAGCCTTCGGGGATGGCTGAGTGCTGCTTCACGTGGGAAACGGGGGAAAGGCAGGCAGAAAGCTGCTGAGAAACATGTGACATGCAACCTGCTGAGCTCCAAAAGGCTGTTTGAAATGGGGAGCCAGGAAGAAGAAGTGCTAGACAGGAGCTTTTTGTCTTTTTCCTTCACAGAAAGCAAGTTTATTAAAGATTGTGAACTCCCTTACTGTAAGAAATGAATTGTCTGCAACTGTTTTTCTTTCCAGCCTGTGAGGTGTTTTCAGACAGTCCTGCCTCACAGATGCTCTTCAGAGGTGGGAATTGACTTGTGTTACTACTGCAAGATCATCCATGCATGCAGCTGTTGCAGTCCCCTTGGTTTCCTGGGACTGTTTTGGTGCCTCTGGGTACAACTTTGCTCTGCTCTCCCGACACCACATCCCCAGCCAGGCACCCACCAACCCACAGTGTCTGGATCCCACTCTTGTATGTACCAGAGCTTGTTTTGGCAGTAAGGTTCCTGCTAAGGAGTGCAGGGAGCAAGTACCATATACTTTGAACAGTTATATTCCTGATAAATGTCCTTATGATGCAGAATAGTAGTGATTTCTCCATCTCCTACACCTTTGTACATCCAAAGGGCAGAGCTAGGAATGGATCAGACCCCAGAGCACCAGGCTGCTGCTGTCAGAGCTGCTGGCTGTTTTACCTAAAATCCTTTAAAAACCAAAGCAAAGACCTCTTCTCTGCAGGCAGCACAGGAAATCTTGCAAGAATGTAATGGAGTGTGATCAGTGACAGATTTGTCATTCCTGTTCTGTGGCTGAGGCAAAGCCATGATAGAAGAGACCGTGGCCTCTTCAAGCTATTTTGATGTCATGCTAAGCCAGGCTTTAATTTCTGGGACATTGAGGGAGAACTCAATTTCTCTTTGGTCAGTCACTTGGCCCTGGGAGTCAGCCTACTTTGGGGTCATGCTGAGGTGGGGAAAGGATGTAATACAGCAATGGCACTGATCGAGGGGCTGCAGCCTCCCTAATGCCCAATTTGTGTGAGATGATTGCACCTTCAGAGGTGGGCCACACTCCAGATTTGGGATTGGAAAGTCATTTCTCCAGTCATATTGTCAGGTGTTTCACCCTTACCTGGTGTGTCTTCCAGTCTGCTCCCTGGAAACCATAAGAAAAACTTTTGGTTGTGTGGGAGCAATGGCAAAGCATTGGTGCTTTCTGCCATGGTTTCCAGCCTTACTTGCTGCTGAATGTTGGTGGGGGTTTTGATGATAGAAAGATCTCCTCTGGCTTTTAGTCAGGTGAGGCTCATGTAAACCAAGATATCTCCTATGCAGGGAGATCACTGAGGGTGAAATGAATTTGGGGAAGACCTGGATGTCAGGTCATGGAAAATGGTATCCCTCTGAGATTCTCACACTCCCTGGACCCTTCCTAAAGCCTCACCTCCTTCAACCAAGAGATTATCTGGCTTCAACAGACTCAGTCATGAAAAAGAGTTTTTACATCAGTACTTATTTGGGAGGAGCAATGAAGTTGCTCCTGGGGAGTACAATGAAGTATAAAAAAACTAGAAGACCATGAGAAACAGCCAAAACAGCATTTTATTTTTTGGGTTCCATAGATGGAGGATTTTTTTTTATTTTTCCTTTAGCAAATAAAATCATGCTGAGGTTTGATTCATGTTTTTTTTAATTCCTCAGAAGTCTGCAGTGTCATTCTCCTGGTTTGGCATCCTAATTCAAAGTGAAATACATAAAGCCAAAAGGAGTGTGTCAAGGAGTTTCTCTAGCTTTCATCATCTTTTTTTTTCCATCAGCAGACGCCATCCTTTTTGAACTGACTGGCAGTGTGTAAAAAAGAATAGAGGGAAGGGCTTGGTAATAAAATGTTAATGAGATTTTTATTATTATTTTCAGTGGTATCATGATGGAACCTTTATGCATATAATAACAGCTAAATATTCAACTACAGAAACTTGTTTTTTAGCAAGCTTGTAACAACTCGCTGCAGCACACTCCCAGTGTCCGGCCTTTAGGACAAATTAACAGCTGTCAGTACATGCTGCCAGCAACTGGATACACACCATAAGAGGAGCTTTATCTTTACCAAAAAAAGGATATGAAAAAATACGCGAGGATGAGGCACAAGCTCCCGCGGCTCTGCAGACCCCCGCCGCGGGTGCCGGCCGAGCTCAGGGTCTGCACACCCCTGCCAAAGGTGAGCTGCTGGCACCAGGGTGGAGGTGGGTGCCAGGGGATGTGGAGGGCTGGGATGGTGGGGTAAAGCTTAATTTTGGACTTCTGTAGGAGTTTTACAAAGCTGAAAGTTTTGAAGATGGGGAAGGGAAGGTGATAGCATGAGATGGGGAGGTGGGGAGTCCTCTGTAGGATGGAGTCCTCTGGGACATCCTCTGTCCATGCGAAATGGGAGGTTGCCTCGCTCCATTAAGTCTCTTCAAATTCAGGCTAGAAGAGCAAGAAGAGGCCCCAGGGGTTGCTGAGAGTGGTCAGCTGGGAGCAGGTTGAGAAAACATTCTCCCTAATCCCCACCTCTGGTCAGCAGAGGCACAGGTTTCTGCTCCAATCTGCCTCTAGAGAAATCTCTCTCTCACTGACTCTCTGTAGAGCAGTTGCTTTTACAGGGGGGTTAAAATCTCTGAAGATCTCCCTGCTCCCACTCTCTTCCATCATCCCTACAGCATTATTTTATCCTGTGCATGTTTCAGTTTCATTTCTTCTCCTTGAGTCATCAAACTCTGCTGTCCAAAAGCCCATGCATCACATAGCAGGAAACACTGCAAATGTTTCTAAATGCTTGGCTATACAAAGAATGCCAGGGAAATACCCTGGAAGGACCTGAGGATTATTTCTGTGAGCAGCGTGGATGTGAGCTAGAGGAGGAAAGAGGCAAGGGGATGGGAGCTCAGTGGTTTGAGCACAGGTTGTTATTTTAGTACTTCTGGGAGCATGGGGCTCCCTTGTGCCTCTGTGTATCTCGCTGCGAGTGGCACATGTGGGCTGAGAGCATTGTACCTGCCACAGGCAGGTTAATCCACTTCTGCTCCCAGCATAGCCGGGAAGCTCAGCGTGAGGTGGAGGGGTGTCCCACGTTCACTGCAGCAGCCGTGGCTGATAAAACCCGTCAGCAAACACAGTGTGATGGAAATGGCCTTGGCAGCCCAAAGCCCCTCAGTGAGGGCTCCAGACACAGGGCACACAGCGACGGGAGGGGACGTTTGCACCGCCGGGGCCCCAACTCGTGCTGTGCCAGACTTGGTAGAAATGCTAAAAGCAGAATTATGAGCGTGCATCTCCAGGGTACTGTAAATATCATTTTTAATTAACTGGCTATTCTACAGAGGAGACTTTGTGCAGTTCTGTGAGACATGGGAACAAAGTTCAGCCTGTCCCTGTGACAGAGCTCCAAATTTCCCCTGCACTTTCCCAACCCAACGCCAGCAAACAGATGTGCTCTGTGCCTCCTATTTATGCGCTCCCAAGAAATTAGCACCCCGTTAAGCTACACAATGCAGTGCATTTATTTTTATTTCACTGTGCTGCAGCCTTTCAATGGTGACTCCACATTATTTCTTACTGGAATCAAATCCAGACTAGCATCAAGGGCTTCTTAAATCAACAGCCTATGAGGGTTTGTATTTTTTTGCAGCAGAACTAGTGCCTATAGCTAAAGACAAAGTAAGATAAAGCAGCTGCCAAGATGCTAAGTCCAGTGTTTGACTCCGGTCCAAAAGGGAAGGGACAGAGAGGAAGATTTAATTTCCAAATACCTGAAGCTGGGACTGTGATTTGTTTGCAGACCCAGTTTAAGGCAATAAACAGCTATATTTATATCTCCTGAATGTGCCTATTATTTCAAGATCTCACCCACCAAGTGAAAGAAACATGACAAAGCAGCACTGTAGTGAGCCAAAAAATGTATAAAAAGCAATTGATCCATTATAGATGCAGTCTCAGGCACGCTCAGTCTATTTTTAATCATTTTAATAATGCAGCTGATTTGCTACATCAAGGAGGGAAGCTGAAGTGGGATCCCTCACAGGGAGTTAAATAATAGGCTCATGTGGCTCAGTGGCATCTGGACATCTCAGAGTGTGCATGGCTCAGCCAGGGAAATGGTGCCACTGCAGCAGCCCTGCCCAGCAGGTCACCTTGAGACAAGGGAGACCCCAGAGACAAATGGATGATGCTTGAGGAAAGCAAGGGAAAAAGTCAGTGGGACTTTGAATTGTGTGAAGTGGGATTAGAAAAGGGGAGGGTTTATCAACAGCGTTGAAAAGGTGCATTTCTACTGCTGGGATTTGGGCAGATGGATTGTGATGCAGGTTGCTGCCAAGCAAGGCAGACTGGGCATGCATAGCCAGACTAGGAGGCTCTGATTCCTCCCTGTTCTCCATGACCACAGCCCCCTCTCTACACTTGAAAGAGACAAAACTCATCTAAGCAACACTCAGCTTATTTGTTCCAAAACAGCTCCTTCATCCCTGGGTGGCTTGCTCAGCCTTGGGGGAAGTCTGGAAGAAAGAAAACTTGAGGTTTCCCTTCCCTTGCCCAGAGTGGCCTTTAAATGAAAGCGCATGTGAGAGGGACAGAAGACAAACGCCTTTAGCCAAAGGGTGGCTTTTAGGACACTCAGTTAAATCAAGAAAATATGACAATGTCTTAGCTACAGAGAATGGTGGGAGGCCATCAAGGAGAGAGGGACCACCCATGAGAAGCAATGCAATGGGGACAGTGAAAAAGGTGGGCCAGCAACAGCTATACCCAGGAAGAAGATGAGATGTTGGTTACATATCGTGACAATAAAATAGAAATTAGAGCCACATTTTTTTTTAAAGCTGAGTGCTCTGCAGCACCTGGGACTCCTCAGAGGCAGGATGATCTGGTACTCCATTGTGCTGACTCTAAGCTCACTTCATAAAGCAAACAGGAATGTCCCAGTTAAAGGCTGTAAAAGGGTTAGGACAAGCCTTGGTGTTAAACCTGCCAGGGCAGCAGGACTCTGGTCATGGCTTTTCTTCCCTGCAATACCTCAGAGCTGCTGGTATCTCCCATTTGGAGACTTCCTTATAAAAACATTTATCTTCTTGTCGTGTGGAAGCAGCATTTTTTCTCCGTTATGGAGCTCTGTCAATCCCACTGGGGGCAAGAGGTCAGGGATGGACTCCTACACTCACTCTCCTCTGGCAGCGAGGGCCAGCCCCAGCCTGGCAAACCCCTCAGATGGGAGCAGTGGCTCCTCGCTCCCATTGCCAGGACTGATGGACATGTGAGATCTCAGCTGGCCCAGTGAGCAGCCCCAGATGTGTTGTAGCCCTGCCTGGCAGTGCACTGTGTACCTGCTTGTCCCACACAGTTTAGGATGGGGAGATGCTCTTGAAGGAAAGGAATTATTTACCCTTTCCAAGTTACTCACCATCATTCTGTAGGTCTCTTTCTCCCTGATTTTTTCCCCCTGGACCAAAGACTCCACTTTGCTTACTCAGTCATTTATTTATAAAAGCCATTTTTCTTACATTTAATCATCTTAATTGCCTTTCCTTGAATCCTGCCCCTCATCTTTATGTCTTTTCTGGAGATAAAAGGATCAAAAGATAGTATTCAAGACGTAAGTGAACTCTGGTTTGATTCAGTGGCATATTAATACTCTCTTTTACTTGCCCCTTGGTAAATGTTAATATTTTATTTGCTTATTCCGCCACTACTGAGCAATGAATTGATGTTTCACAGAATTATTATAATCCAAATATCTTACTCCTGAGTGAGCCCAGAGCCCATAATCTTATATGTGAAGTTCAGAACATTTTTCCTGCCATGAACATTACTTCACATTTGGCTACATTAAATTTAATTAGCTGTTTTATTGCTCATTTACTTAGTCTCATCATATCTTGCAGCAGGCCCTTCTTCTCTCTTGCCTGAACACCACAGTGTCACCTGGAAACTCTGCTCCCTCACTGCTCTCCCTCTATCACAGACTGCCTGTTAATAGGTAGAGCAACGTGTGTCCTCACTCAGATCCCTGGAGAAAACTCAAAATCATCTTGTTGCCTTGACTGTGTGAACTCAAGGTTTACAAGATTCCTTCTCTGGAGATATATCCCAGCTGGATACCTTCATCAAATGAAGCTGTTGCATTTCATCCTGGATCAGAGATCTGAGGTGGAGCCATGGGCTGATGTCCAGCCTTTGCTGCAGCACTAGTTTAATTAATTCATTGAAAAATTATCACCAGGGCCTTCAGGTGACGCTGAAAGCTACTGCAGGTGGGGCTGACTTACAGCACCATGAACCAAGGTGAGGGCAGATGGCTGTGCCCTGGGCCAGCTGGAACCTGGTAGGCTTCACACTCAGCCCCAGATTCAGTGAATTACTGAACTCCAGCCTGGAAGTGTGGGGTTGATCAGTTTCCGTGTCCAGGTTTTTGTGTGGAAAGATAAACTGGAGATGGAAGGAAGGTTTTGGAAGCTGATGGTTCCTTGTCATCCAAGTTTACCAAGAGTATGGGATGTCCCTCTTCACCTTCCCCAAAGAGAACAAATGCTCTCTTTGTTGAGAGGAAAAAGCATAGAAAAACCTGTGGAAGAGATCAAAAAAGGTTCATCTTCAAATCCTCACTTTGATTATTTCAAGCAAAAAAGTTCATAAAAGTTCTCTATTAGTTGTGTAGAAAAGCAGCCCAACTTGCCACAGCTGAATTGGAGCCCATCCCACACCTGTGGGATGACAGAAGCACTGCCCCAAATGGACTTTTACCCTTATTTGTCACACAGGTTCACAACCAAAGCCTTGGTCCCTTGTCTAGAGCAGTGGAGGAGAGCCAGGGTGCCTTTCCTAGGGGGCTCCAGGACCCAGGAATGTTTTTTGCCTCATGGTCAAATAGCCTTCCCATCCTCCCTGGACTCCTCAGCTCCCATCTTTGCAAGCTGGGCTGGTCCAAACATAACATCCTGACACTAATTAAACTCAGACCAGCTCATTAACCCCTTCTTGTCAGCTTTTGGCCTTACTTGGTAAACTTTTTGTTCTGTTTCACACCCCTGTCCTTGTAAGCCAGTGCTTGCAGGGCAGCTCTTTCCTACTATCACCAACCACCTTCACCCCTGGAACTCCCTAAGAAAACAATTCTGGGACCCAGTGTGTCCCCAAATAACACTTCAGCTTTTGAAAAACAGAATATTTTGCTGAAATCTCATTTTGGCAATACAAAATACAATAATCTCCCCTTTTGAGCTCTTTTCTGGTATCTTATTCCCAAATGGTCAAAGAAAACTGGGAAGGAAGTGAGGAGAAAATGTGGGTGTAGGAGAACATCCTGTTCTGCACAAATACCCTGGTGGGTTGTCAGATGGATGCTCTGCTTTAAATAGAAGAGGTCTCATGCTTGCAAAGGCCAAAGTAATACACTCTCAGAAATTAGAAAAGAGGGAAACAATGATTTAATGGAGAAACTGTTTGGACTTACAGCATGAAAGAATTAACCAGGTTAGATGTTCTCATTGTCACATGTGATCTCATTTCTGTGCGCACCTGTAATGCACATGCACAGAGGTTTTTTTTTCAGAAAAATCCCTGGGGAACTCAGAGAAATTCTTTCTTGTTTACTCTATTTGAGTGGCTATCTCCATAAAAAAAGGTCACTTGGGGTAAGGAACATTGAAGCAAGAGCTAGAAGAGATCCAATGGGATAGATTCAGAGCTTTTATGTGTTTGAAGAAGTTCTTCTGCTTTGATCTGATTTTGTGACTCTGATTTCTGCTATCTGCCTTTTCAAGGGGTTGAGTGAAACAGCTTTCTACACTTTGGTCTGGCCTTTTTTTCCACAATCAATATAATTTTAGTACAGCCACAGCAACTGCTTCCATTATCACTGGAACATCATGATTCTTTTTTCTCTCCTGCATATTTTCTATATTTTACCTTTTTTTCCCATTGTGCTTTGCATCTGAAATTTTATTGCAAATTGAAGGAAAAAAGAAAAGAGATATACCCTTGAGTACAAAATGCCCTGCAGTCTGGGAGTCAGGAAAATTCCACAGGACTTTCAGCAAAGCAACTTTTCCCAGTAGCAGCATTTTTACCCAAACTTCTGACCATCTCTGCAGACAGTTAATATCAATCAGCAGGAAAATTTCTGAGCTGAATATTGCAACAGCAAGAGCCTAAGAGCTCCTATATCAATGTATATTGTTGTAATAAGGGAATCCCAGCCCATGCAGAGCTGAGCCTGGGTGAGAACCCAGGAATTAATCCATCCTCCTTGCCATTGCCAGTGGAGCACGTGGTGTTTTTAGTGCCAGGTGTTTCTTGAGTGGGCATCAGGGAAGGCATTATGTGTTCCCCTAAGGAATTTTCTCGTGCCTGACACTATTTTCTCCATCAGTTTTGACATAATCTTGAAATTCATCTTTGTGAAGACAAAAATGAGCCTGTGTTGGAGTCAAAGAGTCTGTCACATGGACGCTGCATTCTGACCCTGGAAGATGTCTCCTGTTGTTTATCTCTGTAACCAACACAATGCAGCTATAGGGACAGTCAAGGGGCATGAGTGACATGCTTGCCCTGTGCTATTGCACAGAGGAAGCCTACAGAAAAGAATCTTTAATTTTGTATTTCAGTATTTAACACTTAGCCTTTGTGCAATAAATGGGGTGGGGAGGACAGAAGTGATCACATATTTGATTCCAGTGAAGTTCTTGTTGTGGTCAGACTGGTTGGACAGTAGTTGGGTCAGTTAGAGGTGGACAAATGCATGATTCAGTCTGGCTGGACCACTGCTGCTCATCTGACACAGCCCAAACACTGATCTCAGTTGGCCTGGGACCTGCAGAAGGCCAGTCATGTGTCCTTGTACCCAGCCTGGTTGTGTAGAAACCATAGATTCCTGGAATCTCTGAACTTCCATGCATGCTGGAGAGGAGGAAGACCTTACCAGCAGTCAGGTCTTCTTCTGCAAATATTTCCTAGAGAGCAGAAATCCTGTTTGTGGTGAGCCCTGTGGCCATGCACACGAGCTCACTCATTGCCTTACTGCATTCTGGTTCCCTGGGTTTCCATTGCCTTCCCTCCAGATGCATTCCTCTTTGTTTTGATCCACACTCATTAAAACCCCCCTCCACTCACACTGGTGAAGACAGACACTTTGTCAAAGCTTTAATGAAAGGGCAGCATGTGAATGATTAACAGGCTTTTCTGCAGTAGAGAAGCTTCCCGTGCTGGGTTTATTTCTGGAGCAGTCAACCTATTATCTGATGTAGGGCCACGTGTGAATGAGAGTTGGTCCAGCTGGAAAACGAATGACGTGTCCTTCTTTGCAGTTGAAACCATCCATCATAACATGTCCTAAATGGTCCATCATGTTGTTGTCTAGTAAAACTCGGCCATCAGAGGCAGCTCCTGTTCAGATGCTAATGGGTACACGTCTGAAAATGTGATTTCCCCTATAACTCTGAGAATATTTAGTTGGAATTTATGACTAGAGGTCCTTCTAAGCTCCATCAACTCTATCCATCTCACACCTTTATAAATAATACGGGTCTTCAATTTCTGAAGCCTTTAGAGCAGCCTTGTGGATTTTTCTTGTTGTGTGTCTGGAATACATCACATGTAAGACTTCACTCTCAGATTTCAAACCATGTGGGTACATGTTAAATAAATAAAAAATAATTTGACTGAGCAATGTGAACATCATGAAAGGCAGTTTGATGAGCCTGGCGCTGTCTAGGATGCAGAAGGCTTTGTCACTGGTCCTGGCCATATCAATCATATCAGTATTTCTCCTTTTTTGTGCCTCAGTTTCCTTTCTAGTTGGTTCCAGTTAACATTATGCAAAATCCTTCAAGGGAACCTCCACTGGGTTTTGCTTTGGTTGGGTTATGTCCATCAATACCTTCCCACTCCATGTGGAGCTGTGAGAGCTACAAAGTGCTAAGCAAGCAGAAACCTCTTCTCTCTTGAGTTAAGTGGGAGCAGATGTGTGAAGGAACAGCAAGCACTTTGGGCTCAAGCTTTAAACTTTCCATAAATACAGTAAATGGAAGGGTCTATTTCAAAGAAGTGTTTAGGGGACAGGGATGCTGCAGAGCTGAAAGGGTTGAGTGGTGGGAGTATGTGTCAGAAGCGGTGTTTGCAGGGTGAAGCCCTGCAGTATTATTTGGGGTTATTCCCCTCCAAACATAACCTCAATAGTCACCACTGCACGCCAGTGCCTTGGGGAGTGAGTAAGGGGATCTATTAATACTCTTAGGAAAGAATTAGTATCCAAACAACTTTTGTTTCCTTGTTTTTTACACGTCTGTGCTCTCCTCTGTCACTCGCTGCAGCACAGAGCCTGGTATGCTGTGACAAAGAGCTATTGATGGAGTGCTTGTGTGAATTGGCCCAGCACTGGTCACAGCCAACTTCTGTGGGACCTGCTGCCCCCGTTGTACAATACGCCCCAGTGTGCTGGGCCATTTGTGAAAGGTCAGAAATGAACAGAGAAATGGACTGGAGTCAAAAACAAGCAGTCCTATAAATATCAGTCATAGTCAAAGGCAGTTTATTCCATTCCTCCCCTCGCTCTCCTTCTGTGTGTGTCTCTCCCTCCCTCTGTTGTGGTTTCCCAGATATAACTCCATGCTTCTGGCTGGGGAGCTCTGAAAGGAAGGCAGCACACACACTGCAGCTTCTGCTCCCAACTTGCACACATGGAATAACCCTCAGTCCTGCAAGCAGGGCTGACAGCCGGCACAGAGTCCAGGCGACATCTGGACTCTGATGTTAAGTTTTGATTTCTTGGATTTTCCTTATCTGTGAGAAACTAATTTGTGGCAATCTGAGAACTAGATTTGGCCACAGACACTTTGGATTGCGACTTCTGACAGCTTTCCTCTGTTTGACTTCACAATGACTTTAGCAGCTAAATTAGAGGATATTGAAGTGACGCTGGAGCACCTACTAATGGATGTGTTTGTAAGTAAGCCACAATTTCCTTTTTAAATTGAGATGCCAATAATCCAGAAGGCAGTATACAAATTTTATGGCATATCCAAAGTGTTACATTGACTCAATTTCTTTACGTTTCCTGATAAACTGGGTGTAATCTAACTCGACCAATATGTTGTGGTTTAAGCATCTCCTGCAAGACATAATGTGCAAAACTGGAACAGTGTGAGATCCAAGACAGATTTTGCACTGGTTTTGTATATCAACTACAAATGTGATGTGAAAAGGAGGAGAGATTTGGTCAGTCGGAGGAATATCTCTGTAAAACTATTGCATTGACAGAGATTTAAATTGTGCATTGCTTGACATGTATCCTTGACTTTAGGATTTTGACAGCTATTGGATTATAATTTCAACTCTTGGATTATTTTGTAAGAGATAGAGAAACAAGCAAAACAGTTGTGTTTTCAAGAGAATCCAGTTTATTACTCCTGGATGTATCAAATACTTTAAACCAGTGTTAATCTGGGATTGCTTCCTTAGAACCATCAAAGCTCAGTGAAGCAATGTATGATTTGCTTCTACACATCTGAGATAAGAATCTGTCTTTATTATCTCATGTTAAAGGTTCTTAAAAATATCAAAGCATTTCCAAACATATTTTTGCCTTTTCCAACACAGCTTGATGGATTTCACCTAAAGGTCAGAGATGGTCATGTCTTGGAAGGTTTTTTGGTGGGAGGGGATGGAAAATAATAGTGAGGAATTGCTAGTTCATTTGTCTTTGTGGGAAAAAAGTAGTACCAAGGTGATCTGTACTCTCTGAATTCAGGCCATAAGAAATAAGATGGCAAGTGACCTTCTGAATTTTCAGAAGAGTTTTTTGGCATCTCTTAAATGGAATATTTCAAATTTCAGGGTCTAGTGATGAGGAATCTCAGGCATCAAACACAAAAGTGAAAAACAAGAGTTCTTGCCAGATTTCTAGCCTGTGTTGCAGTTATTGAGGTGTCCATCTGTGCTGTGAAATGGATTCAAGTTTCTCTGTGCTGGTATATCCCCTTAGTACTTTGGAAAGTGCCTTTACCCCTTTCCCAGGCTGCTGAGATTGGGGTAGATGAACATTATTGGAGACTGCCCTGTGAAAGCCTCTACATAGGGCACAAAATACTGAAATACTCTTTGGGCTGTAATATCTGAATCAACCTAATGATTATTTGCTGCTCTGGGTTCAACTCTTCTTCCCAGCTCTTGGAACTGTGAATCCCAGAGAAAATCCCTAAGGATTTAAATCCCCATGACAAGCAAAGATGTAACATCTGCCTCTCATGACCACAGCATGCTGTGAAAGTTATTCTGTGTGGGAAGGGGCCAGTCCTTTCTTTGGAATATTTACAAATGTTGTAGGATAAACTTGGCACCACAATTCCTCTTGGTCTATTTATAGTTCAGCGTTGCTTCACTGACTTTGGTGTTTGACACCTGGGGGACTGAGACCTCTTGGGACAGGTGTCATGGAACAGTGGGTGCCTAAAGCATTTTGTCACAGGTTAGCTTCAAGCAGAATCTCAGAGCCTGACAACATCTAGAAAGCCAGGGCTGACTGAGGTTGAACAATCCTACACGTGCCTGA
This sequence comes from Polioptila caerulea, assembly GCA_013397295.1. Taxonomy (NCBI): domain Eukaryota; kingdom Metazoa; phylum Chordata; class Aves; order Passeriformes; family Certhiidae; genus Polioptila; species Polioptila caerulea. The sequence goes on along the minus strand of VYXF01007595.1, from coordinate 228,535 downwards.
TTGTGTGTGAAGGGCACGAAAAGCCTCCTGTCTTGCTGGGAACCACACAGCCCAGTAACACAGGGAAGTAGGGAATCATATCTTCTTGGCTCTTTGCATCCCATTGTCTGTTTTAATGTCCATGCCTTGATTCCATCCAAATTCCTCTCCTCATGAGTTTTTGGGTTTGGTGTTTGGTGGTTTTTGCAATGAGGGTGACCTTTGGCCAAATAAAATGTGGGCCAAATTCTCCAGAGGTGCAGTTTGTGAAACCAGTGGAGCTCTTCTCAGGCTGTGTTTTGAACTGGTCTCTCAAATTTGTAATTCTAGAAACCCAGTGAAACATCCCCAGCTGGGACAGTGCTGTCACAGCTGAAATTGTGATGCAGGGAAATGTCTGTACAGTGCCATGCTGTGCCACTCCTGAGCACAGCTGGGTCTGGAGGAGCTGGGATGTGTGGGCAGCATTGTGCAGGGGACACTGCAGTAGTGTCACAGCTGTGTGCTCTGCAGAGCCTGGGGCTGTATGACCCAGGGGCAGCATGTCCAGGCTTTGTGTTTCACCTTAGGGCTGGGAATCCCATCTAGCCTCTATGCAAGTCAAGGAAAAAGGTTTTCCCTTATAAGCAACCATGTTTGCAGCTAGCTGGGCTCTTGTAAAACCTACCTAGGAATTAGGGCAGGAAGAATTTTGGATAATCCAGGTGAAATCCCACGAGCAGAAGCACCACTATCAGGCACAATTTTCAGGCTTTCCTCATACATCACCTTGCCTTGCCACTGTGTTTGATCTTAAAGCACCTATTCATTTAGCAATGCTAAAAATAACCTCTGGATATACTGGATACAAAAAAGTAAATATAAAACTCAATATGAAGGAAGGGCAAAATGTCAAGCTCTGGCTGTTACAGAGCATTCCAGCAGCCAGATTTGTCCAAGGTCATTTTTCCACTACCAAGTGTTTTGCTGCAGCAAGAGGTGTACTTTGGTGAGGAGCATGGGGCCAGACTGGTTGGGCTGGATGGGCTGTGGGCAGACTGCGAGGTAACAGGACCCTCCTGGGAATGATCTTGAAGTCTGCTCCATGCCATGCATCTTCATCTGTGTCAGGTTTATTGTTGAAAGAGTGAAGCCATCTGTCATCGTAATGCTCCTCTTCCAATTCTTCAGTGCCCTCCACTGCTCCAAAATAGGTGATTACTTACAAAATTGGGAAACTGTGGTCTGTGGAGCCTTGAGTTATCTTTTTTTCTTCTGAAGAAACTTAGTTTTAGTGCTTCTTGGACCTTAGGGGCAGTAAACCATTCCCGGATCAGTGGACCCTGACAAAGCTCAGTTTAATAGCTTGTACTAAACTATCAAGCCCATTTTGTCACAGTGTGAAAGGTTATAGCAGACAACAAATGAGAAGCAAGCACCAGTTTCTAACGAAAACTGAGACATAGCTCAGCTCAGAGTAACACACCTTGATGTAATTTGGCTTCTGCAGAATGCAGACTGAAGAGAAACGAGAGCATTGAGCCAGTTTTTCTCTGGACAAGCTTTTTAGCTAAATTCTCCTGCAGGAACTCACCTGGAGTGAATTCAGCCTTTTTGCAGGGATGATGGCAAGCCTCGCCAGCAGATGTGTTAAACACTTCCTCTGGAAAGCTAGTGTTACATGAGAACACTTTTTAAAACATGTTTTTTTCTTTTTGCGGAGACCAGAGATTTACATCTACACGGCACGAGCTGCCACTTCCTTCCAGGACATGGAGTTCTCACCACGCTGTCATCCCGCTATCAGAGAAGCAGCTGGTGCTGCACTGACACTTCCTTTCCCCTGTTTCCAAAGGGCACTGGAGAGCTTTGCTGGGCTGTAGGAGATGAGATAAAAGGGAAGCCTCTGACATGACATTTCATAATTAGCTGTCATCACCGGCGGGCTGCTACCCAGCCGCTGGAAGAGCGGGGACTTGGCTGCCTGGAGAAAGCTGGACAGGGAGACAGGGACCAGAGTAGGGGGGCGGTGCAGGGACAAGCTCAGCAGGTCCCTTGGGTGTGCTACAGGGAAAAGGGAGTCTGGATATGAAATGCAGGCTCTGAATCCTTGTTTCATAGCTTGCAAAAGGCATCCCCGAGCTAAACCCTCCTTGCCTCTGGACACACTAATTATTCTTGAGCAGTCTGTGAAGGAGACCTTTGAGGGAAATCTCAGGATCAACCCTGCTGCCTTCCAGGCCTTGCCTTAGGCACAGATAGAGCAAACCTCCAGGATATACCATGCCCAGCATGCATGGGGCACTTTGCATGGGATGTCTGGAAGGGGTTGAAAGTGAGAAGGGTTGTGGAGCCTGCCCCACTGAGGGATGCTTTTCCTTGCGTTATGGATGTGGCTCTTTAGACCTGCTAAGAAACAGACTTCCAAGAAAACAGGCTAAGGGATAATAAACCTGCAAGGAAAATGAGCCTAAAGTAATCAAACATCAGGTGGTGTCAAAAGACTGAATTCTGAGGATAGACATGATGAAGCTGTAGTAGATATCCCAGGAGAGAAAAAAAAACCCTTCAGATGAAGACTTTAACTCCTGGAGCGTGCTGGCCCACTCCAGATATCACCTGGAAGACAACAGGCAATTTATCTCCAATGGTTCCCGGTGACTTAGAGCCCATCCAAACATATCCTGCCAAATCCACAGTACACTCCATAGCTCCTTCTACATTCCTGCAAACATCTATTTTCACAGCTGGCTCCTCAGGCTTCCTCCCACCACACTTCACAGAAAAATATATACTTATGTGTATATGTATATATGTCCATATATGTATACATTNTATATATATATATATATATATGGGAGTATCTGATGAAATTATATTTGTGAGGGCTTTCTGGCATGGAGAGGGTCTGTGATTGCTCTGCCCTGGGTGGATGTAGCAATCCAGATTTGCCATGCTCCAGCCTCCTCCCTCACCCAGAGAAACAGCTGCTCTTCTCCCTCCCCATGCTGTGAGGTTCTGGCAGAATTAACATCAAAACAGCAAGAGTATGAAACTCAGTCAGAAGAAATTACCTGGGATGAACTGGAAGGAAGGTGGGAGTCAAACCCCTGTATCCAGACAGATCTAAAGATGGGTATTTAAAAGAGAGGGACAAATATGCTAAGATTGAAGAGTCTGAAATGAGGGTCAGGTCTCTTGGCCAGTGGCACCACAATAGACAGAGCTCCCTGGTGGACTTTGGCAATGGGGATGGCACTATGAGGTGGACAAGGCCATCATGTCCCAGTAAGGATTTGGAGTGGTGGCTACCAATACCTACATGTTCCAGCTCATTAAACTAAGCTGTGAAGAGAGGGGCATTTAGCTGACCTGGCTCTTTATCAATAATAGTTAAACAACAATGAAATCAGAACTGATAATTTTTCATGTTACAGATAGAGAAGCTGAGACAGAGGGACATGGAGCCATTTAAGCAGCAGCATCCTCCATCTTCCCACTTGGAAAGGAGCAGAAATACAGCTTCCAGAAGCTTGGTTTGGTGATTTGTTCCCTCCAGAGTATAAGTCTCCACGCAATTGCAGAATAATCCAGCTATCAATGTCTCACAGATCTCTGATGCCAAGGATGAAGTGTGACTTTGGATCTAGTCCTAGCATGCCCTGGCACAGATAGCTGTGAAATTTGTCCATCCTTTGGGCAATTACACCAATAATCTTCCTATTTTCTCATGCCACCAACACTAGTAAACAGTAGAAATCCTCATAGCTGGGTCTGAGGACAATCTGGAGACAGGAGGGGTGCAGGAAGATGGTTGTGATGAACTTGCTTCAACCACCATTTGCACCGTGAGCCCTGCACGCAGCACTCCCCCTCCCTGCAGTAATCAAACAAACATTCTTGCAGTTGCTATCGACTCCCAGTGTCTGTGTTACATTTTTCTTAATAACCATTGCAATAATAAGACATTATCAACATGTAAAGTGATCCATTAACCTCTACAGCAATAATAAATTGTGTGACTTTGCCAGGCTGTCCCAGCTTGCTAATCGAAGAGCAAGAAGCAGGTTCATACCCAGAGCAGTCACACATCATACATAATGCAGGAGTGTGGCTGCTAACCTCACCCCCTGCAATATAATGGGTATTTCCATGTGTTTATTTATCTGATAAATTGCTTATTTGAAGTAGCTCCAAATGACTTTCTCTCTAGCAACAACAGCATCCCCCAGTTTTTCCTCAGTATCCAGTTTGCAGATTTAAAGCTTCACCCTCCACCACTGGAGTCAGCATGAGTTATGGCAGTGCAGAGAAGAGAAGCAGAATCAGGCCCCTTGACCTGCAGGAAAAGCTGAGGTTGCTTAGCAGGATTGTGCCACTAAAGAGATCTAATTAGGTAGATTGGCTCAGGTTTTGTTTAGACACTTCTAAAACTGGGAAATGAAAAATAATCATACCAGGTCTTCCCAGTGAGTGATGTAGTCCAGCATCATGTCTTGAGTAGCAGATAACATCAGGTCCCTACAGACAGCTCTAAAAGAGGGTAAATGCATAGCCACAATCCCCACAATTACCTTTCAACAACCAGTTCCTTGTATTCAAGGGTATCACGATCCAGAAATAGCACCTTCAGATTTAGCAGCCCACAGTAGATGTCCTTTTATGAGTTTGTTGAGTCATTTTTTGAGCCCAACCCAGGAACCCAGCTGCCATGGACAGTCCTGGAGCAGCAGAAAAGCCATAGTGCTGTGCTGTCACCCTCCACACGGTGCCATCAGCGGCAGAGAACTCCCATCTCAGCCCCATGAGGGTCAGGTTGTGCTGCTGACCCTCAGAGAGCCTTTGTGGAACAGAAGAGCTCTGTGGGGTGGCCTAGGCTTGGTCAGCCATGCAGAACAACACACAGACACGAGACAGTGAGAACGAAGAGCTGAGAGTGTAAATGCCAAAAGGGATGTTAGCAAACACAAGGTAATTAAATACAGCTGCCAAGGGACAGAGGAGAACCTCTGAGAGCTGGCAAGGCAGACAAAGAGTGGCCAGTTGTCATGTTTCTTTCGTAATTGGTGGGGAGACATTGACACTTTCAGGTTCCATTCAACCCCCAGTGAAATAAGCAGCTAATGTGGGTCTGGTGTCAAACCTGGCAAGTGCCCATTTCCTTCCAGCTATGACAAAAGGAGTCCAAGTGACAAGATCACATAAAGAGACCAAAGTTAGGAGAGGTAAATGCCACTTCAGGTGTGTCCTACAACTGGGGTAGGGTGTTCTATGAATAGATAGAAATTACAGGGAGAGACTCCAGGATTCCGAGACTGATGATCCAGAGAGTCAAACTTTTCACATTTCTTCATCTGTCCAGAAACTATACACAAAACACAACCAAGCTGGGTTTGTATTTTGCCAATGTTAGTAGTTCCTCTTTCAGCTTGATGCAGTTTTCTCCTCACTTGGAGAAAAGTTACTATTCCACGCCTGTCAGACCTCAGCTACAAAACATAATTTGCCTGAGAAACTGTTTACCAAGTCTGGCAAAGCTTAAAAAAGAGCTTAGTAACATCTCTCAGGGGTCTTCTACTTCCCTCCTTTTTTTAGGGACATATTGGTCCCTCTGCTATTCATGTGGCTTTCTCTTGGGGCAACATAACTCTCTCTCCTTCCCTTACACAGGGAGTGCTTTCCCACAATATATTAAGATTAATCAGAGCAGTGTAACAGGAATGAAGTTTTAAAAGAGAGAAAATTGCACAGAACAAAGAAGCATTTATATCCACTGTGTTTGACATAGTCCATATGTCACATATCCTGTTTAAGGCTTAAGTGGAGCTCAAGGCTGAGTACCTTCCATGCTGTGCTGAGCAAACCTCTGTTTCTTCAGGAATTGAAGCAAATCAGCAGTGCTAAGCACTCCACAGGAACAGCCTGCTCACATTTTAAGATTTGCTACTGAGATGCACCAAGTATTCACACGTTCCTTGTAGTCACCAGGATTTGTAAAGGCTTTAGACCAAACCCCCAGCAGAAATGTTGCGTAGTCATCCCCCAGCTAAGAGCATGCCTGCTCTTGTGTGCATCACACCCCGCCCCTGCTGCACAGCCTCCATGTGGGAATGTGCTATTGTTGCCAAATATCTCCTCCTTTGTTTATATTAGCCCTGGAAGTCAGAGGTGGCCCCTTCAATCCCTCCGTGATGTTTACAGGGGCGTGTCTCCAGGGCAATGGGGTCAGGCGAGTTCCCTCCCTAATTAATTACTGTCTCTCTGAGTTATGTGGGAAAAGAGCTGACCTGCCAGCACACTAAAACCCAAGGGAAATGTCCTTCCATTTAGCAGAGGCTCTGCTTGCTATCTGCTGCTGTTCTTCTGGACAGGGTTTTCCAGGAGCCCATCTGCCAGGGTGCTCAAAGATTGGGACAACTTTCCCCAGCCAGGACCACAGAGAGGTCAGAGGATGCAGAGGAGAACTGGAGGTGGACTGGAGGCTGCTCTGGGAGAGCCTGCCTGCTGGCAGGAGGGGAAGAGGAAGGGTGCAGGTTGCTCTGTCCTCTTTCCTGAGGGTATTTCCTGGAGTGTCTGCATCTGTGCCATGATTTTCAGTAGGGGCTGTGCCAAGAACTTGCTTTCTTGGTGGCCACAGCAGCTGATGGGTCTAAGTGCTTGGCTTGGTGCAGGTTCAGCAGGTGACATCCTGGGCTTCATGCTCTGCTCTGCCAGCCATTCCCCATGAACACCCATGGCTGAGGTACACAAAGCAGCTGACAAGCAGCCATGTAGATATTTGTGCTGGAATGCCACTGAATGAGGACACACCACCTGACATGACACACTGTGTCAACCTACAGCAATGTGCATCAGATATTAACTTCTCTGGGTCCAGAGGGGCTTGGTTCTGGGTTTCTGGTTAGACCTCAGCTAGTCAGACCCACTAACATATCTGTGAACTGCACACGGTAAAACAACCACGCTGCAGCACGATGTAAATTTGTGACAGGAGCCCAAACTCCCCATGGTCTTTGTTGGTACAAATGATGGACATGCTGCACGTGCAGTCCAACACCACCTTGATCACTGCATAACCTAGAGCACCAAAACAGAGTGAAACAAAGCACAGATCTCTTCCAGCATGGGGCTCACCTTCATATTCCACCTGGGTAGTTGCACACAGCAAAGGCACTGCCATGCACTGCTTGCCCAGGGGAGACAGGGACAGGGTGGTGCATGTGGCCCCTGATGTGACACGGCCCTGCCACACACAGGGGAAGCCCCCAGGCTTTCTATGGCTGGGGACCACAAACAGCCTCTCTCTCTCACCCCTGCAAGCTGCTGAGTTATTGCCAGCTCTGATGGAAAAGACTCACATGGGAGTGGAGCTACACCCGGTGTGTTTTCCCACATCCCTCCCCAGGCTAGAGAGATCATAATACTTCTCTGTAAAACACCATGTAAGACTGGAAAATTGTTTAGCTTTTTTTAAATCAAAGGCAAGCTGGATTTGCAATGTCAACCTCTGCACATCTTTCACTCCCAACAAGGTAATTTCCTTTGCAGTCTGATTCTGAGTGCAATGAAATGTAAGCTAAGTCACTGTAGGGTTTGCAGCCCCAAAGCTCTGGGGAAGCTCTGTTCTCCTCGTCTTTCCAACAGAATAGCTAGGGAGGATTGCTTACAGTGGGAAGTAAGAAATACCACAAAGATTAATAGGAGCTGCTAAAGAGCTCAAATAGAAGTGGTTTCCGTATCAGGACTCCAGGGAAGTATTTGGCTTTGCTACTGTCAAACCATAGATATCATCCAGGGTGGAAAATACTGCCAGGAGCTGCAAATTATCCTTATTTTCCCCTCAATCTGTTGCCATACTTGTGTCTTCATGGAATACCGAACTTAAGTGGATTTTTCTGTACTGAGCAACTTTTCAATTTTACAATACAATGTCTTATTGATAGATCTGATGGAAACCACTCACTGCATTTCAGTCTGTGCCACTGCTGTCACTGGTTTCCATTCATTGATCTCCACTGGGAGTACCCTGACTTGAAACTTGACTCCAGTGTTGCAAATATAAGACACACTTTGAAGCAGTAAATGGTTCCTCTCTCCTTTTCATTAAAGACCAAAAAATAAATGTAGTCCAAATAGCAATCCATTGGATAGACTTTCCTCTGATGCATTGTTACCACAAACCACTGCTCCTGGCAGCCTGCAATTAGCACTGAAAAGCATCCATGCTTTAAAGAGCTTTTTCTTTCAGCAGTTAGTAAATAGAGTGTGCCCCTTCTGAAGGTCTGTGGGGGCAAGGCCAGGATGTTCCCTTAGAGTATTTGGGGGTTTATTTCCTACTGTGCTGTTCAATTGAAGATTGTTTTTGCAGACAATGCAGTTCAATGAAGACTCAGTGATGAGCCTGGTCATCTCAATCTGCATCTGCAACCACCTAAATGGGAAAGGGGAATCTCCAGAGGCAAATCCAGAATTTGATGGGCTGAAGTCCTCTTAGATGTGCTTATGCCTGCCACAAACACCCAAACTCACTCTCTGGGAATTAGTAGAAAGACCCTTATGTGACCTTGTTCTACATTACTACCTTTAGGTAACCTATAAAAGGAATTCTAGTAGACTGCTCTATACAGTTGCCTACCAATGTGCTTTGAACAAAAAATATAAAGCAAGCATCTCATCTTCCTGGATAACTTCCACAGTCCTGATGATTAAGGTCTGGCTTCCTGCCTCCAGGTTCATACTGCCTGGGAAATGAGGAATGAAACAGAAGAAAGTGTCAGAGTAGGTTCAGGTCTCCTGTTTTACATGGAGGGTACCCACAGCGTTGTGCCTGGGGTGCAGCACAATGAGGGAGCAAGGAGTCAGGCCCAGTGGATATATGGGGACCTTACTGGAATTGGTTCCAGTAACATGAAGATGGATGGATTTCTTCTACTTTTCACATGTGCAAGATGTTTCCTGTAAAGAAGAATATTTTTATAATCATTCAGCTGCCTTGAGCAATACACAGATTTGCATTTCATTGGCAAGACCTAAAAATCTAGGCAAAAACATTTGAGGTTTGTGGAAATGACTGAATGAATGCTCCCCTTTCCCCTGTGGAGAGTATCAGTGTGTGGTGTTTCATGCTGGTACCACTGGACTGTCTGTGCCTGGTCCCAAAGCCTGATGGCTTACAGACACATCTCCATGTGTGTAGTGGCTCTTTGTCCCCTCTAGTGGATAAATTTCTATCTACAGAGCTGTTTCTAACAAGATCTGGACCTGCAGGGAGGAGAACATGCTTGCAGGAATATGAGAGCTCCTGGGGAAGGGGGCTGGTGTGGGCAGGAGCCTCACCCAGGGCTTTGGGTCGGGTGAGCAGGGACACCTTTGCTACTCTGCTCTTGAATGAAACACTCAGCCCCGAGGTCCTGACTCAGGCATGACTCAGGAAAAGCTCCCAGCAAGGCTAATTGCTCCCACCTTTGCCCTCTTTCTCCAGCAGTCAGTCCCCAGGGGCTCTCCTGATGCAGGCAAAGGCTCCCCGTGGGAAATGCCAACCTCTTCATGATTGACAAAAAGAGGTGGACAGGCTGTGAGATGGCAGAGGGGGCACTAACAATCATTTAAAAAAAACCTGCAAGAAGTAAAGACCCTAACTATAAACCTATTCCACATAAAGAACCCATATAAGTCAGTCATGCTTAAGATATTTCCATCTTTTCCTGTCCCTTTCACTCTCTTTAACAAGAGACATATGGAACTCATTATGAACAAAGGCCAATTGTTTTAATATTTAGAGTTTCCCACATCAAGCTGCAGTTTTTTTTCTTTGACTGGTTTTAATGCATGTGCATATGCTGAGCAGATAGAGTTTCTCTTTTTTATTTGAAATGGTTGCTTTAATGTCATGTCCCTAACACCTTCATCCCAGCTTTTGGACGGGGATCAAAACAAAGTATTTTTAGTTTTGCATTAAAATGAGAACAATACATGGAGGAAGGGATTTGCTCTCCAACTCAACAGATTTTTGCTCTCCCAGCTAGACTGCTTCAAGGAAAAGGACATGGGCCAACATCTTTTCCATTTTACTGGGCAAATTCAGAATAGCACTAAGGAATTGCTGCTTGAGAAGCTCCCACTTTGCACACATTAACTCTAAACTGCATGTGGACCAATACTTCTGACAGAGTATGGAAATGAACACAACATCCAAAACATTTTCCTGTAAAAGCACAGGATTATACCTGACTGCTTTAGGACAACTCCTGATTTTATAGAAAGGCTGTGGGAAGGGGAACTTTTTTCCCCTTTCCTTAGCATGTGTGTACAATTTAGAGTGTAAATAAAGTTTCAAACTTTTTTAGCCTCTGAAGTGGTTTTAAAAGAAAAAAAAAATGAAGAAGCCATTGAGAGTGACTTTGTGAAGTAACACTTCACAATCACAGACTGTAACATAATCATTTTTGTAAGTGAGTAAGTACACAGAGAAGCTGCAGGCATCTCCCATCAGGCTTTCAGTGATGTGGATGTGTATGGACGTGAGTGTGAGTGGTTCTGCCTGTTCTCTGTCCCGATGCATGTTCTGCTCTGTGCCACACAGACCCTGATCTGTGAGCACTCAGTTCAGCTGAGCAGCCCAGAGAAGCTGCCCGAGCCCCCTGCTCTGGCTCTGTGCTTTCCAACATCTAGGAGGGAGGAATATCTGAACCCAGGAATTAACATTAATCTCTGCACCAGATGGTGATACACCAGATATTCTTTTTAAGGTGAACATGTGATCTACTGTACAGCAAACCAGAGGGGTCTGCAGTCACATGGCAAAATGTATAATAACTCAGATAGAGCTTTGATTAGACAACTGACCTGGTTACCATCTGTAGCAACAAGAAGCGGGCTTGACGTTTTTGGATCATTCTCCCCAGAAGCTTAATTCTTCCACCTCTATGGCACAGCAATCCTGCTGAGCAGACTACACCGAGAAACAGAAGGAAGCTAAAGATACGCTGCTTGAAGCATGTTGTTAAGGTTACAAGGCTTGGGGTTTCCTTTTTTTGTATTTTTTTTCCCATTTCCCCCCTCCTTCTTTCAAACAAGCCACATCTTGACTCATACGGTCTGATGTGAAAACCCACTCAGCTATTTGATAGTTGGGAAATCTAGATGAGACTGTAAGTTGTTTCAAGGGAAGCCTGTGTGTGCTGTGAGCTCTCTCTCTCTCTCACACACACACACACACACACACACACGAGTTAGCTCTGCACTATGGTAGTACAGACAGCTGTGACTCCGGGTAGGACCCGAAGACTTTTATTCAAAATACCATATGGATCACTGAGGAGACGCAGTGTGGAAAGGGTAAGCCATGATTTCTTTGTCCTGAATGCATGCCCAGAGGATGAGGAGGGTACCAACTGATAGCAGTTGTCTGCCCTGTTCGTAGTCAGAACTAATAGGGATTATGTCATGGTGTGAAGAAATTACTACTGGTGTGTGCCATGGTAGGAATTACTGTTGGTGGGACCTGTGTGCTGATGAATGGGAATGAATACTTGTCAGAGGCTGTGTGGTAACTTAGAGTGGAAACTGGTGCCAGAAGAAACTGTAAGATAACATACAACAAATGTAACTAGTTAAAGACTCTGTGGCAATAGTTGGGGGTAATACAAAAAATAGTTTGAAATATTCAGTACTCACTGAGACGGCATGATGGCATATGGCAGCACTGACCTGTAGCAGTGGGGAGTAAATAATAATAGTAGTAATAATAATAATAATAGTAGTAATAATAATAATAAATGTCAAATAATGAACACCAGAGGAAAGCTCAGGGTGGTGTGGAAGGGCTCTGTGTAAGTGAGCAGAGATGCCCATCAGTGTCTGTCCCAGCTGAGAAGTTCAGTGAGCACTGGTGGCAATGAGGGCTCTGCAGTGCACAGAGTCTCTCTAATCGGTGCCAGCTGAAGGGACACTGCTGGGCTGTCCCTGGATAGCCAAGGCAATGCTGCTGCTTTCATGCTGCAGCAGGACTAGCAGAGGGTCCTGGGTAAACTGCAACAGTGCCATTAATTACCTGGAAGCACATCACCTAGCAGCAGTGCCCAGGGAACCAGGAGGTCCCGGCACTTTTGAAGATTGATGGGCTGGCAAAGAAGCTGTGGCTGGGACAGGGGACTCAGCTCAGAGCGTGCTGGACACCCACAGAGCACACACTGAGTGCACATCTGGCACACACCAGGTGCTTTCAGGCTGCCTTTGCCTGGTGAGCTGCCTCTGACAGAGCTGGCAGGGGCAGCAGAGCCCCTCAGGGGACAGCAGGGGACAGGGGCACCTTGCACACACACTCACAGCCCAGCCTATCACTACTGATATCCCCTGAAACAGTGGTCAGCTCAAGGGAACAGGCACCCTCTGCTCATTCCTGCCCACAGGGGTTTTGGGTTGAGTGCCCCACGGGTGGGCAAGGGGTGCTGCACTCACTAGTGGCAAGTGTAGAAGCTCTGCAAGTCCAGAGTGGCTCCGAGATGGTCCTTTCACCCAGGACAGAGGAAAGCCTTTGCTTGAGGCATCTGTTTGGCTGAAAATCAGTCTGTCTGCAGCTGCAGCCACCTGTGAGTTTACTTCAAGTCTGTTGCACTCAAAAAAAAAAAAAAAAATCTGCTTTTGTACATTTTTAAACCATTTTTTTCTGCATTTTTCTTTCAAAAAGAGTGTAATTTCACTTGGACAAATTCCTTCTCTTTTTTTAAGAAATATGAGAAAAATCTCAAAAATTAAAAACTATTCAAAAAATATTTTGGTTAAACACAAAGCCTTTTTGTTGTTTGTTTTTCTTTCCCCTCCATTTAGCAGAAGAGAAAGCAGAATAACTTTGTGTCAACCTGAAAAATATTTCCTTTGCCTTTCCAGTCCGTCAAGCAAACCAAAGATAATCAATTATTCACACAGCTTTGGTCTGCTATTGTTTGATTGTGAGCTGTTGCTTTGGAGAGCATTCAGAAATGTCCCTCCCGGTAAATTTGGGCTTTGTGGTTCAAGATGCTGGTCCTGAGGGGGGCCCAGGGCAGACAGCCCTGATGCCTTAACCTGCCTTGGGTCAAGTTTTATTTTGTTCCTGTTCCCTGCCTGGCACTGCTGCCACTGGACTGGGGCTGGCATGGGGTGGTTTGCAGCTGCTCCTGTGAGTGTGGGGAGGCAGAGTGTGGTGTCCCCTTCAAAGGTGGCTTCCCCCAAGGTGGCAGATGATTCTTCATCCAGAGTGAGCTCTCAGCTGCTGCAGGGCCACTGTCCTCTGCTGCTGATGGCCACAGGGGGTCCCTCCCTGTCTGGACTGGCTCATGATTTTATGCAGACTGTGCCTGAGGCTGACTAGTCTAGAGATAAATCATAAAACTACAGAATGTTTGGGTTGGAAGGGACCTTAAAGATCATCTCGTTCTGACCCCCGCACTGGGGAAGGATGCCACACACTGCTGCAGGTTTCTCAGGGCTGTATGCAACCTGGCCCTGAACACTTCCAGGGATGGGGCATCCCCAAATGCTCTGGGCAACCTATGCCAGTGCCTCATCACCCTCACAGTAAAGAATTTTTTCCTAACATCTAATTTAAATCTCTTCTTTCTTAATTTGAAACCATTCCCCCTTTTTCTATCACCATTTGAGAGACATTTAACAATGCAGAAAATGTGAGACTGCCCTCCTTCAGACATGCACATATCCCCTTTGGAAACATCCACGCTGACCTGCCTGACAACAGCTGCCCGAGCCTTTGCTTTGCTCTGTGCATTAGTCCATGTGATGGAGAGGTGTCAAAGCCAGCAGCACTCTCTCAAAGTGTTTCCAGGATATAACCCCTTGGCTGGGAGCAAGGCAGAGGACAGAAATACCTTCAGAGGAAGGTGTTGGAGAATGTTAGTGTTTATATAGGAGGCAAGAACAGCTGCATAAGGACGGCCAGCACTGCAGGGGACTTAACAGTGTGTACAGACTTAACAGCTCCACACACAGCCCAAGTGACACTGTCAGGGGGGTTGTGTTGTTTTATTTTCACTCACATCCACAGTTTATTTCTCTCCTTCCTACTTCTTGACCTAAGGTTGGGGTGGTTTAGACTTCTCAGGCAAATGCTGGAGCCTTGCTTTAAGGGTTGCCAGAGAATTTGATGGGATTATTTTTGCAATAATTTCTTTTTTGTCCTGAACCTCTGTCCTTGCTGCTTTTCTCACTGCCTCATTAGGCATCTGGCCCATGAGGTTGTGGTCAGCCTGGCTGAAGGATGCATCATATTCTCTCTCCCTGGAACCCCCACCAGCTAGAGCTGGCAGGGCAGATTCTCTGCACTTGGAGTCCTGAAGCCACACAAAATCTGTTTCTAAGCTCAGAGTCCATAAAACACCACTTCAGCAGTGAAAGAGTCCAAAATACGGTCCTGAGTGAGCAGGTTTCACATGCAAAGCCTGAGATGTGAGAGATCTGTGCAATGCATGGCACACACCCACTGGAAGTTAGGGCTTTACAAAGGCTTTTACAAGTCCAAGTGAAAAAGGGCACAGCTCAATATTAGTAGGTAGGACACAGAGACCACCAGACGTGTCAGCTGAGGCAGATCAAGCTTTGTACTCTGTTCCACAGGGCACACCAGCAGCTGGTGTCAGGACTGAGGTATGAGTTGGGTTCATCTAATTCAATGCTGATGTCTATGAGATGTTTTCACCCTGACCAGCACGTAGCATTGCCTTTGGGATCACTGCAAAGGCAGTCAAAATACTGCAGGGGGTTTTGCAAAGGAGGTCCCCTGAACACATGTTTAATAATTCCTTAAACTGCTCTACTTTAGCCAGCTCTACTTTAACCAGCACGTGCACCTTGGTTAGAAGAGGACCCCACCCCTTGCAAAAAAACCCCAGGAAACGTGAATCTCATCCCTAACACAGCATTTCTCAACCCAGAGCCCTCCCCACCAGATCTCCCTTCTCTGGGTCTTCTCCCTCCAGCATGTTAAATGTGCAGTTCCCTCTCCCTTTGCATTATTGATGTGAGACGGTTTCTGCCTCCCAGCTATGTTTATTATATCCATGTGCTGCGGATGTGTGCGAGAGGAAGATGAATGGGGTCCTGCTAATGTCTAACAAATGCCTAGCACCATCCAGAGATCTCTTTCTGCTGCTTCAAGGCCCTGGTAAGGAAGAACACAATTTACTCCTCTCAAGACCTCACTGGCTATTTTCCAGCCACAGGAATGTTTCTCACCACAAACACAAGGCATTGTTTTTTTGAGTTAGAAAGCCCAGAGAAAACATGCAGCTTTCTTGGATTAAAAAGGAACAAGTCTGCCCTCTCTTCTGCCTTTGAGGCTCAAAGCCTGGCACTACAGAGGCTGTGTTAAAAGGAAGGCCATCTCCAAGCAAAATGAACTGCTGTAAGAAACTAATCAACCTGGGGGAGGTCTGGCAGGAAAAGCCATTTTAAATTGGGTTTTGCAGTTTGTGCCCCAGCTTTAGGTCCCAGTTCGCAGCTATGTTAAATTAAAGGCCTCATGCCCAGTTGTGTCAGTGGATGCTTGCAGCTCAGCAGGAATTTAGTCCAGATTGCTTTTTTATTTCTTGTGCTTCCAAAGAAGATAAGTTAAGATTAAAAATGTGGCCAAAGCCTCAAGCCACAGCTCCACTGTCCATTACACAAATGTAAATCTATGCTAGCTCAGAGCTGGGGCTGCTATTTACCTATGACACTTCCTCTATGATTGGATATCCATGAACACTCACTCATATCATGACTTTAAAACACACCAGGCAGAGATAAATCTGTAAATGGATATTTATTGCCATAGAAAACAGATGGCAGAAGACAAAGATCCCATGTTCTTATCCCAAGCTGCAAGCACGTTAAGAATGCAGCAGGAAACATCATTCCTCCTATAAATAAATTTCTCTTGAGAAGAGAGAACCCAGGGCTGAAAAAAAAGTCAGTCTTTCTGCTCTGCAGGCCAACTCTGAGGCAGGTTTTCCCACGCTACTCTGCAGCTTATGGCGACCTTTGCTTTTGGCAAGAGAGGAGATTGCCTCCAAGCAAACCCAGAAAAAGAGTTCCAATATGTCTTGCTGCTGTACAAACCTACCAGCACTTTTATTATTCTGAGCTACTGATTTTCTTCTTCCAGTAGACAATGCGTAATTCACCATTCAGCTTGCTAGTAACCATTTTTCCAGCATGGATTCAAGAGCAGAGTGGTGAGAAAGCTCCACAGAGAGGGCTGGAGCAGAGGGTCCAGTGGGGTGGAACAGGCAGACCTTGCATTGTTCCCAGGGGACTGACCCTGGCCCAGGGAACCCTTCGTGCAAGCTCTGTGAGTGATGCTGTGAGCACTCGCTCTGACACCACGACTGAGCCAGGGCTCCCAGGGAAGTTGATCTTTCCAGTTCACGCTATTTACTTGAAATCTCTTACACTGGCGTGCAGGTCCTGCAGACCTTTGCCTAGCACCTTCACTGACATTTTTCGGACAGGTATCTTACCTTGACAGCATCACTGCTGCTCTGATGGACTGCCGAGGTGACAGCAGAGTTACTCAGATATCACAGATAACAAACAAACAGTAGATATTTGAGAGCAGAAGTGACTTAAGACAGAAGAAATGTCTTGAAGTGAGGAACTCCTGTTGTTTTAACTGTTTTCTGGAAGTTACTCAAGTCTCAAGGTGATGAAAAATGAAGCATCGTCCCTACAGACAAATAATTGTAAAAAAAAAAAAAAAATAATAAAAGGCTAATCTTAAGTAGTAAAACTGTCACCTATGTAATGCTCTGATATAATCACTTGTGACTGCCAAAACATCAATTTTATTTGCTTCATCTGAGCTTTATCTCTTCTGACCTGTTCACAAGTATTTTGGAGGAATTGGTTTAATTTGAACTCTACCTAGACAGATAAATGCTTAGTGCACCTCTCAGGTGTCTGGAAGTTATAATATTTTGTGACACTTCTAAAAGGTGTAACAAATCAAAACAGACTTCTCTGTGAAATGGATCAGGAACTATGCCAGACTTCATCCCCCCAAAATGCATTCAGGTTAACAGTGCAAGAGGTAAGAGAATGGCAGAGGCTAATGGATAGTGACTGGTGAACTCTGAAGAATTTGGAACCAGGATACCGCTCAAATTGGCTTTCAAATTGTTGGAGCTTAATTGAATTATCGAACGTTCTCAAGGCTTGGAGACCTCACGAGCAGAGGTTCTGCTTTGAAATTTCCAGCACTTCAGATTCTTATTTTGATGAGAAAATGAAAAGCTTTTTTCATTACAAATTGGCATTTGTTGCCTTCACATTGGCCAAACACTGGGACAGAAAGGCCAGGGGACAGAGCAAGGGCAAGCCCGGGGGCAGAGGCTGGGAGCCAGAAATGAGCCAAATGTTTTGGACTCGGGTGAAGGGAAAGGAGGAATCATGTGAATCCAGTTATAAAACTTTAGAGGGGGTGAAAAGGCTCCTCTGGTTCATGGACCCTTTTGTCTAATAAGCCTGCTCAAAGGGCTTTTTCCGTAGCTGATACCATGATCACACTCCCAGCAGCAGCCCCAAGCTCACACAAAAGAGTTGTGATGGTTTAGTACCAGGTTTAGTTTCCCTTGAGGTGGTGATCCACAGCCCAGAAGGCAAGAACTTTCCACCCTAAACTGAAGGTTCCTGGAAGGGCTTTTCAGTTCAGAGACTGAAGGTCAGCCAGTGATAGATAATGCAAAGTGGCAGTTTGGGTGTTTGAAATACCTTCCAACCTAAAGTCCTAGTCCTAACTCATCTTCTAGCCAGAACTTATCCCTGGAAGGGCTTAGACACGCCTTCAGCTGGGTTTTAAAGCACAGACATGGAAAGTCTTCAGACTTCATCAATTCCTAATCTGTACAAGGGATTGTTTGAATATTGCTTCAACAATTTCTGGAACTAACAGCATTTTCAGGCATCAAGGAGAAAGAACGACACGTGCATTTTTCAAGTTCTTAACTTCTTCAGTCTTTTCATCCATTTAAGTCAGGGTAATATACAGTGTTAGGAAAAAAAATCAAAACAAAACAGTGGATAAGCAGCACCTTACTCTTCATAGATCTTTTCTATTTTCACTCTAAAGACTTTGGTACAGACCAGATACCAACACAAGCCTCTTAAAGACCAGCAGTGATTTCAGTGAAGCTCCAGGGCCCTCCCAGCCAGCCTGATGGAAATCATGGAAAAGGCTGTTCTGACCTAGAGGGAATGTGTTGTGTAGGAAGTCACACAGTTCCTATTTTGCTGACTCAAGTTCAGAAAGTTGGATTGAGATTTTAAACACATTTTCAAACTCGTGGCCGAACTTTCTGTCTGAGCTTAGCTTATTTCCTGGTGAAGTATATATTATCCTCATCATCTCAATAATTTCTAATGGCTTCAAAGAAATGGTGCCTTTTCATTCCACAAGAAAATGGGTACGAGTGATTCTTATACTTTTTTTAAATTTTTTTTTTTGTCAAGACCAAAGTTTCACACTCTCCAAATTGCATAGACATGGAAAGCAATTTGTCTCCACTTCCCGAAGATGCCACATGAAAAGCTTCTGGAAAGATAATGGACTGCAAATGACACCATTTAGTCACCCGCACACACTCTACAATCCAGCTGTATTTCTGGAATATATTTAGAAGGTGCAATTAGGGTTGTGCATGCTTTGAAATAAGTGAGCAAGTTTCTTAACTGAGGTTGAAATTAATTTTCATTTCCAGTACTCCTGCTATAAAAGCTGCCAATCTGGATGGGGTGGGACCATGGATATCTGTTTTGTCTCCAAGTTTTGCATCAACACAGATTAGGTTAACTCTGTGTGAAATAGCTAAGGACTGATAACCTGCAATTAATGCTGGTGCACTAAGCATTGGGGATCTACGTGCAGAACAAGTACAGTTTTACAGTTCAGACTAGAAATCCCTGCAAGTGCAAATCAAACCAGCCTTAACTGAAATGTTCTTGCCACAGGGAATTTCCACCCTGCCAGCTCCCAACAGATGAGTTGGGAGGATGAGTTTGGGAGAAACTCAACTAAGAGAGATTAAAGGTATGGATTGGTGTTTTTACTAATGTGTGTTCCTCTTGCCACTTTCCTTCCAATTACACCTGCATTCAGCTTAAAACTACAAGTTCATCATGAAACTGCAGTAATTTTTATTACTGCCCTGGGACTATTCAGTAGTCAAAGAAAAAAGAGTAATATGTGTCTTCTGGTGACAACTCATCCCAGTATTTTCAGAGACAATTTTTCATGGGATGAGTTGGCCTTTCCAGTTACAGGACATAAACACAGTGTCTGCTCTGTGTGTTTACTCCTGGGGACCAGTTCCTGATGAGGCATCCAGACTAACCTAGCTCAGATGGCCCTGTGAGTCTTCAGTTATCAGCCCAGGGTTTGCCTGCCCTGCCATAGCTGTGGGAGTCTTGTTAGTCCTTGGAGGAGAATTCTAGGGGTGTATGTGCACTGGGAAACATATGGATTGCACCCCATTCTGGAGAAAATGTGAAATTATATTACATAATTCTGCTTCCTTATGGCTGTGGATCACTAGAAGATCACCTGAGTCCCAGAAAATCTAAAATTTGTGTCATAAGAGCAGCAATACATGCTCTTGTCAACAACATTTTCCACCAAGTTGAACCAGGGTAGGTTTAGACTGGATACTAGGAAAAATTGCTTCACTGAAAGGTTGGTCAGGCATTGGAATAGGCTATTCAGGGAAATGATGGAATCACAATGCCTGGAAGTGTTCAAATGACTTGTGGATGTGGCACTTTGGGACGTGGTTTCGTGGTGAACACAGTGGTTCTGGGTTAACAATTATGTTTGATGATATTAGAGGTCTTTTTCAATCTTAATGATTCTATGGCTTTACCTGCATGACTCCAGAAGATGCAAGGTGCCAAGCAGCAGAGCCCTGCACTCCAGCCAGCTCTCTGAGTCCTTGAGGTTGTGTCTACAGAACCAGTTGTTCAATTTTAGCAAATTCTGTTGGAGTCTTTTGGGGAGTGGGGGGCTCATGGTGCTCATTGTTTCTTTCTGAGACATCTGTCATCAGAGACCCTGAGGGAATGTCTGAACGTGCTCTGAAGGACAGATCCATGACCATTTTCTGAAACAGTGTCCAATATTTACATGTTTTCAGGCTGTGAGCACCAGAAGTAGATCAATGAGATTACACCAGTGGCTTGATAAAGAGCCAGATACCTCACCTGAGAACAGGGCAGCTGGAGAGTTATGAAAGGGACTGGATCCTGTACTTGCACCCTCTCCAAATGCCCTTCCTTCTTTGCAGGATAGATTGGATCTGGCATTCCAAGAGATATGTGTTTCATGCCAGTTTCTCTGTGTAAATGCCTGTATTTAATGTATCTGAAAAAGATGCTGAGGTTTGCCTGGGTAAGAGCACTGTGGGGTGCTCAGGAGAGGAGCACAGATCAGTGAGCTCCCCTGATCAATGTGATCCATGAGAAATTGCTGCTATTCAGACAGGAGAACGTCAGTGTCCCTTTTGTCCTCCACAGTAATCTGAAAAAGCTCTCCAACATCTTGCTTTTATTAACCTATTTGCTATAGATTCCATAGACACAGTACACCTCTTGCTACAAGGCTTGTCCTGCGTGTGTTATAATATTATCCATGATTCTTTGGAGCATTTTAGGAAGCTGAATGGGGTTGGCATCAAGTAACTTTCTGTCTTACAATCTTCTCTTAATGCCCCTGCAGACAGGGGGAGGAAGATGATCAAGGTTAAAACCCTATGGGTAATTTACCCTCCTTAAAGGTCCAGATTTTCACAAAAAATTAGAAAAGTGAATTGCCAATGTTTCACAAGCTCCCCTTTCCTCAGAGATTACTTCAAAGCTGTTACTGTTGCCTGAGGGCAGAGCCTGGAGTTCCCAATATTGGAAAACACCATCCAAGAAAATCTGTCAAGGCCAATATGATAAACAGGCCTGTTGCAAGAGGGGAGTTTGGCAATCCTACACCATAGCTTAAAATTATTCCTTATAATACATTGGACTTTACATATTACAAGGCTCCACAGACATTGATCCTCTGCAGACCTCTGCAAGACCCAGCCAGTGCTGTTGCTCCCACTTGGCAGCCAAGATGCTTTCAGGGTAAAAGCCAAGGTGAACTGCTAACACCCTGCAAATCTGGGAGTGTTTGATGCAGGATCAAACCTCTGGGCTCCCATTAGCTCGAAGTGCAGATCCATATCCCCTTCCTGCCTCTCCAGCATCTCTCCACCCAACTCATCCCTGCAAACCACACCAGACACTGGGAGGAAGCTTTCTAATTTTCATAATTTTCCCTCTGAAATGTTGGAAATCTTCTTTTTTCCATCCTGGACTTTGTTGTAATGCAGGCATTGTGTATCATCCCATAAACTTTCAAATGCACCAATAGTGGCAGTTTCCTGCAGGAGAAAAAGGGTTTGTTTCAGTTAAAGCAAGTAGGAACCTGGCCAAGAAGAGTCATAAAACCAGAGGACGTTGATTTTTAAAAGCACAGTTATGTTAGTGCATTCCAAGGTATCCAATCAGTCACCAGAGAGTGGTTAAAGTGTCCTTGGGGCCAACCTCTGGCTTCTGGAGAATGGTGTCAGGGGAAAGACAATCAGGCTGATGCCAGTGGATGACCTAGTCCCTTTTCCTGACAGTCAGTCACAGCAGACTTTGTAGTGCTAGCCAGGCTCTGGGTCACAGAAGTATTTTGAAAACTTTTCATTCCTGAACTTTGTTTCATACAAATCCATGGATGCTGTTATCCGCCCTAGACTGGAAGGGAAATTGCTGAAAGATCCAGAGCAGATCCAGGGTGTAGGCAGCATGAATGTTTTCCTGCAAAGGCCAAGAGATACCATAAGGTCTCTGAACATCCCTTATAGCACTCAGCACTAATGTTTTCTCTGAAATCAGCACCTTTTTCCCCAGGAGTCCTCTATGTTAGGGGCTCAGGTTGAAACGGTCTCATTTTAGTGGGAAGGGAGCAACAAATTTCTGAAATCACCTTTTCAGAGAAATTGCAGATGGAAATACACAAATCCAGACACCCTGAATCATGTGAAGATGAATCAGGCTTCTTGTGCAGCTTCAGGTATCTACCATCTCAGTCTTGCACTCATCCCCTCTCCTGCAAGGTCAGGGCTTTGCAAGGAGAGACTGCAGGCCTGACCTCAGATTCCCTGGGCACCAGCCTCTGAGAAACCTTCTATTGTTTCTGTTTCATAACGATTGCCCACTGGGGAGGCAATGACCAACTCTCCCTCCCAGTTGCTAGCTTGCAAAGCCAAGAAATACTGACATGAAAAGGTCCACATTCTCTTATCCTGGAATGAACTGACCACGTCTGGTCACACAGGGACAGAGCCCAGAATACCATCTACGTGGGCTTTTCTTTCCCATGACAAGTTTCCCAATCAGAGTTTAAATAAACATTAGGTCATCACCAATTTATAATGGCAGAAATTTATGTCTCTCTTGATCACATTTTCATAGAAGCAGAAATAAGCTTTCATTCTTGCTGTTCTACCCATATCTTAATCACTCTCTGACAAAACCAAACACACTACTTTGAAATCAAACAGATTCACAGCGGGTACTCCCTGCCCAGGCAGTGATTCTTGTCTGACTGGACCACTGCCGTGTTCAGTGTTGATTTTTGTGGGCTTCAGACATAAAACTTCCCAAAGACCATTTTTCTTAGTGCACAGAATAAGAGCCCCATTGTTACAGCAATGATGCATTTGGGACACATCTCCATTGCTGTTTAGACCAAGGCAGACACTTAATGGGGAAGCTGTCATAGCTGAGTACCCTTTTTTATCTCCTTTTCATGATGGAGCAGAATAGTCCCAGGTACTGACCCTGGGGAAGGTTGTTGCTCTCTGTCCCCTCATCTTGGTGGAACAATGGATTGAAGGAGTGTTTATACTGAGGTCTGGGCAAAAGCACCACAACAGAAATGTGCAGTCATTTATGCTTCTCCTGAATCCTGAAATAAACCAAATGAGGTGTAATGAGGACCAGCTTGAAGCGCCTGGTTCTCACAGACCAACACCTCGGCCTGTGAAGGAAGTTTTCCCTGGCTTTGCAAGGTCGTGGCATGTGGTTGTTTTCAGTTGATTCCTGACCATGATAAGGCTGAACCAGGGATGTCAGAGCCCTTCAGATGTTGTTCTTTAACCCATATGTGTGTGGCTTATCAAGGGAATAGACCATGCCCTGCTGGTGCTGTCTGTGGGTGAAGGCAGTGGTGCAGGGACCAAGGGCAGCTTTCTCTCCTAGACAGAGGTGGAGTGGGAGCCAAATCAGGGGCAACACAACCCCAGAAATCACGAGTGCAGATCAAAAGACCTTCAACTTCATGTCTGGGTGGACATCCTGCTGTGTCTGAGCTGCATCTGGAGCTGGGGAGGGTGTGTGGGACCTACAGGAGAGGACATGGTGTGGCATTCCAGGCTGACACGGAGGGCCTGGTGGAAACTGCCCAGAAGAAATGAGGGCAGTTTTGCATGTGGTTCAAAGTGGATTGCATGGGTAGAATATATGGCTCTAAGCAATGAAGCAGTGAATTTATTTCAACCACATAGAGCTATTCAACTTGTGAACAAAATTAGCTGGGTTTTGATCACTCCTTTTTTTCTGAGCTACTGTGGTGCTTGGGCAGAACTTCCAAGTTGATCATTCTCCTAAAAGTTCCTATATTTGTTTTCCTTAGACTCTAGACTTCTTTTTAAAAAGAAAATCTGCCATATCCTTCAGCTGCAAATGATTTAATAGCTCTTGGCTTTGTGTGATCTGAATATTTTCTTGTTCTCTTGCTTTGCAGCTGTGACCTACTTAATTACAAGCAGGAAACAAACCCCAGAATCATTAGACTTTCTGCCTGGCTTGAAGAAGGAGAAAAAAATAAAAATCTTATGTTGTTAAATACTAGGATGTCCTTCTTAATAACAGGAAGTCAAGCTCCAGATAGCAACAGTGAACATTTGAATTCTTTGTGCATCAAGATAAGAACAGCAAAGAGCTTATGGGTTTTATTTTTTATGGCATGGATGTTTTGGGGGCAGGGGAAATGACAGCTGCTTCTAACAGCCAAAATGGGAATGAGTCATAAATTTCTAAATCAAGAGCGTAAATCCTCTTTGTTTTAAGTTCTGAACAGCTTCAGTCTGCTCTGTCCATAGAGGCAGTGAAGTGACTGACTTGCTGCTTCGATCCGGCAGCGTCCGATCTATTTTATCCTCTTTTCAGGAAGTATGGGCAAACAAGCCAGACAGTGAGTTAGGATCCCCCATGGCAAACCATAAGGTTGGAAGACAGAGCATGGGAGAGTTTGATTAACTTCTCACCACCCCTGCAGGAGTGTGGGCTTCTATTTATACCTCCTGAAACTCAGTACCCCATCTGGAAATGCTGGTGTGGTAGTAGCTGTAGAAAGCAACCAGAGAAAAGGAAGGCCAGGACTGCCAGCCTCTGAGATTGGCTGTCCCACACAGGCACTTCAGCCCTCTTGTCCCTGTTTGTCACAGCCCTGGTAGCAGCTCAACAGTACAAATCTCCCCGTGCATCATGAGGCAATGGAAGCTGATGTTTGGTCAGGGTTTTAAACCAACCAGCAACAGAAGTGCAAGTTACCCTCTTCTGTCAACTGTGCATGCATTGTCACTGCAGATGGCATGGATCCAGCACTGTCCTACAAAAAATGGAGAATTTCCATTAGCAGGAGCCACAGGAGTCTGCGTTTCGGGAGCAAACAGGGTAGAGGTCAACTCTTATGCTCTATTGAGAAGGTCTAACTGGTCCCAGCTGGGGAGATGTTCTCAGCAGGAAGATCTGCTCCAGTACAGAAATCCCTCTCAGTTGACTCCTGCATTTCCCATCTGCAGATTAATTGTGCTGTGGCAATAGAAACAGCCAAAGAGCCCCAGTGATCCAGGCCCAGTGCAGATGCCTCGAGTGAGTGTGCAAGTGTGTGCTTACACAGGGTGCTGTGGCTTTAGCAGCCCAGTGTGGCTCAGTCTGGGACATCCCCTTCCTCCATGGCAGCCTCCCTACACACACCTGGATGTGTACAGCACTACTCCCACAGGCAGCACACCCCTACATAAGCAGTCTTCACCCCAAAGAACATTTATTTACCCACAGTTATGCTCATTTTGATAACCAGTGTAGGAGTTTCTAACACAGAGGGTATATTACCAACCTGATATCTCAAGTATTTCTGCTTTTTGCTGCGTAACTCCCATGAAACATGACCAGTTGGCTTTTTAGAATACTTATTTACTTTTTAATGTGAAATAGTTCCCCTGAGATTTCATATCACCTGACAAATGACAGTGAATTAATATACTGAGGAAATGGAGACCCATAAAGCTATGTGACTCTAATAATGTCACTGAAGAAACTGATGACTTTTCTGGAATAGGACCAGATTCTTCCTCATTTTCACTCTGAAGGTTATATTTCACCTGTTATCTTCCTCTCTGTCCAGTGACAATTACCAGCAGACTGTCTGTTTAACCAGCAATATCAGTATTTACTAGTAATGATTTTTTTATAAGGAGCTTTGGAATAAATTAAATATGCGTTCTTTATTTTAGGCAGGAATAGGCTTTTCAACCCATAAGCAAGATCAAACATGAGAAATCTGGACCACTGATTTTCTAAAATATGTTCTCTTTGCCCTCCTTTCTCACCCTTGTCTGTGAACAGAAAGGACTTTGTATCAGTCATTGAAAGCAGTGAGTGTTACCACTGGGTCTGAGTTAGGCAGATACTTAAATATATCTGCAAGATAAGTTGCAAGAAAATGTTCTGCTGCAATGGGCCATTTGTGCTGTGTGTAGGCTTGTTTTGCATGGACAGCAAAGCTGCCCTTCATTAAATTATCTACCATGCCATAGGGCAGAACTGCAGACTGGCTGTTTATTACCACCAGATTTGTCCTTTCTCACAAATAGTGCCAGTTAGGGGACACCTGCAATGTGAAAAAGGGTGACTTCCAAACCACAGCCCTCAGCCAAGGCCTTTGGGACAGCTTGATCATCACCTGATAAAGGGTGGGAAGCACAAGATAAATATATAATTCAAAATCATATGAACACAGACATAACAGGGAAACCTCTCATAAAGAATCGTAGAAAAGTTTGAGCTGGAAAGATCATCTTAGTGATCATCTAATTCCAGCCCCCAAAGGCGAACACTTGCTCCAGTCACCAAAGGAATAAGCAAAAGCTTGAAACAAGAAGGGTGTAACTGCACAAGTGTGTGACTTCTTCTGTGGCTGTCAGGCATGTTCGATACTCAGTCTGGGATTCAGTGCCCACCCGAGGGGCACAGACACAGGTTTGTCTCAGGTTTGCATTGTTTCACCCCTGAACCTTGTCAGAGGCTATTTTAGACATGGGTGAATAACATGGAAGGAAAACAGCTCAGCTGCTGGATGAGCTCTTTTTTGTTCCCTGTTCATACATGTCCCTGCCTCACAAGCAGGGTGTGATTTTTTTCTGTTTTCTTCTGGCCAAATATAATTCTCCCAAGCATTTCTGCACAGGATAGCAGAGAGCAGGGTGAAGATGAACCTTGTGGTGATGGGCATGTGCAAGCATGTGCTGCTTTGACTGGAGAGCCTGGTCATAGGATGTTATGGGGCCCAGAGGGATCAGAATTAATCATAAGCTTGGGTTTCCAAAGTGAATAATCGTATTTAAGATCTCACCATTCACTTTCTACGGCTGTTCTGCACTATTTCCTTAATACATTGCCCTGACCTACATCCCCTCCTGCAGACTCATTCACCACAGCATCCATGGAGAAAGAGGATTGAATAGCAAATCTCTGCACAATCTCCTTCACGTTTCTGCATAGTAGAAGTGAAAATCACTTTAGCTGGTGGAATATTAGGGACAAGTACAAGCCCAGCTTTATAGGATTCACCTACTTTTAAACCTTGTTAAATCACTAACACAACTTACTTTAGGAAATGAAATGTGTATGATTTGAGGAGATGACATACTCTCCTCTGTCAGTCAATAAAAATCTCTCTAGAGTGAGGACACGAACAGCCTTAAGCAGACGGAGCTGCTGTTGGCATAACGATAATACTTAGCACTACCAGAGCACTTTACATTTCCAAAGAGCTTTAGAAATGTTATGATCAAGGTGGATGACTGGAATAGTAAATTTTCATTCTGTTATTACTGTGAAGCAGCATTTCATTTCATTATGGAACATTTTAGGCCATATGGACTCATGAGAACATCTTGAGGAAATTGGCCAGGATTTCTGACTCATGATGTTCGTCCTAAAATGCAACCAGCAGGGAAGTCTTCAGTTTCTTGAATTTTCTCTGCAGGAAACTTTTAGGGCTGTCAGCAGTGACAGACCAGGGGGGCCAGGGGGAAGCTGTTCGTATCTGTGGTTTTGGAAGCACATGGAAGGTGAGAGGAGGTAACTGAAGCAGTGCAGGCACAGGTATCATAATTGCATGCAGAAGATCTTTGGGCCAATACTTTCAAAAACAATTGTTTAGCAGCTCCAGAGAGGTGTGCTAGGGGTGTTTGTGCCTCCTCTACAAGCCTGAAAAGGTTCAGGCATGATCATCGTCCAGATGTTGTGGCCCAGCCAGACGGAGATCACAATTTTCAGCATTCCAAAATTAATGCAGGGCAAACTCTTAGCTGATCAAAGCTCTCAGCAGACCCAGAATGGACATCTTTACTTTATTTTCACTGCTCTTAAATTTGGGAGAGTTTCCTCTGCCTAGAGCATATTTGCTGCATAATAGCCTTCAAGGTCTCAGGATTTGCTTCTTCAAATCAAATGTCATTCCAGATCCTTTTAAGACCCCTCTCTCAAAGATTTCCTCATACAAACAAAGTACAAAAGTACAAGAAATAAAACTAATAATTTGTGATTCTTGCACATCAGGAAGCTCCTAGCTGGACGCAGAGAAACCCTTCATGATCCCTCCTTGGGTGACAGCAAGGTCACATGTCAAGAGAAAAACAGAGAAGCCCAGATGAGTCAGCATGAGGGATGAGAGCACCTTGACTTGGGTGGAAACAGGGCACTCAGAGGCTTAGGTTCTCGAGTGGATTTGGGGCACAATGACCATATGAAAACCTTGGGGGACTCTGTGGTACAGTGCAGCTACAGGAGGGAGGTCACTGCTGTAAATCCCCACCGAGGGACACATGTGAAGGGAGGAGAGTGGCTCCTTATCCATGTGCTTGATAACTTGGCAGTGGGGCATCCCTTAACTGCTCCCATCATATCAGACACGAAGATGAAATGCCATTAAGGCATGAGGAGAAAATTGTAACCAGCTAAACATCTCAAAATAGCATCTTCAGCATAAGAAATCATGAAGCTGTGACATGAAAGGGGACTCTGGGCACAAAGATCTGACAACATTAATCCTCTTTACATTATAGAGAAATAAAGATCAAAAAGGGCTGTGAATTTGAAATAGAACCTAAAAGACCACATTGGGCTGGAGCTACAGGGTCCACTGGGGCCATTTGGGGAGCAGAAACAGGATGTTTCTGGTATGCCTACAGCAAGCTCAAAGGAAACTGCCTCCCAGCCGGCACGTCCTTCTTCCAGCGTGCCCAAACACACCCACACCCGTCGGAAAGCTGTGGGTTGAGGTTTACTCTGGAGCGTGATGGAGAGAGATGCTGAATTGCTCATTCCAGGGCCAGAATATGCAAAGGTGAACACGGACCCATCTCTCAAGCTCCTGGTGCAGGCAGCACCCACCTACACCAGTCCACGGCAGGGATTTGCAGGATGTGCAGAGAGGAGGAGCTGCCTGCAGGGTTTGGGGTGGGAAAACCCCCAAACCTTCAAGCCCCAGTGACAATCCCATGAAACAACACAGCAGCTCAAAGGGGTTGGATTTTTTTCTTTTTTTCAAGGGAAGTAAGGAGCTATTTTTATACCCTAGTAACAGCCTTTGGACTGTCAGTAAAACGTGGGAGGTTTCATAGTAAATGTTTTGGCTGACATTTTCTCAGAAACAGCGGGAAATAATCAGCGCATAATTAGAGAGGAAAAGACCTGCAAATGTCTATAGATCTATGTAGAGCAGATAAGGGCTTCTTTTTTTTTCCTAACTGACCTTAGTGAAGGTGAATCTGAGCATGTTTCATAGAATTATAAGATGATTTTACAGAAATTCCTCAAAGAGTACACCAGTGGAAGAGCCAAGTTGCTAATTCTCAGTATTTTTTTTCTCCTCTCTTCTGCCATTCCCTGTAGCAATAATCTCTTCTGACCATTTTTTATAAGAAAGAGCACATTCTGTGGCGTCTTGCTTGAAAATAGCTCTTTTGGTGGAGTATCCCTTGACTCTAGAGGGGATGGGCTATCTTTGTTTGAGAAACCTCCATGGTTGCAGATCCCTTGTGTCCTGCAAGGTGGGTTGAGCAATCTGTACTCAGACAGTTTTTACCCTCTCAAAAAATGCTATGTGTCGGGTCAGCAGGAAAAACTCCATGGAAAACCAGACAATCTGCTCTAATCATGAAGGTAAATCTATCCACTGAAATGTTCACTGGGCCCTCTCTAGACTCAAGCGACTCCTGAGGAGACTGCTCCAGTCTATCAGTTAAATAAATACATAGGAGAAGTGTTTTCAGAAAGTCTGATTATGTCATCAGCCAAGTGAAAAGGCTCCTTCAGAGCTGCCCTCATCTGTTGAGTAATTACCGAGTTGGGACGGGGGCTGAAAATCTCCTTTCAGCCATAAGGAAAGACTTGATGCACATATGGAGCAGCTAATTTTAAAACTGCGGTTTATCCTCCATTTCCCCTCCTCTCGTCTTTCCAGAATACCAAAGGGGTTAGGTCACATCCCAGAGCAATCACTTGCTATGGTTTCTTTTCCCCCCTCTGTTTTCCTTTATCAAACACTTTTCTTTCTTTTCCTCTCTTGTGCTCCCAGGCAGAGATCTTGTATATCAGGCTGTAGCCTGAAGCAAATATTGTCTAGTTAAGTTATATATATATATATATATGTATGTAAAATTCCTTTCTTCCAAATGAGGCTTTATAATGGAGATGTTCTGGTCCCTTGTCTACATTGCTGCTAACAGAAGCAGTGTGTTACTGAGTTTAAAGGCAGGAAAATAACCAAGAGAGGACGAGCAGAGGGAGATTACTGCAAAGGCTGGACACCAAGAAAACAGGCAGGGACAGGGAGAGGAGGAAGGAAAACTGCACTTTGCAGAATGAATAGCTCCTAACAAGTTTAAAGGAAACATTATTACAATTTTATTACCATATTTTATGAAGCTGCTCTATAAACGAAGCCCTGAAGAAGCAATTAGGCTGAGAAGATGAATTTTGCAGCTGTATTTTCCTGGCCCTCCACCTGCCCTGTCAATGAGCTGACGAGCGTCCTTGTGCCGTTATGGTGACGCACAGCTCGCTTCGTGTCCTTCAGTCCTCAAGAGCAAATTATGGATGGGGTCATGGTGGGACAGACCTACAGAAAATCAAGCAGATATTAATATTCCTGCTTCTTCCCTAACCAGGGAGTTGAATCAGGGAAGACTTTGAGGCTTTTTGGAAATGATGCCTTCTCACCTCTGCTAAACCAGCAGTTTTAGGAGTTCAGTGCATGCAGGTCCCTCATGATTTCAGCTCAAGCTGTTCTGCCTACCCCTCTAAAAAGTGCCTCCATGTAGGCATTCTCCAGCTGACTCCTGTCTGCTCCCTCCAATTCCTGTGGCCTTTTTGCACACATTCCTCTGAAGGGAGAGTAAAATGAGTGAAAAATAGCACTGACAGGCAGCTGTCTCCAAGGGCGCTGGCTTGCACTGTGCCTTTGATAAAAATACTTCCAATCTTGGTTTCCCCACCTGGTGATTAAATAGGAAGAAGAAGCACTCATTGAATTTAGCTGGAAAATGTCTTGAAACTTAACGCCATGATTTTGTGGTGATTTAACTGAACTGCAAAATCCTCATCTTGATAATGTATTTTTGCCTTCACTGGACCGCTTCCCTCAGC
This sequence comes from Polioptila caerulea, assembly GCA_013397295.1. Classification (NCBI taxonomy): domain Eukaryota; kingdom Metazoa; phylum Chordata; class Aves; order Passeriformes; family Certhiidae; genus Polioptila; species Polioptila caerulea. The sequence goes on along the minus strand of VYXF01007595.1, from coordinate 197,536 downwards.
TCAACTCATCATAGATGTTGACAGTACTGAAGTCTCCACCCAGACAAGCTGCTCCTGTGGGGAAACAGGCAGGGAACTGATCTCTCCTCAGCACTTATTTTAGGAAGGGATGCCAGGAGTGAATCTTTGTATCCATAGACCAAAAAGGGTGTTTTGGAATCCAATTCTTCTCGAACTTCCTTGTTCAGTGTATGAGACCCACCCTTATGAATGTGAGCTCACCAAGGGTTAAAAATATCTCCACACCAGCTGAATCAGACTGATATTAAAATGCCATCAAGTTTCAAAAATATCACCTCTTGGGTAAATAAGGTGCTTTGCAGACTGTTGCATAATTCTCATGTAAAGATTAAGTTCCCTTACGAGTTCAAAACATTAAAAGGCTCCAGAAAAGGCAGCTGGGTGGGCAAAAGAGTGGAGTGTAACTGCAATGGTGAGTTAACACACGAAACGAAAGGCTGAAATGTTGCATGTGGCAGAGCTGCCTTCTCAGATGTTCTTTGGGAGTATTTGAAAGAGTTAAGCCCAATAGTGGAATGTCTTGGGAATGCTGGCAGACGGAGAGTGAGCAGCTTTTTTCTTCCCTCTGGATGGAGTCCCAGGACTGAGCATGCAAAGTGATGACTTTGGATCCGAGTTTGCTTCTTGGGTCTGCAGCAGAGAGCTGGGAAGTGATGCAGTGTTACCAAGAAGTCCTTTGCAGGGGATGTGCAAATGCGTTTCTAAGTCAGGAGAGGTATTTTTACCTTTTCCTTGCTCATCCTTGGGTGCAGCAGGACTCGCTCTGAGAAGATACACAGAGGGAGAAACCACATCCTGAAGGGCGTATGCAAAGGGAGAAAGACACATCCCCAAACAGTTTATTTTGGCTGCTGGCTTTTGTTGTCCGTTTTGGTTTGGTGGTTTGGTGGTTTGTTTTTTTTTTTTTCCTTGCTTTTCGTTCTCTGTCTTTGATGGAAATTTCAGTGGCTCTTTAACCTTGCAGTTCATGAGGCGCCTTGGGATTAGCTGGTTGCCTCCGAGCAGGGAATCTGGGGTGATTCACACAGGGAGCTGGCATGGCTGCTGTGCTCTTTGGCTTTGAGGATCTGCTCTACAGCTGGGACAGCCTGGTGTGGAGCCTGACGTCCCGGGCTCTGAGGACTTGCCGCTTTGGAAACCTGAGGGTCCTGCAGCTCATGCTGAAGCCATGGTGCATTTCCAGAGACGTTTATCAGGTAGGGTAACAAAACACCAGGCCAGACCCCCAAACCTCAAGGCTGCAGGGGGGAGACCCCTTGGGAGTCTTGCAGGATCCTGTCCTGTTCCTACCAACCACTTTGGGTCCTACACAAGTGGTGGGACAGAGGGGACACTGTGGGCAGGGGAGGTGTGGCAGGAGAAAGGTTTTGGTTTGGAGGATGGTGATGGGGTCTCCCATGGTGGAATACAGGTCCAAACTCTACTTCCCACAGAGCAGGGGGGGAACAAGTGAAAGCAAATTAGGGTTCAATCTGCTATATTCTCTTTCCTTGAGCTTTAAACTCATGGGTACAACCTTAGCTTTTCTGCATCCCAAGGCTGTCTCTACAGCTGCACAGGAATAATTTACAATTTACCCAGAGGAAAGGATGCCTAAAGGTACCTAATCTGTGGAAAATGGGCATTTGCAGAGGGTTTTCAACTGTAGTAGCACTAATTATCCCTAAGTGACTTGTCCAATGCCTTCTGACTGCTTCATCTTGCAAAGTCCCAGGCATCTGATTGCCTAAAATTTCTGGTTTGCTTGATGTATGGTTTATGTGGTATAGAGAGCTCTGGGGCTTGGATGACTGGCTTCTCTGAAGAGTTACACTAACTGTTACAGCTTGAGGTATAGTGACACAGCTCTAATAAACTGTGTGTGTGTCTGAGACTGATTAAACTGGGTTAAACAAACTGAAGATCTCAGAAGGAGCTAGTACTAAATGTCATTCTGAAAAGGAGCTCACTCCAGTCCATAAGTGAGTCCAGGTTGCAATGTAAATCCACCACTTTGTCTGCTTTTTAAATCAGCTTTAGACAATTGAGGCTAGACGCTTTTTCTGCTGTGGGGACAAGCCCATTACAATATTTATCATCTCCACAGATTTGTCTAATGCCGGATGCAGGAGTGACAGATTGGTGTTTGCATTTGGAAAATGGATTTTCTGCTACTCCCATTTACTTGGTATTTTGCTTTTCCTATGCTTTGGAAGTCTCCATGTGTGAAGCCAAGTCATACAGAAGGCAACAGATTAAAAGCCTGTAGAAATTTTGTGTGTTGGTTAGAGGGAGACCAGGGCAGGGCTCTTAGTAATTTCAGCAAACTTTGAATCAGCTTCAAATCATGCTCTGGTTTCAGCAGATTTCAGGAATAGATTTTATGGTCTTTGGAGTTCAGCAAGCATGGGCAGCATTTTTATTTTAAGCATTTGTTTGTTCCAGAAGACACCCTCAGGCAGTAACACAAATCCATTACCCAGGGCTTGGCTTTGAAAGCCCCCTGAGATGCACCACTGGGATGGCTCCAAGTGAACCACGCTGCCCTCCCTGGGCTCTGCTGACTCTTGGCTGAGGTGAACCCAGAGGTCAGTCTGTGCAGAGGCTGTTTTGGTGTGGGGCAGCCCCACCCTCTCTCTGCAGTTTGTCTTAGGAACCTGAACCTGAAGCCAATCAACTCACACGGGCCTGGGAAAGGGGAGGGGGAAGAGGGCTCAAAGCGGAACCTCATTTTTACCCTCTACCCATGTAAAATCATCCTCAAAAACTAAGGAGTTGGTTTTCAGATGTGTCCAAATTCTGATTACTGATAATGTATCCCAGCCTATGCATCAGGGGGGTGCCACTGCCTGTGAGGACTCCCAGGACTGGTGTTCTTTCTGCAGATTTATGTTGCTGTGAGCACTGAGCACATCCACAGGTGCACTTTTTCCATCCCCCATGGCATAATATCATGATCCTGGCATGTCATTTCCCTTTGCCAGAGTCACCAATGAAATGGGAGCAGCAAAGGTGCCTCTATTCCCACCCAAACAAATATTAATGCAGCCTGAAAGACGCTCACAGGTCAGGATGGACTTGAATAGTTGTTTGTCTCTCAGACAGAAACTGTGAACATCTGCAAAAGCTCAGTAAAACCACATCACTTTATTTGTCAATGTCCATGATTGCAATTCTTTGGAGAGGATCTGAAATGCTGGGTCAGGTACCAGGAGAATTGCTGCTGGGTGGAGGTTTGTTGGAAAAGGCATCTCATAGCTCATCACTGCAGAGTTCCAGCAGCAGCAGTGTTATTAGTAGCCAGCATGAGCTGATAGCTAACTCTACACTTATGTATATTAATCCTAAAAGCATTTCCTCCAGTAGCCAGCATCATCCAATTTAAATGCTGGCAGGGTATTTTAGTAGAGTATTGCTTGGACAGAAAGCCTGACAATTTAATCACTTCCCAGAGACAGAAACTTCTTCCACTGCTGATTATTTAGATGAGCAAATAAGCTCTTGACTATGCTAGTTTTTGCTGTTACTGTATATTAATCCCTGTTGCTCCTGCACCTTGAGAACAAAGCAGACCAATGTGGAACATCTGCCTGGTACCAGAACCAGGAAAACCCTAAAAAGAAACATTAAAGAGAAAAACATTAGTCAACTTTGTAAAATTAAGCCATGGTTTTTCATACTCTGAAAAGTATGTTTTGTGTTTTTCTTTGAGTTAATCACATCTCAGTGCATCTCTGCTTCTGGTGCCTTTTGCTGAAGCAGAGTTGGGGGTAGCAGAGCAGTGTAGCACAGAGCCAGGTTCTGGCTGAGCAGGACCCATGCTGCTGGGGCACACAGCTGGGGAGAACTCAGCTCCTCCACCAGCCAGGATCATGGTTGCTCAGATGTGGCACTGACTTGGATAATTTTTTTGTAGCCTTGCCCTAGTCTGTTGTCTCCACCATACAAACATTCCAAAACTTGCCAATTCCCTTCTACTGTCCCATCTACAAAATAAATAAAAATTAAGACAACATTGTATAGAGGGTACAGATTTACTGCCAATAAGAGAGGCAATGGGTTCTTGGAAACAAAACAAGCTTAAGGCATAAAAATAATCAGTGTAATTCCCTTATTTACGATGAGCGACTTTACTTTCTTTACTCTCAGAAAATCAGCACCAGTGCTTTAGCAGAGATAGATGAAATAGCAGTTTTAGGGTGATGTGGTTAGAGTGGGATCTGAAACACTTCAGTCTTCAAATCCAATCTATCTCAGCAACTGGAAGTCTGGACTTGCTCAAGCTGCACTCTGAGCAGCAGTTGTTATAAAATAGGCTAAAACAATCAAAAAATTGTTTCTTCATTCTTGGTCTCCAGACTGAATTTGTCTCAGGGATGCTGAGTGACTCCATTTTTCACTGTCTGTAAGCAATGGTTTGGTACTCAGGCCATCTGAGCAGTACTGAGAGCTAGAGGCTTTTGGTACCCTGAAGAGTACCATCATCTGTCTCAGACTGCATTTCTTTCCTGGCACATAAATCCCCCCCAAGTCTGCTGTGATTCCCAGGGACACATTTGTCTGCCCAGTCTGAAACAAACCTCTTGCCTTGATCTGTTTTCAGTGGGACTAATATTCACCAGTAGCTATATTTTAATTGTAATGAATGCTTGCTATATTTTAATTATGTTTTTGTGATCCACCATGTGGTTTTCTCGGAATTCATTTGAAAAAGGAGATGAACAAATAATAAACTTCCAGTCAAGGCTCTCAGACAGTCAGTTGTGCAAGATGTCACTGAGCTGTCGGATGTATTTTTACCAATGCCCAGATGTCTGACTGCTCTGACCTACTAAACAAATGGCCCTGTGAACTAACACAGTGCCTGCTTTTGCAGAAATACTCACATTTCAAGAAGTACTGGGGGAGGGCTGGCTTATTATTATGGGATAGGCAGTCAGTTCTGCATTTTAACATCCTGAAGATAATTCTCTATTTATTTAATCTCCAAATCCATCAACAAATGTTTTAGTTTCCCGGCTATGCCTGTGCAATGTCAAAGAACATTAAGCAGTGCAGGACCTACATCTACAATAAAAATGTGCTTATGTGTCTTGACTGTTTAAAATCCCACCAACTGCTCCTACCAAGTCAGAGGCAGGCCACTGGATGCAGAGCCACCTCCCAAGGATAACACTCACAGACATTTAATTCCTCACTCTCTCTAGATAGTAGTGCTGTGTACTTATTACAGGCTGCTTCTTATCCACCAAGTGCTTGGAAAGACAATTAAATAATTTTACTGCCATAGAAAATGAGGCAGAATCTGATTAAATTACTCCAGGTTATGGGCACAAGTGCAGAATTGTTTGCAGTACCTCATTGCTCCCCAAATGTCCAGTTACAGGCAATGGAATTAAGGAAGGAGCTGGGATGTAGAATTTTGGGGCTGGGTGCTAATCTAAAATGAGGAAGAGGAGAGAGCTTTTACTGTGCTGGCAGACATGCAAATTCATGGAATATTCTATAATTTAGCAAAAAGTTTTATTTTGGCTATTAGGAAGAAATTGTTGTACATTAGGAATTAATTCTTCACTAGGGCAGTGAGGCACTGGAACAAATTGCCCAGAGAAGCTGTGATGCCCCATCCCTGGAAGTGTTTGAGGCCAGGCTGGACTCAGAGCAACCTGATCTAGTGGGAGGTGTCCCTGCCCATGGCAGAGGGGTTGGAACTAGAGGATCTTTGAGCTTCCTTCCAACCCAAACCATCCTGCGATTCCACTTTCCAGATTCTATGATTTTCCCTGAGGAGAATGCATTTCAGGTGTGTTTCCCACAGAATTCACACTGCTGGCCACAGGGTGCTAATGGTTTTTCCCCCAGCTGCCATGGGCACTGGGAAGTTGACCTGGAGGGTTTTGGGGTTTCCCCCCCATTCACCTGGGGTTTTGCTGGCACCCTGCTGGATAGTGCATCAGAAAAGGGACAGACTGCTTCCACTTCATGGTGGGATCTGAGACATCCCCACAACCCCATGTACCCATAGAGGAAACATGGTCTTCCTCCTCAGAAAGGAAAAGTTGGGAAATTCCATTCTTGTTTCAGCATCATTCTTCACCCTGCTTGCCTAGAAGACATCTTATTATGTTTAGGCACAATTAAAGATTCAGGAGCAAAAGCAGCATTTTGCACGCCTGCCCTGCTGCTGTAAAAGGCTGTGCAAACCAATTTTGGGCAAGAGGGAGGAAGGAAAGGACTGAAATGTTAAACACATCATTTCAGATTGGCAAAATTTCCAGGTTTTGATTTATAGCTTCATCACCAAGTAGATTAATGTGGAATTCAAACACAACCAGCTCTTTGCTTTCCTTCCAGGCCTGACATATTAACATTTCCCATTAATCTAGTCAGTTCCAGCACGATGAAGGCTGAGGAAATGGGGGATTAGGCATGTGGGAGTGTTGGGTGGGCAGGGGAAAAGAGCCAACAAAACTCACTTTAGTTAACCAGCTAACTAAAGTAGAGAGCATGGGACCTTGTTCAGGTCTCGGGTTCCAGCTGGAGTTGTTTCTGACTCCCTTAAAGACAGCAAACCCAGATCCTTTCCCTTCTGGTGCTGGGCAGGGGGGTTTTCAGTGGAGCTGCTGACTTTCTGCTCCTGAGGACAATAGTGGAGATGGGCACTGGTGTCCCCATGGAGCTGAGCTCGAAGGGCTCTTTGCTGGCCACTGCTCTGTTCTCAGAACATTTTCATGCCCTGGTGCACCTGGGGTTCAGGAGGCTTCAGGCCCTGGGCTTGCAGTCTGCATAATTCCCAGTTTTGTGGGGAGGCAACTACAACTTCTTTTCCCCAGCACTCTGACCTAGCCCACAGTCTCTGGAGCTGCCCTGGAGACTTCTCAAATTTTATTGCTACATATTTAAGTATTTATGTTCCTTCCACTACTTCTCTTGGGGGAAAAAAAAAAAAGAAAAAAAAAGAAAAAAACTGAAAACACCCAAACCAACAACAACTAACAAAAATCACACCAAAAAAACAAGAGAGGGAAGAATAACCATTCGCCCAGAGCTGCAGAAAGGGCTAAAGAGCCTCATATGTTTCCAAAGGCAGCTCGGGAACTTTTGGCTTGCAGAGCTTTTCACCCCATCTCCATTACAGGCAGAAGCAAAGAGGTTTGAACAGTGAGAGGAGGGGAGAGAAAATGCAAATGCTAAAAATTCATTTTTGCCAGAAATCATATCCAACAGACAAAGAAAAAAAAAAGAGCCTATGGGGGAACCTCAAGCCATTTCCATTCAATTTGTCTATGGAGAAAGCACAAGAAGCACTCACTAAATTCCCACCCCCAGGTATTTTTATAACACACTGTAAAGTTGCCTTCAGCATTTGATAGAGACTTTCCCTGTCTTTGTGGAGCTGGGAAGGGCAGGGACAATCTAGTAGGATCTGTGCCACTGCCACCAGCCCCACCATAGCCCCTTGGGCACTGATATCAGTGGAGGGGCAATTTTGCCTCCTGAACAAACACCCACTCCCCTCAACAGCTTGTGGGGTCTCATCTCTCCTTCCACCATCCCAAAGCAGCTGCAGGACAGGACAAGGCTTTCCTGGAGGGCAGAGAAAAGCTCCAGAAGTGTGTTGAGCAATGGCTGAACCTGAGCTATCAAATGACCTCAGGGATTGCTGTGCTACCTTCCTGTTAAAGCCAACATAGAGCTGCACCAGGCTGGGGCTTGTGCTCACTAATAATTGAACACTCTGGTGTTTTCCATGAGCTGCAGTTCGTCCAGGCCACTGGAAAATGAGTGGGACCTTAAACTAACACTGACTCTTCTTGTTCAATAAATACGGCAGCCTCTTTAAAGAGGAGGTGTACTTGGCATTGGTTTGCTCCCCTGTGAATTCTTCCAACCTACCTCCCTATGAGAAACACTCAACCTCCAGCTCCAGTCTGCTAAAGAGAGAGGAGTCTGGCTGCCCCCATTTGGAACATGGGTGAAATCTTTCATGGTGGTAAATCCACCTCACTAATAAATGGGCTAGGATTGCCAGCGCAGCTTATAGAGGCCACCAGCTTGAGCAGACACAAGCAATGCTGAATTGCTCCTGGACAGGGTGGATTTGAGTCTGTCCCAAAGGCTCGCTCCCTTGAAGTCCACCACCAATGACTTGGGTGTTCCTGCACCATCTTTGCTTTAGTCTGCAAGGGATAAAAGCTGTGCTCTCCACAGGGAATACAAACTGTCTCAGCTGAGACAATTTCCAGCAGTTCACTCTGCTTATAACAAAAATGCATCTTGCAGCAAAGGGAAATATGTTTTGATCCCCTGGGTTTGCAAGAAGCCAGGTCTGAACTGCTTCTTCCTAGGCTTAGCTATTTTCTGCTCAGTGTCTAGAATCATGAGATGGGGTGCATCTCGTGTTCCTTTAATTACCAAAAATTAAGCAATTCATCCATGCTGATTCCTTCCAAGATAGGTGTCTTGTGCAAGTCATTCTCTAGAAGTGCCAAGCCCTTTGTGCAGAGACCAGAAAGAGCTGAGACTGCAAGACCCAACTGCATACTTAAGTATTAAACACCCCCAGCCCTGTGACCTAGAGTTCAGTCATGTTGTTCTGATTAAATAGATGTCATCCAAGGCCTAGGTGGAAGATTCTGGAAGCCTGCAGGAAGGTCAACAACCATCAGGACAGTGCCCAGCAGTCCTGCTTGAGTCATCAAGCTTCAGCTGCTAGAATTAACACAACATGCTCTGTACTGGGACACGGCCCCAGGAACCTGCTTTTGGTAAAGAGCTTGGCTTCCCCAGAGAGACATTTGTGAACACTTCAATCCTCTAAAGTAATTGAAAACATCAGGGAGTTTTGCCTGCAGCATTTTTGTTTTGGTTCAACCTCTTCTTCCTCAGAGAGAAAGCCTTCTTGAATATAGGGCTCAGAGTAGCCTCAGAACAGGTCCAGTCCCATCAGGCTTCCACATGTTTCTTCTCTTGCATAAGAGAAGATGATCATGAGAAAAAAAAGGCTTTTTCCTTCACTGTTTGCAACATGCCTTTGAGGCCTCACCAAAGTCCTTGTGCAATGGACACCATTTCCTTCAGATATTCTCCTGGAGCAAAGGTGGAGCTGACTGGTGCCATTAAGGCAATCCTCCCCTGTCTGTGTCTGCAGCTGTGTCCAAGATGCTGCCATGAATCATCTGTGCTCTTGCAGAAACTCTCTTCACACCCAACCAACAGCATCCAGTTGTTTAGAGAGAAACAAGGAGCTCTTGGCCATGGGAGTTTTGGGGAAAAAACAAGCCTAATTAGGCACTCCAAAGATGACTCTTTTGTGATAGCAAAAAAGAACCAGAACAAGGGCTCTGAATGCCATCCATGTGTAAGGACCAGAAGGCACTGAAGTTGAGGAATGGCTTGGCTCTCCTTTTTTCCCTCTGTCCCTCTCAGGTTGGATTGAGGAGGATAACCCTCTGCACCTTTGACACCCACAAGTGGCTACAGGCAACATTTGCACATTAATTACTTCTTAACCTTAAATATAAGGTTTAAATTTCTAGTGCCCACTCCTTTTGATTCATCTATAAGACTCTTCATTTATATTTCCTATGCACTGCACATGTTCAGGTGAGCTAACAGCAGAGGAGGGTTGTTGTTTTCCAAAATCTGAGTCTTACAAGCCCAAGCTGGAAGGAAATTGTTATGGGATTTCAAACTCTGCCTTTTTTTCTTCCTCTCCCTTCAGTTCAGGAGGTGCCTTTTTTCTTACCCATGTGAGTCCACTGAGACTCCAAAACAGCTGACAAAGCATAGTTTCAAGCCAGTCCTATCCCCTGCTGCTGGAGAGGAGCTCTGCATGGCAGCCAGTGCTAAGTCCCAACTACAAAAAGTTATCCAAGGTCAAATTCCTCCATGCTCTGAACTTCCATCTACCCCCCAATGGGGGTTAATGTCTGTCCAGCACCTGGCAGGAGTTACCCCATGTCTGCAGCATTGCACAACTTCCAAGCCCTATTGAGTTACTCAGAACTTCACTGGTCACTGTGCTGCTGGAGCTGCTGAACACTGGGCCTTGAGGGGCTATTGTAAAGCTCCAGGAGGGCAGGAATGTGGGGTTTACAGTCATTGCAAACCTGCTTTTCTCCACTTCCATGAGGCCTGATCCTAACCCCTCTGTGCTCAGGGGCTTAACCCATTTGTATAGTCACTTCTATGCCTGTAAAGAGGCAGCTCATGATGAAGAGAGACCTGATTGAGGGTTGGGAATCTTAATGTTGCTGTAAGTTGCTGTACTTGGGTTGACCTCTGCCTTTTCTTCTTTTTTTAATGTTTTTTTAATATTCTTTAGAGCCCCACAGCCACAGGAGCCTAAAGCCATGCAGGTCCTCATGTACACAACCACAGCTGAGACAACAGCTCTGAGTATGGTCAGGGCTCACAGGCTGAGCTGGGCTTTGCAAAACCTCAGGTGAACAATCAGGGGTTTTTCAAAACCAGACTGCAAATGAGGAACCATTTGTGCCAGACAAATTATATCAGAGCAGCCACTGGGATGAGGAGGTAGTGAAGGAGGAAGGGGAATAAGCAGCACAGGAGTTGGGTAATTTCTAATTAAAGTGAGAATAGACCCAGTGTTCATCTCAGAAGAGAGAGGTTCTGGGAAGTTCACTGAATCACATATTCTCAGGCATTCATCATCTGAAATGTCTTTTAATTGCCACTATTATATCATATCACAAACATTCTTGTCATAACCTCCTACAAAGGGATTCTTTCATTCAAGCCATTTTCAGGGAAATCTTTTCCCCTTGGATCCCGGTCCTGCAACACACTCAGACCAGGAATCTGGAAGTGGAACTTTTTTCTTTTTTTCTAAACACAAGTTGTTGCTTTGCAGACAACATGTTTCAGTAACGGGCTGTGTCCCAGTTTCAACTTCTTTCCTCTTCATCCCACAATAACCAGCTCTTAACAGCTCTCCTTCCTCTTATGGTAAAAGCTGAAATGTAAATAATCAGGATGTCCTAAGTGTCAGGAGCCAGCTGAGTCCTGCTAGCCCAGACCCTGGGTCTCTGACACCAGGCTGCCTTAAACATTTGGCTCAGCCAACAGACTGTATTTATAATGTAAACTCCCCTTGTCAGCTCCTAACTCCTGGCTCCAATTTTAGAAAATTTAACATTTCTGGGGGTTGTATTTTCCCACCACTTAGTCAAGAGCTGAAATTTTTCCTCTCAGAAAATACACTTGTGTGTCAAAGGCCAACGACCAAAAAAATATCAGTAGTTTTGCATCCTAAATATAGCACAGAACTAAATCCCAAATTCCTTTAAGAGAGCCAGTGTAAACAGCCATCATCTCTGCAGCCTGGGAGGGGGCTGCACCCGGGGCTTTTTCTTTATGTTATCATACACCACGGTGCCTGGATGTCCTGGCAAGGGTGAGGGGCCCTTTGTGCAGGGACATCCTGACCAAAATCCTTCCCATCTATGGCCTTCATTATCCAGCCTCAGCAAAAGGCTTCAGAGTCACCCCAGCCTGGAGATGTTGTCCCTGCACTGGCTTACACCCACCGGTCATAAGGGGTTGGTTGAGTGGTCTTGATGTGAAAGCCCCAGGTTCAAGTGCTGTCCTTGGCTTTGCTAAGGAGTCACATTGCAAGGATAAGCCATCAGGATGATCCCCCTGTGAACACAAAACCAGCCAGAAGGAATTAAGCCTTGGCCCTCTGTTGGGTGCTGGTGATCAATGCTGGCTCCAAGAAATAATCCACTGCTATCCTGAGTGGGAGAATGTATGATAGCAAAACTAATCACACACTTACCCACAGATGGTTTAACAAGCACAAACTCATTCCTCTGATCCATCTCATCTTACAGTTCTTACATAAAACAAAAAGTTCATACATAAATACATACATACTTTCCTACCAATAGCTGGGCATGACCAGGAAAGATGAATCTATTTGCCCAGCAGAGATCTAGGATTGCCCAGGACCATCTTCCACACACTTCACCTTCAGCCTAGGCCAGTGTCTCTCATTTATTAATACACATGGATAATGTCTTAACCATTAGCTGTGGGTGGGAAAGACATGATAGCCATTAGAGCTTCCCCTCCCTCTTGAATCAGACTTGGGAGGGTTGGAATGAAAGGAAACCTGGCCAAGGGAAGTGCAGGAGGGAATACAGTGTGCATGGTGTTGAAATGGTTTGTGAATGCTCAAGGGTGGGCAGAGCTAATTTCTGTCAAAGCTGATAACACTGGTTTAACACATCCCTTTTCATTTCACTAACCCAATTCTCAGGGGATCTCGTTATCCTGGAATTCATTAAAGAGTCCCCATCTCCTCTAACAGGGCTCCAGACACCTTGCAGGTCTCCAGAGATTAATTGATATTAATACAGAGTAGTCATAACTTTTCTCAGTGGGGCATTTGCTCCTGTGTCTCACAAGTTTGTTGTGTTTTAGGGATGAATATATTTGGATGGCCTCTTGGGATTTTCTCCAAAGGATTTTTCAAAGGAAAGGTCTTCATACATACTTTCTGCTCACATGCATCTTTTCATGGGATGTGCTTTCCTCTTTCATTCTCAGCCACTGTTTGCTTTGGTGCAGCCAGGCTGTTGTCTGAGTAGCAGGTATGAGATCGGGGCAGGGTGACAAACCCAAAGTGATGACAAGCCTGTGGCCTTGGAGAGCTGCAGTGCCCTTGAAATACCACACCTCTGCCCTCTTACAAAGTCACACAGACCTGCTTCCCTTCCATCTGCTGTTTGTCCTCTTGCTTTCCAGTATTTTTTGCTCTGCCTGTTCTTGCCAGGGGTTGTACCCTATCTCCTGTTCATAAGCAAATTAAAGTGCTTGCAGGTGGCACTTCTAACCTCCTCCAAGGCAAAACCCAAATGCCACTCAGGATGCCAAGTGCTGCTTCACAAGTCCATGGTGCACCCCAGGAGTGAGAGCAGCTGAGTGATTGAGTGTTGTAGTGCAGCAGCTGTGGAGCATGGGACCAGCTATTTGAAGGAGACTCCTATGTTACTCATCACTGACCTCATTTTGATCACCCACCAATATGCTCATCCTTTTATTTCAAAATACCAAGAAAGGTGTTTGCATTTCATTCATGCAAAATGAAACACACTCAGAAAAAATACTCCAAAAGGATTTTGCTGGGCCGTTTGGCAGTTTGGGAAATCTGCAAAATCACTAACATTTGACCATTATCATAGCTGCAAAAATAAAGGGAGTTTTAAATTAGTACTGTAAGAGCCAAGAATCTGGAGTCAGACAGGGATAAAGCTGGATCTCAAATCAGAAGTTGTTCTGTTGCTGTGCTGGACTGGGGAGGCTTTTGAGGGGGTAGCTGAAGGCTGGGAAGTGCTGAATAAGCTGCTTCATTTTTTAAGAAAAGACATAAATAACAATGTTAATTTAAAAGGCAAAATTTGCCTTGGATCCATTGTCCTGGCCTGAGACAAGGACACTGGGCTCTGCACCCAGCTTTGCCAAGGACACTTCAATATCCTAGGATGTTGTAAGACCCTTGATGCCTGTGTGTCTGTGTTCCCTCCTCTGTTGTTTGGAATTGCTTTGAGACAATCTGAGTTTCTAAGAGTGTATTGACAAGAGGCTTCAGCCAAGCTATAAAATCTGCACTGTGCATAATGAACAGTTCTCTCAATGAGAGAGAGCAGCAGCATTCAACCCAGTCATGGGCTTTCATCTTGTAAATGCAAGGGGCAGCTTCCACACCATGGGCTGCAAAGTTGCTGTGCAGGGCTGAGACCATAAATCAGGAGGCAGAGCTGGATTAACTAGCATGTACAGCAGGACCTGGTGTGGAAGCAAGGGTAGGTGTGTTATGTGGTTCTGCTGTGCTGGGCTGCTCAAACTTTCTTGCACAAGCAAGAAATATCCCCTTTTCCAGGTTCTTTCAAATCCCTTGAACTTGGATTTTTGCCAGGAAACTGAAGGAACACAGTGAAAATTCAACAGATCTCTCTGTTGTCCTTTTCCAGGCAGTGATAGGACTGATAAGAAATTTTGTTAGAAAAAAAAAAATTAAAGAACTTATTTATTTCCCTGTTTTCATGGAACCATTCCTGGTTTCTTTGGGTTTCTCATCTATTTCATGAGCCTGAGCATCTGTACCTGAAAGGTGTCCACCATTAAATGGCTTCAAGAGGCAGTCTTAAACAGTTTCTGTTGTTTGACAGCAGAAACTCAAGTCAGGCACCAACCCCAAGAATTTGCTGAATCAGAGTCTTTAATTGTATTCAACAATAAAATCTGTGAAGTGAGGAGCAGTGAGAGGACTTGAACAACAAGTTGCCCTTTCTCTAAACACAGTATTTACCAGAAAAACATCTAACCCAGGGAATGGACAGAGCAGTGTGGAATTAGGAGGAGGCACGAAGCTGTGATGCACAGTACCACCTAGTGACAGAGCCTGGCTGCATGAGAAGGGCAAACCCGCGTTTGCAGAGTGCAGGGTCCATTTCCCCACCCCATCCTTAATCCGATTTCCCAATTCAGCCACACCTGCCACCATCTCCTGCGAGTGGAGGGACAGCACCACTCCAGCAGCTGCTGGTTTTTTCCTCTTTTTCATGATTTCTTTTTTGCAAAGCAGAGCTTGGATGGACAGGATTCCTTGTGTCCCATCAGAGGCAGAAGTGGGTGCTGTTTTGTTGGCTGTGTGGGGTATGCAGGTTGGACTCAGTGCACATCTCCCACTGAATCACCCACGAGGAATTCTTCAGTGCATTGTGCAAACAGGGAAGGGAAAAATGCAGGGTCCAGTGAGTAATGCAGCCTTTCAGGGCATCTGAAATGAAAAGAAATGCCACGAACTTGTTCCATTTGTAGAAACCATGTGAAAGAGCAGTGTGATAGGCTCTGCTCAAGAGCAGGCTTGTAACCTTTTCCATTAATTTCCTTTCAAAGAATTGCTTGTTGAAGGCTAAGCTGCTTTTTATAAGCCTTAGAGGCTGAGTGTGTCTTTGCCCTTTTTTATTATTATTTCTGCTCCTCTCCCTTGCTCTCTTTTCAGAGAAAGCAGTTACTGTACAGTGGTGATGTTTCTCTCTCTGTAGCTATGTGAGACAAGCCCAGCATCGAGATGGGAATTTTGTCACCTTTTGGCAGTGGTGGGATTGCATACAGCAAAGCCAACTAGAAGAAACCCAGTCCCGTGGAATTTCGCCATATTCCAGCCCAAGATTTACCCATGATCCAAGCAGATGTGCCTGAAAGAACTGGGTTCCTTCTCCTCACTAAGGTCCCTTCACACACATTCTGGAGTGAGGGCTAAAGGCTCCACTCTGTCTCCACGCGTGGGTGACTGAGCAGAGGCAGCTCAGTGCCTGGGGTGCTGTCCTGCAGCTCGTGGGAGGCAGCACAAGAGCACTGCACCTCCCTGCCAGGCCCCATGCAAGGCTCCTGCACACATTCTGCCTTAAATGTTCGTGTGAATTGCAGTGGGGCTGGAAGAGCCTGGGGCTCCCCTGTGCTCTGTGTTTTGTGTGAACAGACAGGGTGGGTGTGTGCAAGGTTAGAGTTAGGATCAGAGTTAGGGTTGGGGTTAGGGTTAAGGTTAGGGCAGCTTTTTCATCCTCTTCCCCAGGGAAAGGCTCCCCAGGGAAAGGATATTCAGGCTCTCTCCTGGTCCTCAGCTAGAAGCTTCCCTAGTTGATGAGCAGTCTCTTGCTTGCACACCAAGCAAGCTAAGATGATTTTCTTAAACTGACATCCCTTCCCTGAGCTTCACTAAAGACCGGATGAGAACCCAAACACCATCAGTGCCTTTCTCTTTCAGTTGCTAAAATCTACTAAATCACTGGAGTGCAAAAAAATAGCACATTTGTTGGGGCCACCAACATGATTTTTCCTGAAAAAAGTAATATAGAGCCCCTGAGTGCACTGATCCCAGCAAGGGTACCTGCTCACTGCCACCCATGGAATGAGGCCTCTCATGCATGTGGCCATCCCACAGCAAGTACAGCATTTCCAGCATGATTTCTTCTTAGCTTTCTTATTCTTCTTGAGCTCACTGCTTTTTTCTTTCCCACAATCCATGGTGCTGGGCCCAGCTCCTGAGCACGGCAGCTCTGGAGGAGCTCCTGCAGCTGGGTAAACACTCCTGAGTGAATGGGGCCCTTCACAATGGAGTCACCAGGAAATCCAAACACTGTAAAGGCCAACAATTCAGCAGGGACATACTCGTGTCATTACAACCTAAGCACTAGGAAAACACAGTCTGAATTGAGTTGCACCCCAAACAATAGGTTTTCCACCCCACAAGTCTCCAGGAGTGGCTCTTTCCCTCTTGACTTCGTTCAGCCATTCTGCAGACAGATATTGGGATCTTCCTCCCCCAGCCCCGGATTTTTCAGCTACAATCGGTTGCACCAGCCCCACTCCCCTTACAGGCCTGCAGTCAGTGTGGAGATAGGATGGAGGGATGATAAATGCAGAAATATTAACAGGTTGAATTCTGTCCATGTTTATGCAGGGGTAAATGTGAATTATGGCAATGAGTTTGCTGCTGATTTATACCAACTATGCTGATGGAGAGCTGGGTCAGGTCGGCTACTTCCACAGGCAGAGAGTTATATGGGCTTTTAGGCAGCAGGGTGAGGAGCAGAAGTGGAGGAGTCTCTATTCCATAATGTTTTTCCCCAGTATGTGGTAACAGGCATTGGAAACCCAGTGTCATTTATTCTGTCTGTGCATTTGTACACTGGCTTTGTCCACAGTGGTCTCTTCTGGCTCTTGGATTCATTGCTTGGACCCATGCAAGCTCCCTTTCCCCAGGATGCACTAATCATATATGTTTTTCTGGAATGCAATTGCATGCAAAGCAAGTCTCATTAATCTCTGTCCGTTGCTTCAAGGCAAATTTCCTTCACTGTAAATTGCAGATTTTACCAGGATCTGACCTTGAACAGAGAAGCCAATATAATACATGCTGATATGGGCAAACTGGCTGTGAGTCTCAAGTGAGCAAACACCAAGCCAAATCCTGAAGTCCAGAATTAGGAGCTTTATAGTGACTGAGGAGCTGGCTCACTGTGCTATTGGCATACAGGGAAATTAATCATATCCTGCAACAATGTTCACAGGATGTGTTTGATTTATTACTAATCCTGTACACTCTTGTGTACTCATTATGGTGCCAGAGGGTACCATAATGATGCAGCTGGCACCCCTGTCGTGACAGCCATCAACACAGCCAGTGCCTGGTGTGGGATCCATCATCCTCAGCATTTGCTACCTGAGCTGAAAAATCAAGCCCTGGAGCTGAGAATTTAAGTTTGTCTCCTATATAAATAACAGGAATTTATTATTCTTATACATTCTTATACAATTATAAGAATGTATAATGTGCCCAGACCAGGGGAGCACGTGTAAAATAATAGATATTTCAAAATACTCGCATCTGCAGAACAAAACTGATCTTGGCTCAGCCTGTGTGAGTTTCTATCACCCAGCTGCCCCATGCTAGGCAGTCAGTGGAGGAGGAGTGTGGGGAAGCTGTGCATCACGCTGAGGCCGAGCTGGTTTGTAATCAGGAATCGAAAGACACAGCTACAGCAGCACTGTCTTCCCAAAACACATCAGACCCTCATGAGGCCATGGAAGGAGGATATGGAAGAAATTGAATTCTCATTCTCTGAGGGTTTCTTGCTTTGTTTTAGTCCCGGGCCCTGCCCGATAAAAGGCATTTCAGATTTTAAAATTCACAACCCAGTGTTTGGAAAAATTGAAATATATTGACTGTGACAGTATCTATATTACATGTTTCTCTTAAGCTTTTTTAAAAAATTGCAAATTAAAGCCTTTTATATTTTTTTTTGTAGGGAAAGTCAAAATAAATTTTTGTGAATTTTCCCACCTTTCACAACCAAGTATGACTTTTAGCAAAACATAAATTTCCAGGGCATTTTGTCATGGGTACTTTCTCTGCCAAAATACTGCTTTCATCAAAACCTTTCCAGTTTACCAAAGTAGCCCCTTTGCTCAGGGGCTGGTCATGCAGACAGCATTAAATGTGCCTGCTGACCAGCACAGGGCTGTGTCCATTCTCACACCAATGGTACCAGTGATGAAAGGAGATTAGACTTATTCAGTTCAGCTCACTTCCCATGGAAGAACCTGCTTTGTGCAGAACACAAGAGTCTGATTTTCAGAGCAAGGGTGATGTGTTTCCAAGGGTAAAGATGAAATGCAAGGTAAGACAGCTTCTGAAGGGGGTCCCACTGAGCTCAAGGTTGCTTCAAAAGACCTTTCTTCCCTAGGATGTGCAGTCATGTCATGAGTTAGGCCTGGCCTTGAATCCCTCAAAATCAGAGATTGAGTGGTAGGGCTGGTTTAAATGCACATAACTCATAGCCGTGGACATCAAGATACAAGGCTTTACCTGTTTTATTAACATTGGGAAGGTGTTTTTGCCTGATGTCCCTATCTCCTTCCACCCTGGCCTATAAAGCAGGGGAAGGTTGGTGCCTGGCAGGGGACCCTTGCATCATCTGGAGACCCTTCCCCAGGGCAGGGTGCTCCTCCTCCAGCACAGGCAGCACATCTGTGACCCAGTGTGGGTGACCCTGGGGCAGAGATCCCGGTCAGACGTCGCCCAGCCGGGCTGCGAATTATCCCGCAAGGAAGAGGAACCGTCTGCGTAAATCTGAAACGAGGGCTGTCAGCATCACAGGGGATTCGCACTGGGGATGACAGGCATGACCTGCTTTTCATGCTTTCTCTTTTTATTTGGTGACATGCTGTCATTCAGTGAATAATCTGGAGATTTTCTCTCGGGGTTTTCTCCCTTGTTCCTTCAGTACTGAGAATAACCGAGGTGGGGATGTGGGACAGCAGTCACACAGCTTCACATTCCCCAAACACAATCTGTTGCAGCTGGGTAACTCTACTCATCCTGGATGTATAAAGTCTTACTAAATGATGATGGTGCATAATGCACAGCACCTTCAGGATTGCTATCAATATTCCTTCAGCATGGTCACCCACTAGCCCTAGTTCTCACTGAAATGCATCCATCACTAGAGCAACAAATACACATCAATTTTGCACATAAACATATGCATGTGTCTGGGGAAGAGTCCTTAAAACAAGCAATCTGCCAGCCTTCCTGCAGCAGCCTTTGGTTTTATTCTGTGGGCATGTTCAAAGAGGGAAAGGTGGGTTGTGTGTTAGGACATTCCTTGTTGTGCCAGGAATGGAGATACCAGTCCAAAAAGCCGATTCAAACACTTCACAAAAGTGAGGGTGGTTTCTCAGCACCTGGGATTCAGCATTTACTTGCACATCACCCCAAATGAATTGCCTCAAGTTAATGCAGTCCTGAGTCTCCATTTCAGCTGAACAGAAATCTCTGTGTGCCTGAATGTGACATTTGGCACAAGGTCTCTTGTCACTGCACCAGGGCAGCATCAGGTGCTGCCTAACACTTTACATGAGATGTGGCAGCATGTTTAGATGTGTGGACATTCAGGCCTGATTTCCCAACCAAAATCTACCATGTTCAGTAGAATCTTGCTTCAATTCCTTCTAGCTCATCAAGCTGTTGATAATAATAAATCATAATTGTATTATAATAGTAAGCCATCAATTACTAGAGACTACAGAAAGAGAAATGAATACATTTTCTAAATTCATGCTGTTGCAAACTGATTTTGACGGACTCTCAGCTGACAGTACCTTGCATCTGCCATACTGAGCACAACAGCAGGCTCAGTACAGCTCACTGCCTAAATGAGGATTGTATTTTTATTTTAGTACACTGCAGATCCCTAATGCTGTAGAAAAGGAGGTTCAGGGGTGATCTTATCACTCTCTATAACTATCTGAAAGGAGGTTGCAGCCAGGTGGGGGTTGGACTCTTCTCCCAAGCAACAAGTGACAGCAGGAGAGGAAACGGTCTTAAGGTGTGCTAGGGAAGGTTCAGTTTGGACAGTGGGAGGAATTTCTTCACAGAAGAGGTGATTAGACATTGGAATGGACTGCCCAGGAAGGTGGTGGAGTCACCATCCTGAAGGTGTTTAAGGAAAGCCTGGACATGGCACTCAGTGTCATGGTCTGGTTGACAGGTGGAGCTTGGTATAGGCTGGACTTGATGACCTCAGAGGCCTTTTCCAACCTCAATGAGTCTGCGATTCTGTGATTACAGCAAAAGGTCTGGATACTGTAGCACAGGGAGAAATGTGCCCTTTAACAAGAATCTTCTGTGCCACATAGCACCCAAAACGCAGGGCCAGCTCCTCCTGCCTGGACAATGCTGGATGCAAAGCAGAAGCAAAAGAACTTCTTGCAGTGATTTTTTTTTGCAGCTGTCCTTGGGGGTACCATTCACCAGGAAGCCTCGGGTGGCTTTGGGTATCCAGTGCTTTCCACAGCAACAAGCTCAGGAAAGAGTCAGAGCATCATGGTTGCTTGAAAAAGGCAAAGCCCGTGGAAAGCTGGGTTATGTTTATGGCTGCAGAGTGGGCTGGCATCCTCAAACACCCCTTAGCAATGCTGTAGCCATAATTATGGTCCTTAAGCTGCTGCCAGTAGTGCCAGGGCACTTGGCTGAAGAAGGGAGCAGCAAGACACAAGCCACCTGCTGCCATTGCATTGCTCAAGCTGCCAGCGAGGCACGAGGAGCAGCTCTGGAAACAGCCCTGTCTGCAAGTATGACAGGGTGGTGCTGTGATCTCCATTCAGGTTTGGCTGGGACGAAGTGTGACAAAATAAATATGTAGGGACAGGTACAATGGAGTGCCCAAAAATAGAACGTTACTGATGGTAACATAACAAACACAGGGACCACACAGTCCAAGGGACAGCATCCAAAGACCCAGGGGTGTGGCTAACTTAACAGTATATAGGGTTACCTGAGAGCAGGGGTCCAGTCTCAAACCCAGGACAGGGAAATGACCTTATATGTCAAAGATCCCAAACCAGCAGAACTGTGGCCTATTTTGGAATGATCCCATTAGCATCCTTTCACTACCCCATCTTCCATGGTCTCAGGTTTATAGTTTCTACACAAGCTACCTGGGCTAAGGTCCACTTTAGCTGAATCCATTCCAACATGGATGGATACCCATCCACAGGGGGCTGTGCAGAGGGTGCTGGGTTTGTTGTAAGACAGGGGTTNCAAACCAGCAGAACCGTGGCCTATTTTGGAATGATCCCATTAGCATCCTTTCACTACCCCATCTTCCATGGTCTCAGGTTTATAGTTTCTACACAAGCTACCTGGGCTAAGGTCCACTTTAGCTGAATCCATTCCAACATGGATGGATACCCATCCCCAGGGGGCTGTGCAGAGGGTGCTGGGTTTGTTGTAAGACAGGGGTTTGGGCAGGCCAGCTCCCTGGTGCTGCTCTGCAGTTCAGGCTAAATGCCACTCTTCCCTTGGAGGCAACCAGAGGCCACTGCAGATTACACTGGGGGTTAGCCTCAACCTTCAGAAGACTATGGAAAAATACACTGTGTCTGCCATCCTTTGTTAAAACACTAAACAACAGCCTGCCAAAGTTGGTAAATATTCGATGGAAGGCACAGGAGGCCACCAAGTGCATGTTTTATCAGTTGCCAGTACAACATTTGCATCTGGCAGAGATCCTGCTCTGCACCCAGAGCCACGTGAGTTTTCAGCATTAGCACTGCACCTTGAATGCATTTTTCACCCGACCTCCTCATTTCTAGGGATGCTATTATAAACAGAGGACCCAGTTTTATTATTATTAATAAGAGATATTATTATTAAGCAGCAAATCAGTCCAGCTATGCTGAGCACAATCTAATTATTGCTCATAGTTACTGTAGGCTGAAGAAGTCATAAATAAAGGTCCACAGTATTTAACATTTCACTGTATTCCCACTGTAAGCACCCAGACCCTTGTGGGCTCTCTGTGAATGGCTTGGTTTAGGGAGGATTTTTGGTAGGTATGGCAGGGCAGCACTGTCAGAAGGCAGGTTGTGGTGCTCCATGAGGGCCCAGACAACTGCAGGATAATGAGGGGTAAATGAAGGTATTTTTTTCTTTTGTTTCGCAGCATGAAGGTCAGCAGGGGCCTCTTCCTGTTCCCCTCGTGCTCACCCAGTGGGAGCAGAGTGAACTCATGTGTCAGTCCATGGGTGAAGGAAAGCCAAGAAAAGGTGCTTTGTGCAGCAAAGCACAAAGCCCCCAGACAGCTCCCAAGGGGACAGGGCTGAACGCAGGTCTCATTTTCCTTCTCTTACCACCATTCCCAAGGCATCCCAGATGTTTGGTTTTGGGTTTCAAACCTTATTTTGAGAGGGTTTGGGTTGTTCAGTGGAAATAAAGCATCCTGCAGCATACTAGTTACTCATTACCTCATTAGCACAATGATGTATGAACAGCCACACAAGTACAACGATGCTGAGCTGCAATATAAACACAGTCACTGCTAAACTGACTCATTTTAAAAAGTATTCCTTACATCTGGCTTTCTTTTGGGCTTTTTTCCCCTCTCCTCTTCTTTTCCCCCAGACTGCTTTCCTACTTCTAACTTCAGTTGTCTCTGTGCAAGCTGTCACAAGAACTGCAAGGAGGGAAGGTGTTCCCCACGCAGGCAGCCTGCAGGGACCTGCCACACACAGCCTGTGTCTGTGTCTGTGCCCCTGTCCAGTGCCAGTCACAGCAGCACAGAACTCTGCCCATGCTGTGGTGGTGGTGAGAAGGATGCTGGTGGTTAACTTGTGCACTCATTTATGTTCAGTCATAGGGTCAAATGAATTATTTTTCTAATCTATTGCTATTACTATTATTGTTACTACTACTACTACTACTACTACTATTATTATTATTATATGTTTCTGCCAGGGAGTGTATAAAAATTAAATTTACAATTCTGCACCATCCTTTTTGTGATTTTGTTCCTAGTCGCTTGGTAGTGCAGAAATCAGGTTCTTTCACTAGTTTGGAAAAAAATAGAGAAGCATCAAAGCAGGTGGCAGCTTCTTGATTTTGTTTGTCAGAAGCAGCAAGCTGTCCTCAGCCATCCAGCAGTTTAAGGATTTTGTTTTGAGGGAATGAAAGGATGAGGGGGAAATGGGGTATTTCCTATGGATTGCCTTGTTTATTTGCTTGGGCTTGCTTGTTTCTCTACAAGGGGAAATCAGCAGGGAAAAGAATTTCTAGTGAAAGTCATGAAAAGGGAAGACTTCCAGATTTCCCTCCAGATATTTTGCATAGCCCTACATAAAGTATTTAGTAAGCTGCTACTGAAATCAACTCCTCTCAAGGGTTGTTCTTTCCTTCCCTGATAGCAATAGAATGGCCTGTTACAGGATCTCCACTCTCCAGGTCTGACTGTTGGCTGTATTTTAGCTGAAATAACCATCTGAAACATTGAGAACTGACATCCTTGTTCTTTGGGGGAGTCTTATGTCATTGTTCTCACTCCCATGGATATAGTGGCATGGGAAGCCACAAGGACCAGGCGTGTCCTGCTCTCCAGAGCTTTTCCCATGGGGCTGAAAAGCAGAGCAGTGGCTGCTGCACACTGTCCCAGTTCTCCAGGGAATCAAAGGCTAGAGCACACTGCACACAGATCCAGTGCATCATCCTTAATAGCTAAAAATCCAGTGGCATGACTTGAAAAACCTTCCTGTTTCTAGGTAGGCTGTAGCCCAGAGGCCTGAATTGAGAGATCATGAGTTTTCTCACTTGATTTAGGAAGTGGCAGCAGATTTCTGTGTACTGGCACAATCCTCAGACTCGACTGTAGGTCTGCACAAGCTCAAAATCTGAGTATATGTGCTCTTCCTAGAGGATTTATTTATTTGGGCCTCGGTGGAAGTACCCAGCCCAGCACTGGCAGCTGCAGGAATAGTGCTACAAGGGCTCTGGCAATAACCACAGAGACAACCTATGTGATCACCACTGGAAAAACCCACCATTCACCACCAATTATCACACTCTAGGTCTCAAGAGAGGCTACAATTATTCCCTCCTCTGAGTCTAGAGCAAATCAGCATTTTTCCAGTAATTGCAGTGTAGTAACTATTGTAGATGTTGACTTTTTAATAGCAAACACTGCTCAAGCATTAGATTTACAGTCATGTTAGTTAGCTTTAGTGACTTGGGAATCAATTACCTTGCTGTGGAACATGACCAAAGATTATAGGGTAGCCCATGTAATAATTTACACAGCCATCTAGGAGGGAAACTGTAACTTCAGTGTTTCACATAGACAGACACCCTGTTTGCACAGCAATGATTCCAGTAATAACAGCCATAAAAAAGGAAAAGGGGAAAAACACTAACTACAAAATAGGGGGAGACCTGTGTAGAGAGCACTGGGAGGTGTTGGGGACTTTGCCATTTTCAATTATTTTTCAGAGTGATAATGCATTTAGCATTTAGTGGCAGCATTTAGTTAATGTCTGTGTTTTCCCAGTTCAATTCACTTGGGTTGATGCTGCACAGCCCTGCCCAGGAGAAGGCTTGTCCCAGCCCAGACACTGGGACACAGCCACTGTGTTGTGTCATCAGCAACACAAATCCCACTGCCAGCCCTCACTCCCTCACTAACAACCTGCCCTCTTGATTGGTGCCAGCACTGCTGATTCCCAGGATCAGTTTTATAGGCACCATTTTGCCCATTTTCTGCCCACCCCTCTGCTTCCCAACACTTGTTCCCACGTTTGACTCTTTTATCCCGCTTGGGGCAGGAAAAACTTGGGCCTATCTCTCCAGGTCCTTCTGCACAAAGAAAACATCTTTCCTTTAACTCCTTTGAAACAAGACCACCCAGGTCAGCTTTTCAGTCTGTGTTTCCGAGCAAGTTATGGAGAAAGAACATTTAATTAATGTTTTTCCTCCTGCAATGAAGTTGCCGCTGTGACCCTCTAACTATTGGCTTTGTTCATCTTTCTCTCATTAATTTCCCATTTGTTTCAGTCCTCCCTTCAGGTGAAGCTGGCAGCTGAGCTTTTGGAAGCCCCCAGTACAGTAGTCTCCTCATGAAACAACTACCAGAAAAATTATATGAAAACTGGTTATTGTCATTATAAAATGAACTGGGACAGAGTCATCCATATGCAAATATTCATCATCATACAGTAAAAAGTGTGTACTAATATATCAGGCAATTCCCTTGACTCTAACCAGCAGAGCACACTCCATTTTCAAAATTACTAAGGTTCAAAACTTAAAAATAATGACTCAAATAATTGAAAAAATAATAATTCAAAAATATTAAGACTGCTTTAAAATAATTTAATTAATAAGATGCATGGAGTTGGGCTCTATTCTCCTTCACCTTCTGGATTCAGCCCAGAGAAGCAGGTTTTCAGAAAAATGTCATCTATCATGAGATTTGGCAACCTTGCACTCTCAGACCATAAGGTCACTGTCACTGCAGCTGTCTCTGGGATCAGGAGGAGGGGCAGAAGTGTCTGACTGCAAGCCAGAGGACAAGAAAATTAGCATTGCTCTAAACGAGGAGCCTGAGCTGCTGTGGGGAAAGAGCATCACTGCCCCTCTGAGATGGTCCAAACCCACTGGGGACGGGTGACCCTACTCCAGCCACCTGCCCATCAGGTGGGGACATCCAAGCCCTGCTCCCCAGAGAGCAGCACAGCCCTGCCACCATCCATGGTGGTGAGTCCTCAGTAATTCTGTGCAGACAAGGCACAGGAGAGCCTTTTATCAGGGGTTTCCCTAAT
The DNA here is from genome assembly GCA_013397295.1 of Polioptila caerulea. Taxonomy (NCBI): domain Eukaryota; kingdom Metazoa; phylum Chordata; class Aves; order Passeriformes; family Certhiidae; genus Polioptila; species Polioptila caerulea. The sequence goes on along the minus strand of VYXF01007595.1, from coordinate 171,853 downwards.
TACAGCTCGAATAGGCAAAGGATAATGTATGAATGCAGTCAGCTCCCATGCAGGTGTTTGTCCCAATTTTGGAGGTGCAGTTTATTTGTATTTAGTTGCTGTTAAGCAGTGATTGCAAACATCAGGGACTGTAGGGCATTTGAGGTTTATTTCCTCTCTTACTCCCATACAGCTTTCCATGACAATTGCTGTAGAAATTCTTGTTTTGCCTGAAAATATGTATTTCTCTAACCATGACTGTATTTAAACCTATTCAATTGTGTTAACAACAGTCCTTGCAACAAACTTAACATGAAAATGTTTTCAATGTACTCAAATTCTTATCAGCAAAGAGTGCAGTCACCATTACTGTGTTCTGTAAAGCCAAACCACAAATATTAGTGAGTTTGTTGTATAGCTTAATCTCCGGGTGTCCTTTCTGACCAATGGAATATCTGCTGTAGTTAATCTGAATAGAAATTCTTGCCATATTTCGAATGAAAAAAGCCCAAAGAGTCATTGCAAGAAGTATCACTTTAACAATAGCCGATCTTTGTGTTATGTCTGAAATCTCTATTCACCTCTCATGGTTTAATGAGTTACACTTCACATTCTTCTTAGGATAGAGAGAAGCGTGTTATAATCAAGCGTGTTTTGAATCTGTTTTGAATCAACAGATTCAAAATCACAACCTTTTCCATCAGAAAAACAGGCATGTAGTTTTCCTTAGCCCAAAGACTGCAACAGCAGTACAGAACTGCAGAAACTACCATTTAGTAGCCATCAAGTACTGAGGTTTTGGTAGCTGAGAAGTTCAGTGGGGCTCATCAGCTTTCAGAAACAAAATAACTCCCATTTCTCACTCCCAGCAGTCAAGGTGGTCATGAGGAAAAGATGCTACTGCAGTGCAAGTCCCACATCTCATCTCTGAAGTAGTGTCAGACAGGTTACAGATGTCCTCAAACTGGGGGTTAGGTGTATAATGATGACTTTTTATGAATCAGCACTGATCCATCCTTTCCTACAAAAATGGAGCAGGGAATGACAGGCTGAGCAACAGGAGCATTTTTGAAGCCACAGCAACTAGGGTAAGATGTTCACTCTTTTAATGCAGAGGCTCTGTGGTTTGAGACCTCCAGGAAACATGAATTTCAGTTTTTCATCTCTTCTTTTTGGGGAAAAATATCTATGCCACTTATCCTACAGCCTCACATACGTCTGCAAGGCTTGTTACAGTCATTAGATGAAAGACATAAAGAGTCCTCAAAGAGGCATCAATTCTCAAGACTCTCATGTCCCAAACAGCAGCAAGCAAGGGCTGCTGAGTCCCATCACTGGGACACTTCCAGGCTCTCCTGCCCTTCACAGAATCTGTCTTCAGCAGCTCTGGGTCTGCATGGCCCACACAAACAGAGTTAGACAGCACAGGGACATCACACTTTGGTGCAAGTCATGCAGACCCCAGGGTGTGAGAAACCAGACCACCACTGTGTATGGAGAGGAAATGAGCAGCCTTTGTGAAGTGAACTAATCAAACCCCTCAGTCTCCTTAGCTGAGGGTTAATAGTCTTTGTGGTGACCACCCTGGACAGGGTATCAAGAGAGCTGGGGTTTATCCTAGTGTGCCTCAGTAATGAAAAGGAAATAGTTTTCAGATGAGCAATAGAAGCCCATGCTCCCAAAGACATTAGATAGGCAGCAATCAGACTCAAACAATAAATCAAGTAACACTGAGCCTTTGCTCTAGCAGAGCACCATTATGACTGGTTCTGTGTTTATTTAGAAGAGATGAGCCCATTTTAAATGTTTTCATATTAAATGTAATTTGGATGTTTGTTATTGACTGGGTCTAAATGCAAACATTATTGGTCAGATAAATATTTTCTGACATATAAGATCTGTTCACTGCACTTTTATGACATGAGGGCTTACTTGTGCTGAGATTTATTTTCCATTCCCTTCCTCTCTTTGCAGGGATTGCCTCATAAAGATTAAAAAAAGTGTAAAGTAGAAACCACCGATAAAACTGTCAGAAATGGAGCAGCCTTTGTTAATCACTGATTCATTAGCTGGGGGAAGAAGAGGGGTCTCAAGCCAGCACAAAGGGTTTGGTGTCACAAGGCCTGTGATTTATTCCTGTGTCTGTCTCTCCCTCTCTCTCTGTGCCCAATTTGGTACAGGATCTTACCCAGGTAAATTGATCTCTCTATGGCTCCATTTTCCCATCTGTTCAACTGAGGTAATGATCTTGCCTCACAGAGATGGTGAAAACTTTCAGTCAGGAAAGGTTACCTGAAAAACCATACCTGCATCTGAAATTAGGCTACCCCCTACTAACACCTACAGGAGCTTTCCCTGATTTTATTTGGTGGGCAAGCAATGGAGTACAGAAAACACTAAAAGAAATAAAATAGTATAAAAAAAACCCAGAAATTGGAAAGCAAGCTTACAGTACTTTTTATTTCAATTGTTAAAATTGTCATTTTACTGTGTCATTTTCGTATCTCCTGAGCCCTTTTTTAAGGTTGCAGGTATGCATTGAAACATTGTCTGTCTGGCTTTTTATTTTTGTGGCATTTGTTCTGAAAAATATTTTAATAATTATTTCTATGCTATTTTGAGATGTTCTCAGGATTTTCTGCAAAATGTGAAATAGAAAGCTTTTCCAACTGGTGTAAGTTTTGTGACCCTCAGTAGAAGGCAGTGTAAAACTACAAAAATATTCTTTAAATCTGAAATCATGCAAAGTACAAAGGCTATTTCAGTACAAAAAGCCAGACAAATGAATTTGATTTATTAAAGAAAGTAGTTCATTATGTAGTTCAGTGCAAGAAGTACATGTAGTTTTTGCCTAACAGGAGGCATGTTTTTGGGCTTGGCTCTCTCAGCTGATTCCCTTGATGTCCTTCACAATTACCTGTGCTGCCTTTTGGCATCAAAGAAGGCTTCTGGCTGACTTTCACCAGCACCAGTCAACTGTAGCATCTGAGGAAAGTGTAGGAGAGAATAATTTTGCCTTTTTCCAGCCTTGTTCTCAGGTTCTTGCCATTCACTCATCATTCACTCAGCAGTTCCCCTGCATGGATGAGGTTGTTCACTTGCCTTTGGACGAGAGAGGTTTTCTCTTATTAGTTGCATTTTACTTCTGCCTGTGCTGGAGCCATGCTGGCGGTCTGAGAGCGTCTCTCCAGGTCTCCCCCAGCCAAAAAGGGCTCTCTGCCAGCACCATGAGCATCTTCTGGAGCTCCTGTTCCTCCCTTCTCCATCTCCCACCACCACCAATCCCTTTTTATTGATGGAAGGGGGCCCTGCCATGTCTGCTCCTTCCTGCATTGGTTTGCTTTTAAGCCATTTCAGGTGAAAATAGCAATATTCTGTGAATAAGAAGTTTCTGAGGCAGAGCTTTGCTCAGCTCTGAAGAAAAGGGAAGCACATGACCCCTCTACCCCACAGGAGAAGGGATTTGTGATGACTTGACCTCCATCAAGGAGGGGAATCCCTCATCCCTTCTATTCCTGCTGCAAGGACAGGCATGGCTCACAGCATGTTCCATCAGTAAGATTTCCTTCTTTCTTCTCCTCAGTCCCAGACCCAGGTGGGTGCAAAGAGGAAGGAACTGCAAGAATGGCCCCTTTCTCCAGCATCACTCCACTGAGTCGTGGGTGACCCCGGGAGGGCTGCTGGCACACCCAGCTCCTCTCTGGTCCCTTATGCACACTTGAGCTGTTTGCTTTGTTTGGCTGCTTGGATGCCAGGATTACCCAGAGCTAACTGGGACACAGGCAACTTACACGTGACTCCTGTCCCTCTCCACACCAACCCCAGGCTGGAGCTGGAGGCAGCAGGCAGGATTTGCCAGCCCAGGGTCACAGCACCAACCAGCTGGAGTTGGCTTGTCCCCACCATCCGTTTCAGCTGCCTCGTGAGGACCGAGCTTTGCTTCCCTGCATAATAATCCTGCCAGCATGCACTTCCCTTGCCTAATGAAGGGAGGATTTATTGCACCAGCTCTCTGGGAACGTCGGGGTCTGCTTCCTTCCCTCTTCAGCTCTCTGAGATCCTTTAAGTAGAGTCTGTGTGAAAATTAATCAGACGCCCTGGAGGCTTATTTTGTCCAAAGCTAAAGTTCTGCTTCTCCCTTTCCCCCTGCCTTTTGTGTCCCAATTACTTAAGGGGTTGTCCTGGAAATTAATGAAAGCATGACACAGGAATAACACCCCCAGTTCATCTCAGAAGGGAAGTGCTTCTATGAAAGGCTTAACTAGAAACATCTCGTGGTTCACTCAGTAAACCTGGAGATCTTCCCAGCAGAAGCACACTGTGCCACAACAGTTGGTGTTGCATGTGCCCTATCTCCCATGGTTTACAGGTCCAGACCCAGTTATGAGTCAGGTCCTGCTCTGAGTAATTGCATTTTACTTTTTTGAATGAGATCCCCGTGGTTTCCACCTGGTTTCCAAAGTCTTCAGCATGAATTGTTGCAAGGTCACAACTCATCAAAACCTGTTACGGAGGAAAACAGAGTGTTGGGGACAGGCTTGGTGGTGGTACACGTAACCTTCCATCTCTTTTTTGCTGGCCCTGGTCCTTGGAAGGGGATGAGGGCAGCCTTGGGGCTTGGGTGACCAACTGGGTCAAGTCAGTCTCTTTTCTACCTCCCAATATTGAGGCCTATTCAGTGTGTGGAGGATACAGATTGTTTCAGAGGAAAAGAGGTGACACCATTGCTTCTTCTCTAGCCAAACTACATCAGAGATCATGAGCAGTAAGACCATTTTATACCATGAATTTCAGAGGGACCACATGAATTAACCCATAGGCTAACCTGACATTTCATTTTCTAGGTCTGGCTGACCCTTGTCATGGCTACAATAAGTAAGCTGCATTGATTTACAGTGAAATTCATGTGCCTAACAGCTTATATCATCTCTGGAAATGGATTTCAGGTCCCAAGTTACTTAGGCCCATGTTGCTTTTTAAGTTTTGAGGCTTTTTAATCTTTTACTGCCACTCAAATATTATGAATTAAGAGTTGTGCAATCAATGAGAATTAGGCCACTGAACACCTCTCACAAGGAGGCAAGCAGTTAGACACCTTCAGCAAATCCTCAATGTTCTTTGAAAGCATTTTCCTCACCTTCCATGGGTTTCAGATGTACCATATGGGGGAAATGGCATTGACTTCTGTAAAGCACTGCACCTCTTACAGATGCAAATCATGGAGTAAGTGTGAATATTACTTCATGACATGACATCTCCTCCAGCCCGTTAGTGCTAATTAATGCAGTTCTGGGGGTAGACAGTGTTCATTAAGCTTTTCTGAAACTACTAGCAGTGTTCATGTAACAGCTCACACATTCTGATGGCACCCACAGTCCTATCACCACGTTCCCTGTAAAGTATTTTGGCTCTCTAATCTTTGCTAACGAGAGTGGGAATGAATTGTCAACAGTAATTCTCCAGCACAAAGCCATAGTGTTTCCTCCTAGCTTTGTTATCAGGAACCAAGGCAAAGGAATCAGCATGTTTTCATTTTGGCACAGAGGCATTTGGTTGTTGGAAGCTGGATTTTGTGTATGTCAGAGTTAAATATATGGGTTGCTGTTCTGGTTTTGGGACTTGCCATGATAGGAACCAGCTTGGAAGAAGCATGGCTGTTCCCTGCTTCTAATCATTGCAATGACAGCAGCATGGCTGCCTCCAGACTGGATGTTTACTACCAGGGTGTGTTGTTGGGGTAGTGCCAGCTCCAGAGACCTTGTGAGATTATGGAATTTCCTTGAAGAAAAGGACTTTTGCTGCTGCTGCTGCTGAATTATAACTGGGAAATTTAGAGAGGAACTGGGAATTTAGAGATGAATGACATTTTTACCAAGGAAGAAACCCAGATGTGACCAGTTTTTCTAGGAAAGAAGGGTGGAATGAATAAATTAGAAAAACTGGGGCAAAATCCTTGTCCAGTTCTGGGGAATAACCACTCTTTCTGGCTGAGTGATCATAATCAGCTCTTGGACAAGGACAATACTCCACTGTCTTTCCACATTATAAGAGAAAGTTCCCATTTCTAAGTTCTTTGTTAACTCCATCAGGTACCTAGAGGATGTTATCTTCACTTAGACAAGCAACTTATTTTTATTACAAATGTTGCTTCATGAACTAGAGGATAAAGGAAATGTAGCAGGAATATCCCCCACCATTGCAGGAAATGTTAAGCACTTCCTTTTGGGTAAGTGTTGTTCATGGGGCCTTGGATGGGTAGGAGAGGTCATCTCCTTAAAAAGAGTATGAGGAAGATGCAGCTTTAGGTTTCACAGGTATGAGGGTCCAACTGCTCTTTGGGCACCCCCCACTCTAACGTGTGGCAGGACTAAAGACACTCTCTTGTTGTCTCCAAAGTATTCCAAAACCCGTGCCTGTTTTGTGCCATGGGAAGAGACTGGACTATTGTAGAGAGCTGGTAATTTCAGGCTAAGTGTAATGAAACTCCCCACACCTGCTCTGAAAGCTGAACAGTACCATTTTGGGCAGAGGGAACTTTGTTTTCCAGCATTTGCTGCTAAGAATAAAGATAATTACTTTCCAATTAGGGGCTTCCAATCTCTGCTGCTGCTTATTTAACCTACCAGGAGAGCCCTTTTATCACTAGGTAAATAACTCTGCCCCACATCCTGGGTCTGCTCTGGGTTTGGAGGCAGATCCTGCCAGGAGAGTTACCTGGAAGGGCAACGTGTGCCATAGAGGAAAGGGTGGGGAACGCCTAGAGGTGTTGACAGCTGAAGGATCATCCCACCCCAAGGGCAAAGTCCATGGCTTTGGCACACTCTTAGAGAGCAACAAGCACAAGCAGGCACCTGTATGGTGAGTGCAACTTTGAAGCAGCTTCACCTCCTATTTCAGTGAAAATCCACATGGAAGGGTGATTTTTCCTTGCTAGCTCTCATCAGATTCAGCATTGAATCACTGCCGGGGTTCATGCTCTTCTTCAGCAGTGCAGACAGAACCTACTTGAGATGCGTTGTGACCTCTGTTGATGGAAAGAGCAGAACAGCATTTGGGAAGGAACTTGAAGTTTTACCTTTTTTCTGAAATTAGTAGGTTTAAAATTCCAGGAGGTTTTGCAGTTTGTGTTCTGGTGTTTTGCCCCTCAGGGTTACTTCAGCAGCTGGATGTACATGTGGATTAGATGAACCCATAAAACCACAATCTTTACCCTTCCAGTGGGGCCATGGTCACCCTGCATTTCCTGGAGCAGGGATGGTTACCTTTGCTGCTTCTTGCCCCTCTGTCCTGACCTTGGGATCACATCCAGAGCAGATCTGGGCCACCTTAGCTACCTGGTCTTAACCCTCATCAGCCCAGAGGTCAGAACTGCCTCAGTATTTATCCCCTTAATCAAAGCCATCCCCTTGGGTGGAGCGAGCTGGAAGGGTGAGCCTGCCAGGGGCTGCATACACAGCTCTGTGTCTATGCCTGTGCCCTTAAAAACAGGAGAGGGAACTGTGCTTGTGCTCTAGCATTAGGTTATCGTATCCAGAAGGATTTTGCAGCCCACTGGCCCCTTTGTGTCCAGAAAGTACATAAAGACTCGTGATCTAGACTTTGAGTCTGCCAGCAAATCAAACCCAGCAACACCCCCAGTTAAAATGAGATATTCTGCTCCTTCACCATCACCATGTCAGGAGAGTGACTTTGTCATCTTCCTGTGGGGCAAAGAGGGAAATTTCCTGTATCCTGTGTAAGTTCCAGATCCACCCTCACCATGAGCATCCTCGTGGTGGCATGAATGCCAGCTGAAAACAAATGAAGGAAAATGCTCACCTCCACACCTCCCCTCCCAAAGCAAACCTCTTCCCAGTCTGTTCCAGAGCATGGCACAGCAGCTGCCTCTGGTTTTCACTCAGTGAGAATAACCCCAGTCCCAGAGAGAAAATACTGCTGGGGGGGCAAAGCAGTGGAACAAGTCAGAGCTTTAACCACAAGTGTCATGGTGTGGGTGCTTCATGCTGTGCATGTTTGAATCAATAAATCAGCACTTTTTGGAGGCCCACACATACTGTCCTTCTTGACTAATCTAATCATTTATAATAGTGACACCCTTGCATGAGAGTGCAATGTGTAGAGATATTCTGGTGCTGGGCAGCATCTCCACTCTTTTACCCCACCACAAGCTGAACCCTTCACCCAGCCAGGACCAGGGGGAAAAATAACCAGAAGGGAGGCTGCCCTATTTCCCAGGGCTCCAGGCTGGCAGGAGCTGCTCTGTCTCCAGCCCCATGGGTGTTCGGGGCTCCTGCTGCCCTTCTCTTCCTCCAGCCGGGGCTCTGCTCGGAGCATCCCTGCTGCTCTCGCCCCGCTCCGTTATCACCTCAAGGTGTGCACGCGTGGGCAGGGGGGTGAACCGCCACCCCGCACCCCTTCTCTTCGCATCCTTCCATCCCTTCATCCCTTCATCCCCCTCCCAGAGGCGAGGGGGAGCCCAGATGTTGGCAGGCCCGAGCCAGGTTCATCTGTTTCACATGACCCAGCGCCAACTGCTGCTCGCTGCCCTCCTCCCTCCTTCCTCCTCCTTCCTCCCCCTCCTCCTCCTCCTCCCTCCCCGGCTCCAGCCTCGCAGCCTCGCAGCGCGGCAGCAGCCGCGCAGGAGCCGGGCGCCGGGGGCCGGCAGGCGGGGAAAGGGAAGAAGAAGGGGGAAAGGAGGGTTCCGGCATCCCGGCAGGGAGGATGGGACGGCCGTAGGAGCGGCCGGGAGCGGAGGAAGGGCCGCGCATCCCGCGCACCCCGCGGCGGAGAGGCGGGCGATGGGTGCGGGGCGGTAGAGCCGCGGCCTGGAGACGCGGTGCGGCGGGGATGCGCTCGCCCCGGGCTCGGAGCTGAGGGGCCGCCGGGGCCGCCGAGGCAGCGGGAGAAGGTAACGGGGTCTTTGTCTGCGGAGGGGAGGCGAGGCGGGCCGGGGCTCCCCTTCCACCCCCGGCCCCCGGGGAAAGCCCAGCCGCAGTGTGCGGGCTGCTCCACGCCCCCTCCCTCCATTTACCTCAAACGGAGAGAAATGTGGGCAGCAGCTGCTTTCCCTGTCCTTTAAAAAAAAAACCCAAAAAATTAAAAAATTTAAAAATCCCCAACCCCAAACCCTTGAATGGGCGAGTAACGGGGGCGAGCGCGGCGGCTGGGGAAGGAGACGGGGTGTGTGGGGGGGAGAGAAGCCGGTGCTGTGATTCCTTCCCCCCTTCCCAAGCAATCTGGCTGCCTGTCCCCACTGACTGCCAAGATGGACTGCTCCTTCCCTTCCCAAATGGCTGCAGCAAGTTTAATGCAGAGCCGGGGGCTTCGCTGAGGGGAAAGCCCCCGGCTTGTTCTCCCCTTCCCATGTGCACCCTTTCCTGAATCGGGAATAGAAAAGTTGCTCCAGATTCAGGGCTAGAAAAGACAAATGTATCGCTCTGCTTCCAAACTGTGCCTGTATGGGAGAGCATCTGCACGCCTTGCAGACTGGCTCCGCGTAAGGAGGGTTCTTGGCCGCATTGTTACCCGCTGGCTGCTGGGGAGGGCAGGAGAAAAGTTGTTTCAAACCTCTCTATAAAATTTCCAGGAGAGACAATTGTTTCTAATAATAACCCTGGCAGCGGTTTAGCAATACAGCACACACAGATGCGGAGCGATCTAGCAAATCTCTCCCAGGCAAGTCAGGTCGCGGGGAAAGCTGAACTCCCAGCTTGTTGGTTTGGTTTGGGATTTTAAAACATTGTCCTGAACAAAAACGCCGGCACCGCTCGCCCTTTCCACCGGCGAAGGGGGTGTGGTGCCTGTGCCGGCGCGCTGCACTTCATGGGCTCGGCTGGACCGGGCTTTCCCCGTGCCTCGGGGATCGGCAGAGGTTGGATCCCGGCTCTGCCCAGCGCCAGCCGGATATCGGGGTGTCTCGGACCCGCTTCCCTCTAGATTGGCGCCCGGGGTCTGATGCGCGTCCCCCACCCATGCATGGAGGGGATTGTTACGGGCGTGGGTGTCTGTGTCATCTTCCCTGCTTAGAACTGCCTGCCAGGCACCAGAGAATTCCCGACGGACCTAAACCCATCAGGCTGATCCCTTTCTCCTTGGGGTGATGGCAGAGGGCCCTCTGGAGAGCTGCTGCCTACACCTCCCTTGGACCATGATGCTGACCCTGGCCGGGTGATGGTGCACCAGCTCAGCTTGGTGGCTCAGAGCTGCTTGGCTCGATCTGCTTGGTACAAGTTACAGGTAGCCTGTTCTCTCCAAATATTAATATTTGGAAGGTGGTTTTAAGCATTGGTGCCAGGCAGGTATGTGCCATGCTCTGCAGGAGGGCAAGCTGCTCATGGGGTGGTTTTGGCAGCTCAGCTGTGCTGTTGAGCAAAGGGGCAGTGGCAGAAGCATGAGGAGGTAAGGATTTATTGCTTCTTGGTACAAGAGGGGATATTTTGAAGGGTCTTCAGCTCAATACCACCCTGTGCTGCTGCTAAGGTCAGCTGTGTCCCTCAGAGGACAAAACAGGCTGAAGGAGTTGGGATTGCTCATCCATCATGGTGTGTGATCAGTTCCCACAGAAGAGAGAATTGCACCAGTGGAGCTTAGCATGTGGATTTATGCACGTGGAAAATAAACATTTTGTTCTTAGGAGAATTTTTGTTTTAAATGCCCAGGCTACAAATATGGGATCTCTGCTGTTATTTGAGCATAGATGTGCCAGTGAGCCACTCACGACCCTTTTGGGCAAGCTACTCTTTTCTCCTTGTAGGCTATGTCTGATGGTCCTGTTGTTGCATGTCTGAACCGGTTATTGCATTAAAAATGCAGCTTAATATTTGATGATACCTGTGGTCACAGCATTGGGTTGCTCAGGGCCCTACAGCAATGCAGCATCACTTGGTGCAGAGAGAGAACCTGTCAAGAGCCAGGTCAAGAGCTTCAGCTAGTGCACTGGGTGTTGTTAAGAGGGACATAAGACTGGGGAAGACTTCCCAAGTCATGGAATCTAGTCCCACACATCACAGGTAATTACAGGGGTACCTATCCCTTGTTGCTACTGCTACTGTGTGAGTAATAGCAGAAGGCTTGAATCAGTTTTGAGTGCAGCTAAACAGCAAAGCCAAAGTAAAACTGCAGGTAGGGATGGAGATAACTCTGTATTAGGGAGAATTGGAAAGGGGCTGGGGAGCCACTGAAGTCTCAAGCTGCAATCTGTTAGGATTGTGAAGGAAGGGTCATGCATTACAAGAGGGATGACACATGGAGAAGGTATTAAGGAGTATGTTGATCCAGCATTAACCAAATTTGGGGTCAGGGCTTAGTGGTGTCCCCTGAAGAGGCAGAAAGGCACTGTATGACCCACTTCTTGTGAGCTGGCTCACTGGGACAAACAAAGGCTGCTGTCACACACAGGGCTACATGCTCACCTCTCAGGAAACTTGGGTGTCTTTTACTCAAAACACTCTGTGTTTGAGAAAATCAAGGTTTCTGGTTCTCTGAGCTGCACCCAGAATCCCCATCTAGGTGGGAGCCATCCCACAAATGCCCATCTTTGGGGAAGCTGGGGGGACATCCTATGGGGGGATTGATAAGAGCAGGTAGCAGGTAGCAGTAGCTCCCTGGGATCCCCATCCTTCATCACGGGATGGGGTGCACAGCTGGCTCCCAAGGTCACTCAGCAATGCCAATCTCCAGTCATTCTTGCTGGCTTGCTTCTTCCAGCAGCTGGAGGAGAGAATTGCCCTGCAGGCCCAGTGCAAGCAGAGCACAGCAGCCCAGCAGGCAGCAAGGTCTGACAAGGTTAAGCTGTGATGGAATTGCTTACAAGGCTCCTCCAGCTCTAAATCCCAGGTTGTCCCAGCATCTCTCAGGTTATCTAAGCCAGCAGTGCATTGCCTGGCATGGCCTCAGGGACCACTGCAACTGACAACATCCACTGATATTTCTTCTGCTCCCAGACTTACAAAAACTTAATCGCTAGCCCTCCTGTAAATCTCAGTATGTGCTATGTCCTAGAAAGGCACAATTTTGAGAGTCTGCACAATGAGCTGGAGCCCTTGTCTTCTTTTCTGGGGATGAACCTTGTCAAGGACCAAAAATAACTTTGATTGCTTTTCTCTCTGATCTGACACTGAGAGAGGACCCCAGATAGATATTTGATCCGTTCTGAGCTTCTGGGAGCACTTTCATGTTGATGAATCGCAAGCACACAAGTTTTGATCCTGTTTCCTCTGCTCCAAGTCACCTTTGCACTCCAGCTACTCATGAGTTGATGTCAGCCTGCAGGTTTACTCCTTGCTTATGTTTGGCTCCAGTAGGCTGCCTCCCAAAAAAAGTAGAAGGCCCTGATGTACCTCCCCTTTCCAGTGCATCTCTGCTTCATGGCTGAGGCCTCCTCTGAGGCCCAAGTCTGGTGCCAGAGAAGTTGGGTGCATCTCTGTGGGGTGAGGTGGGACTTCAGCCCTTGCCCAGACAAAGTGCAGAGGAGGCCAGAGGAGCTGGGACCATCTGGTTTCCAGTGCCACCAACAATGTTCTTGCTTACAACCAACATTGCTCCTTTCCTAACTGATAGACAATACTTCTGCTCTTGTCCTGAGCATCTCTGTGACATTTTCATGTGGTGTGAGCAAGTTGCTGCATTCTCAAGAAAAGATTACTAGTGGGTAGCTAAATGATCTTTTCACCCTCTGCCTGCACTGATGGGATGAGATGTGATTTAGTGTAGTAATCTTTGGAAAAAGTCATTGAGGCAAAAAAAAAAAAAGGTAGGCAAGTTGACTTTTTGTTACTTAAATTCACTGTAAAAAGGTCCAATTAAAATTTCCTGGAAAGCTGCAAACCAAAAAGAGGTCGATATTCCCATTTTGGCTAGAGAAATCCTTTTGTATGTACACTTCCACACATAACGCCTAACATTTTGACAATGGCTGTTGGGCTTGCCAACCCACTAGGCTCAGACTCTAGTGTTCCAATTATTTATTTATTTTTCTTCTTAGAAGTGCCCAGATCTCCCAATCAAAATAAACCCACCCTTGTTTGGGTTTCCTGGCCGTGTGGGATTGAACGTGGCTGCAGCTGTACCACACACGCTGTAAGCACTGCTGGCATCCCGTCCTTCCCAGCTGAAATATTTCATCCAGGGAAGTGCTTTGGAGATAGTGGAGCAGCCACGGGCTGACCCTGGCTTTATGCAGGACAAGCAGGGGATGGAAAGCTGCTGCATCAAGAGAGCAGCTTGGAATGGCAGCACAAAACCTGAAGCTGAAACGTGGCACCTGTTCTAGAGAAGGGAGTGTGGATTGAGCTTTTTCCACATTTAAACATGGTTTTCCCCTTGCTGTGCGTGGGGAATGTCTCTCCTGGCTACCCCCACCCAGGGTTTTGTGATGACACCCATCATCCCAACACGTGGCTGCCACGTGTGTGCTCACACATTCATTTCCTGGTGAAATGGGGCACGCAAGGGGACAGGGATGATTTAGGGGATGTGTAATCAAACACAGTGCTTCCTTTGTGCACACACATCCTCCCCCAGCATGGAAGCATGCAGGAAAATAAATTTGGAAGGTGACTTCCACCATCTTCTGCAATTCTGAACTGCAAAATCCAAAGGAGAAAAAAGTTCTATCTGAAGTGGCCTGGGCTCCCTGGGATGCTTTGCTTCCCTGCTGGGGTGGTTATGCAGTCGTTGAAGGTGTCACCTGGGCTTGTGCTGCAGGAGGTGGTGGGAATTGGGAAAAGAGGCTTGTTCCTCACCAAGACCAGGGAGAACTGGAGGGAAGCACTGAGTCTGCTTTGCCTGTGTGTTGCAGCATGGAATGTGCCTTCTGAAAGGCTCTGGGAGTGCCGATGGCACTGATGGAAATCTGCAAATCCAGCAGTGATGGGCACTGTCCTCACTTTCTCAGTCCCCTCTCACAGGCACAGCTGATTGTGTACAGGGCAGAAGGCTGCTCCAAAATGGGTTTGAATCTATTGAATCCTGGGAGCTTAGGGCTCAAGGGTATCAGATCCAGCTGCTGAGTTTGCAGACATTGCATCAGGCTGTTCCCTCTTCTCTTCCCATCCTTAACTCTTTTGAATTGATTCTTCATAGTACTAAAGAGCTGCTGAGTTTACTCCCAGAAAGGAACATCCTTCCCTGGCTCTTGAAAAGCAGAGTCATAGGGTAAAAACCAGGTTTGTGTTGAGGTGTTTATTCCATGTGTCTCCTATGCAGAGGTTACAGACTGTCCATATTTAGTATGTCATGAGATGCCCTGATGCAGAGATGACCTGGTCTTGCTGCACCAATAGCCAAAGAGTTCTCAATGCAGGTGATGCAATATCCTGGCATTAGTCAGGCTGTGAATGGGGGTATAAGAGCACAGGTTGTGTCCTGAAAGTAGTTTTCCCTGCTTGAGCCCCAAGTGGGGCTAGTCTGAGCTCTGGTCCTCACCAGACACACAAGTGTTCAGCATCAGGAGCTGTCAGGACTGGAGAAGGCAGGTTGGACCCCTTCATACCCCTCATGCAGGGTGTGCAGGCAGAGCCCACGGGGGATGTCCCAGCCCTGCAGCCCCAGCTCTGCCCCACTCAGCAATGGATGCACTCAGGAGCCAAGTGAGAGCAGAAAGGGTCAAACCAGACTTCTGCAAGCAGGACTGCTTTCTGAAAACACCTGCATCTCTGAGGATGAGTCAGCTGCTTGTCATCTGAATGTGCTCTGCATCTCACCCTGTCCTGCCTGTGAAACCCAGCTGGGGGATGCCCACCCTGCACTGACCCTGTCAGCTGCTGCTGCTCAGGCAGAACCGCTGGCAGCTGCCCAGCCTGGGCACAGCCACAGCCCTGGCTCTCAACATCAAATGTGTGTCAAACCTGCTGATTAGCAGTGGCTGGAAACAGCCCGGTGACATATTTTCCCACTGGAAGCATATCAGTTCTTGGAGTGTTATTCAAAACAAGAACGATAAAAAGCCAAAAAAACCCAAGAGTTCTGTGCACAGAATAATGTTTTGCCTTTTTTTTTTTTTCCTTTCACATCTGGAATGACTTTTTTAAGTGTGTTTTCTGTTATGTGTTATATTGAGCACTGCTGAGTGCTCTCTTTTGACCCACTCTGTTACAGTACCTGAGTGATGCACTGCCCAGTGCCTTGGCTCCATTGATCAGGCCAGCACCACTCACACCTCCCAAGGCTTAGTGATACAGTCAGTACAAAACACTCAATGAGCACTAAAAGGACACTTCAAGCCATAAATCTTAATTTGTCCTTTAAAAATATTTCACACATACTATCACTTCCACTGCCTTGGGTCACTTTGGTCATCTTCCTATGAACCCACATTGATTTTTTTTTCTCCAGCAAATCACATTCATTTCAATAGCAAATAAATCATCCTGTTTTCTTCCATAACTAAGTGAAACCTCCTGCGAATGTGTTCCCAGAAGACTTGGATGCTCTCATGTAATTACACCCTGTCTGCATGCACAAACAAGCGATATCTAGAACATTTTGCTGAAAGTATGCCATGTTTCAAGTGTGAAATTGTACCAAAAAAATCAAAATTTTATTTGTGTTTACAAGGAATTTTAAAAGTTAAGTGTAGGAGAGATTAACAGACATGATTACATCTTTAGGAAAAAAAAAATCTATTGCCACGTACTTTATTGCCACATGGTCATTATCCTGTGATGACTCACAGTTCTTCCTGCAGAATATAGCAGGGAATGAACCAGAAGGTGACCAGGAGTCCCTGCAAAGAAGCTGATGTGACTTATAAAAGGCTTCAAAGTCCTTTACTTCATTGGTAAAGGATTTCCCACACGGATGATTTAGATCATTTTCCCTTAGATCGTGCTGTGCCCTTTGTGCATAGCAAACAGCGAATACAGAGCTCTTCCAGGGAAGCAAGACCCTTCCTAGGCATATCTTGGTTTTCTTGAAGCACAGCTATGCTCAAAAGTTGATGAAGCAGCTGTCCCAGGACCACTCTGCTTGTCCTTGTGCAAAGACACCAGAGATTCTTTATCCTCTTTCCCGCTGGGCCTCGCATTTTAGCTCTGCTGTTGATATTTATTTCTTTGAGCTGCATTAGGGACTGGCAACCCAAATGATGGATCTCGTATGCAATGTGCAAACATGGGATGAAACTGCAGAACTTGCCTTAGAGGGATTATTATCCAGAAAATAAGTTCACCCTGGGGGAAATAAAAAAGAGAAGCTCACCAAATAAAGATGTTCACAGAGTTTGGCTGAGCTGAGTTGGATCAGGAGAAGTTTACGTACAGGGCAAGTTATTTTGGGTGTTAACTGGGAAGTTTGCATCAAGGAAGATTGTCTACCTGTTGTCTTATTAACAGAGGTATGAGGGGGACTGTTTTTTGCAATGTTTTTTTTCTTGTGATAGTGGCAGTTTTTCAGTCTTTGGGCATTACTTTGGCATGCAGAGGAATAGAACAGTCTGGATGAATAGTCCCAAGGTCTGCAAGGTGGGATGAGACTGTGGGCTGCCCTTGCCATTTCCCTTCCATTTCCCATAGGATGCATCCCTTTATCTGTAGTGGTTTATACGGATCAAGTGGTTTCACCAGACCTAAAGATGCCCTAAATATGAACAGCTCATCATCTACTCTGCAAGAAGTGATAGAATTCCAATCAGGACTGCAGTTCTTCCTCTCTCACCAGGGCTTGGTGTTAGCTCCAGGTGGGAGCTGATCCACCAGGTCTACGAGGCTGTGCAGGGAACTCTTTTGGGGGAGGATGGAAGACACATCCCCTGACTCATTCAAAACTCCTCTGCCTGACAGTGCTGCCAGCAGGGAAGAGTCCCAAGCTGGCGGGAGGAGGAGCAGCTGGGCTGCCTCTTTTGAACTATTATTTATTTATTATTTATTCCCTTACCCATTGCTAGGTGCAGCCAGCTTGCTACACATGCAGGAAGGCTGTAGGAGCAACATGGATTTCCCAAGTAAAAGTGGAGGAGACAGCTACAAGACCCAAATTTGAGGCAAAGTTGTAACAGCTCTGGCATGTTTTTGACCTAAAAATGCTGACCCAAAGCAGGTGACCATGTTGAACCACCTGCACAACTGACCAGCTGTGTCGAAGTTTATCAAAACACACTTCTGCTGTGTGCAGAAGGGGCTTCAAATCTGTAAGGTTTAAGACATCTGTGACCAGTGAATACTCTAGACTAAAAATAATAAATAATAGTGAATATTGTGTAACCTCTCTGTGCTCAGCCTCAGCTCCAGAGCTCAGAGGATGCTCTGACCAACCATATCAAAACTCCTACACTCTCCACTCCTGCCTTGTAAATAGTGGGGATAATTCTTGGAAGCTGGTATATTTTTAAACTGGCAAGTGGTTTATTTCCTTGCCAAGAAAAGGAAGGGAAAGGATCAGGCGGGAAAGAGTTAAACATAGTAAAAAGTCTGCCTTGGGAATGCCCTCTCCTCCTGCCTCAACATCAGAAGGCAGGGAGGGTGCAAGAATTCCTGCTTCCCTTTGTATTTGAGAAGATTTAGATCTGTATTATTTTCAAGAAAGAAAACAATACGTGACCTAAACCAGCACAGCCCCCATTCTAGTGAGGAAGCTGGTCTGTCCAGGAAAGGACTTTCTTATCTCAGGATATAACTGAAATCAGGCCATCGAGGCCGGCCGCGCTCAGAGCAGTAATTTAGGCATCTGCTGGGTAATGCCCTGCCTGGTTTAAAACGTGGTGTTGGAATTAGATTTCATTCTGACTACACGGCTCAAGTACCAAGTGTTCTGAGGTTAAGACGCGGCATTCCCGGCTTTAAAGTTCGCCTGAGAGTTATTGCTTGATGTTGTAAATGGACTTAAGGACCGTAGGAGACGGTTTTTCATTTCAGCCATGATACAGTAAGCCACTTAAACACTTGCTTATGTCACACTGAAATAAAGGGGATTTATGAACACAGCTATGGGCTTTGCTGAATCAGAGCATTTTTGCTGAGCGCTGTTTAGGGGAAGCATGAAAAATAACCTGTGCAGATGTCCCTGGGTGATGCTGAGACTGGAAAGCAGTGTGTGGAGGAAGCGAGGAGCCCCTGGGCAGGCCAGGAATTCTTTTGTCAGCTCCTAAGACAAAACAGGGAAGTCACCAGGTCACTCAGCCTGTAGCTTGCCTTAGTTTTTGTCCCATTGCTCCCTGTCGGCATCCACACAATGGCTGGGTCGCGCCATCCGTTCCAGCGGCGCTTCCGACGGTGACACCGCGCTGGCACCGTCCCACCTCCCTTCTCGAGGAGGACTCTTGCTTTCTAATTGCTGAAGCTGCTCTCCTCTCTCCTGACAAATAAGCATTTGCAGAAATGGCCGCATCACTTGATGCAACCCCCCCTTAAACACATCCCTGTGCAGATCCCCGATGCCATGGGTAATGTCAGGCACCACTCCCTTCATGCAGGATAGGAGGGGATTTTAAGAGCTGTATCTGTAACCATGGTTTTGACAATTTTTCCTCTGTTCACTAATCCATTGGAAAGGGCATTAATTTTTCAAGGAGCGGGATAAAGAAGCTTGCAGGGAAAGCTAAAGGCCTCGCACGCGATACATTCCTCTGGTCCTATCAAACCTGTGGGAGGTGCTGCATCATTGTCAGCTTTTGTTTTCTGGCCAGTCAATCCAGCTATGGACTGTGCATGTATTTCACAGAGCCTCAAAGCACTTCCAGAACAGGGAAACCCACACTGCTTTAGAAGCTGAAGTCAGGTTATCCATCAGACATTGGCTACTTCTCTTCATATCACCATCGTCCATATTTACAGCCTGTTCCTGTGGCCTTTCTTCTCAGCTTCAAAGCTCCATTTGCCACCAAGTTCCCTTGAAATGGAATACTTTAAAGGTTGTTCCTGTTTATTTGGTTATGCAACATCTTGGTTTTCTTACCAAAGAACTGCTAGAAGGTGACAAATGTCTGAGAATACAGCTGGGATACCCTTCCCAGGCGGAAAAAAAATATGGCTTACATCCAACCTCTCCCTCTCCAGAGTACCAAATAGCCTTTCCCATAAGAAATAATAGCTTGAAAAAATTTGAATGAATAAGTGTTGTCTTCTTCACACCTGATTCCTGGAAGTGTTCAAGGCCAGGTTGGATGGTGCTCTGAGCTGCCTGATCTAGTGGGTGGCATCCCTCCCTGTGGCACAAGGATTGGAACTAGATGGTCTTTAAGGTCCCTTCCAACACAAACCATTCCATGATTTTATACTACTTATTTCAGAAAGCTCAGCTAGTGTTCTGAACTGCATTGCTGACCTTGGCAGACAGGACAGGCAAGCTACATGGACCTCTGCTCAAGCCAGGAGTAATGGGCCAAATTAAAATAATTTTTTCTGCCTCTTGAAAAAAACAATAACACAAACTATTCACCATTTATCTGGGAAAGACTTGTGGAAATAAATAGTGGAAATGAGGACTGTATTGAGAAACAACAGTTTCTCCTGACTGTCTCACACTCTCAGAGCTTCAAGCCACTGAGGCACAGGTGCCTCAGATATTGCCCATTTTTGTGAAAAGGAAGGGCAGGGAAGTGAGTATGCATGAGGGCTTTGGGCTTGGACCAGAGGATGGCATGAGCACTGCTGCAGACCATGGTGATGTGCTCACCAGTGCAGGGCAGTGGGCAAGCCCCCTGGCTGGGACAGATTTGCACCAACAGTTATCTTCCTCCTCTTCATTATGTATTTTTCCCATTGAATTACTCCCAAAGGACCAGATTTAAGCATTGGAACAGGCTTTCCAGGGAAGTGGAGTCACCTTCCCTGAAAGTGTTTGATAAACGAGTAGGTGTGTCACTGCACAATATGGTTTAGTGGGCATGATGGTGTTTGATTGAAGACTGGGATTGGTGCTCTTGGAAGTCTTTCCAACCTTAATGATTCTTTGATTCTATAACTGCAAAGAAAAGCAAGCCCCAAGGGCAAAGCCCAGCCAGTGCTCCTCATCCTTCTCTTCCCACTCCCAGGTCCCCATCAAGGGTCAGCCCCGTGGCTCAGCTCTTTGCATTCTGTCTCACAGACATCCTCATCCCAGCCACCATCAATAACATTTATTAGGTGCAGATGCAGTCCAGCAACAGGGAGGATGCTCTGCAAACACATGGCATATAAAGAAAGATAGTCCATTCCTCCAGGGTCTTGAAGTGTGAGTGTAGGACAAGAGATGGCAGATGGATGCAGGCACAGAAAGAGGCAGTGCTGGTCAGTGCAACTGGCAGCTGCTTGCCAGACTGGCCCCAGTTCAGCAAAGTGAAGTGCTGCCACATGCACAAAGCTGTGCAGATGTCAAAAACACACTGCTTTTCCTCCCTCCCTCTCTCAACAAGCTTAGGAGTTGCCAGGATGAGAAGGCAGTAAGAAGTGGTCAAGTGGGAGCAGGATGTTTAATCTGAGAGTTTACTGTAATCAGTGGGCTGTCATCTCTCCCTATCTCCTTTCAGCAGCTCTGTCCAAACAGTGGACAGAGTGACACAGATTTTTGTGGATTCAGCACAGTAATTGCCTCCCGTACAGTGAGCGTTTAGGAAAGATTCTGCCTCCAATTATAATTTCTGATGTGATTCAAGGGAAAAAACCCTGTATTCTTTATTCCTGCAGTCACCGGCTAATGAAACGTGCCACGGATATTTATAGAACTGACATTGTAAATAGCATTTGCATTTGGTGCCTTTGAGTTATTTAGTGTGACGGCGCTTTCACAAGGAGGGTTTTTTCATTTTGAAAGGGAAAGGTTCTCTTTGGAGCTGCTTCCTCCCATCGCCTTGGCTGTTTGTGTTGGATGGAGCAGTTCTGTGGGCAGTTGTGTTAATTTAGTGACAAAGTGTTGGGTGTACAGGGATTAGCTGAGCGTTGTGAAGGTTTTGGGGCTGTGTCACAGACAGTTTATAGGATTCTCTGAAACAATGTTTGAGTTACAGTGAAGATGAATAGAGAGGAGGGCAGTCATCAGAGCACTTCATGGCACAAAGCGAAACAACCGCCAGCCCGCCTTCCCTAGGAAACCCGTTGTGTAAATATTTGGGTAGAAGCCTCCAAAGGAGATTTAAAGTCTTGTGATAAAGGTAACTAAAATGTCCTTTCCTTGAGAAAAACAGCTGCGATTCAGAAGATCCCATGAGTAACCACAAGACAAGATTTCCTTTCTGTAGCATCCCTGTATTAAACAAACATATATGTCAGGACTTGCTGTCACTGATGGACCTCAAAACGTTTTGCAAAGGTCAGGATCAGTTTTTCCATCCTCAAGGTGCAGAAGCCAAGGAGCAGAGAAAGAATGAATGCCCTGTGTATGATCAGCCCTCCTGCAGACTTCTCCAGCTCCTTAGCCACACAAACACATTCCTTCAGGTCTTCATGTGCCTTACAAGCAGTATCTGTGTTTGGATATTGAAGATATATTATCCCTAGTCTTTACACACTCATGTATAGTAATGACAGAGCTTTTTTAAAGCACTCATGCTCAGTTCTTCAAGCACTTGGGAGGGTCATGCTGCATGTGCAGGCACTAAAAGAAGTGGCAGATTTTCAGAAAAAAAAATGTGACTTACTGAGCTGTTTTTTGGGGAAAAAAATGTGTTCTGCATTTTGGCACATAATTTCCATCTGAGCTCGTGTTAAGTGTGGCCCATGAGATGCTCATGGCCCGTATTCACACCCAGCTCGTGCAGCTTGCTGCCATATGGGGTGAGCTGTTAGCGCTCAGGAGTGTGTAACACAGTCCCACCTCTTCACATGTCTTGAGAAGCTTTGGAAATCTGAGAGATTGGTGTGGATACAGCATCCTGGCAGAGCTGCAGCTGAGTGAGCAGCAGGAATAGCCATGGAACTCAACTAGGAACTGCCTCAGCTCACTTGAAATGTTTGAATGTTCTCTCTCCTTTGAGCATCAAGAGCATCTCAACTGTTAGGCTGGACTTGGATTTTTAATATCTGGAGTTAGGGAAGAGGGATCTTGCCCTCCAGAAGGAATGTGGAGGACTGTGTTGGTATAGGAAATCTCACTGAGCTCACTTTGAAAACCAGGACTTGATAGGACTGAACTCCCCTGTTTCCCTGCCACACAAGTGTCCTCCTCTTCTGTCAGGAAGTCTGCTCAACCGTTGTTTCTTGTCCCATTGCTGGGATTTTGCTTTTTCAAGGTGAAGGAAAAGCTATGCCTTTGTGCTTCTTAGTTCAAGTTCCTCTTAGCTTAGTTGTCCCCATCCTTCTCTGGGTAAGAGCCTTGGGAAAGGAGAACCTCAATTCAGTCCTGTGGTCTCCCTCCACCCAAACTCTGGTACTCTCAGCTCCCTTTGGCGACCTCCTGCTCCCATCCCTAGGGCTTTGGTGTTGATTTCCCTTCTCTGATTGCACAGGGAAGCAGAAAGCATTCCCTGACTGGTGCAGTCTTTCCAAGCAGCCCCGTGCATGGCAGCACAGCAGATAGTGCAGAGCAGCCAATTTGCAGAGTGTCAGAGGCAGCATCTTTTACCCAGACAGACTGTGCTAAATCAGGGCCTTCTCGCTGTGCTTTGAAATGTTCCTGTTTCTTGCTCTGACAAACTAGCAGAGTTTGTATTGACCCGACAATGCAAAAAAGCACATAATGTGGGCTTCAGACACCTGGTGGAATAATAAAGCAGAAAGGAGGGAGGGCAGGACCATCATATTTTAGTTTATATCAAGTAGGAAGCCTTTCTCTACGTTCTTTTCTTTTCTCTTGGAAAGCACTGCTCATTTCTAAGGTAAATGAAAAGCCCCGTGGCTGGAGGAAGGAAACGCTGTAGCAGATCTCCAACCTGTGGACCTGCTGAGCTTCAAGGGATGTTCATGAAATGCCTTTCAATTAGTCAACCATCATGTGCTGCACTTCAGAGCTTTGCTTTATTCAGATATTTATTCATGTTCCCAGCTGTTTGCATTTGGGATTTCTTTTAGCAGTGAAAGCACTTAGGGGTTATGAAACTCCAAGCTGGAAAAGCACAGAGAGCTAAAGAAGCTCTGCATGGGAAGCAAGTGCTTTGCTGAAACACTACAGCACAAAGTCAGACATCTCAGAAAATGTTCCCTTTTCCCCATCTCACCTTCTTTTATTCATATTTCAACTTCGTTATAGCCAGTGGAGCATAACACACAAAAGCTGGACTGTGTTCCCATCCCTGCCATCACCATGATAAACTCACGGCTTTATCTCTTGCCTCAGGTAAACTCATATTAAAGCTGGAATATTGGTGCATATTCCCCATCTTGGAGATGCAGTGGATATGTGACAGTAAGAGGATGAGGGAGATGGCAAAGCACAGCTCAGACACTCAGAGTTTTATCTTCTGGGAAAGGCCAGTGAAGGAAGCTTGCGGTTCCCCGTGCCTGCGTGAACATGACCCACACAACTCTTCCAAGAGGAGACACCATTGCAAAGCTCTTCTGTGAGCCTCTGGCATAGTTTTACAACTGAGCTGAAAGCTGTTTAATAGTGAAAAATCTCACTCACTGAGTAGTACACCTTAGGAGAAGCCATATTTTGCATAACATTTCTTACTGGAGGAAATTCTCGTAAGACAATTTATTGCCATGGCGGTAACTGGCTGACATTTATGAGAAGTCTTGTTTTACAAGGCTTTCCTTTGGCTGCAATGCCAGGGCTCCAGTTGTGCTGATGGAAGAAGAGAAGGAAATCGATGTTATTTGGCATGCAGAATACTCAGAGGCGTGTTGATGTGAATAACAAAAAGGGGTAAATTCTGCGTGAATCGCATGGGATTGTGCCTTCCAGAATTGTAAATTGGGGGTGAGTTAAAGGGAAAAGTTCATTTTGACTGAAGTTTTCTCATAATAAACTATGCATCTTCAATGGCCAGCTTGAGGTTCAATAGATTTGTTGGAAAATTTAAATCTTTGTTTTGTGGAAGGGGCTGGGTAAGAAGCACTTCAGTCTGGTACCAGGAAAGGGAGAGATGGATGTGGGACAGAATCACCCAGAAGAAGCTGATGGGCTCCTGTGCTAAGAAACAGCAGGATGAGGGTGATGCTGCTGGAGATGGCTGAGGTTGCAGATCCTGTGGCAATTGCCACACAAGACCTAGATTCTCTAATGAGCAAAGTTGATGGTGGAGCATCCACCTCTGCCTCCTGGATGCCAGGACATCCAGCCCCATCAGCCACAGGAGCAGCTGATTTTTAACCCGCAGAGCTGAAGCAGAAAGCTGAGTTGTCCTCAGTTAACCCCCCAAGCGTGCTTCCCATTCTCTGCAAGGCAGCTTTGTGTCAGGGGCTCAGCTCAGCTGGCTCTGGTGGGAAGAGGTGATGGATGAGGGCAGGCATGCCCAGGATGCTGCGGCACTCATGTCTCCAGCAGTCTGTGACCACCCCCTGCCAGGCTCCTGGGGACTCTCTGCTCTCTTCTGGTGATACTTTAGGACTCGCCAAGGCAAGCAATATTGTTAAATCGAGCTAGGGATCCATGCAAAGCACAGGAAGGTGCCTTGGTGGGGGGTGGTGGGTCCCTGGGGGGCTAAGTTGAGCTGTGGGGCTGTACTGGGTGTGTGCCAATGTGGGTCCAGGTGTGCGTGAGTGTTGTAGGGTGAGCCCACACTGGGGGGGCTGCCTGTGTGCTGCCTAAGCCGTGCTGAGAAATGGATTTCCAGGAGCCAAAGAGGCTTAAGGCTGCCCATATCCCATTAACAGATAGTGGGATTGTGCCTGTCTCTGACGGGCTTTGTGGGACTGAGCCGGGATCTGTAACTGCAAAGCGAAGTTGCTTCTCACTCATGGGGCTCTGTGCAAGAGAGGGCTTGATGCACTGTAGAGGAGTTCCTCAGACCACAGCTCGTTTATTTCTTAGGATCCCAATCTATGGACCTTGGAAATCTCATATAAGTCTTGTACACACAGTAGTTTTATTGATATTATTTTTTAACTGTTGTAATAAACTGCTGGTGTGAAAGCACCTTTGGACCAATACAGTGACGTTACAAGTGGGCCCTGTGGTACATCTTAAATAGGATACTCCAAGTAGGAGAAGCCCATTTCAGGATTCAGGGCCAAACAAGCACCTGGTGCCACTCCAGGGAGCAGCATCAGCAAGGCCCAGGGTGCAGCCTGGCTCCACAGTACCTGTGGCATGGCTGGATCACTGCTGTTAAGGGGCTTGGGGAGACTTGCCTGGACGTCTCCTCTGCCAGCCAAGCCAGCTTCAGAGCTGGAGGCTTCCATATGAGACCTCAGGGCCCCTGTGCTGCAAACCACTTCCTGCCCCCATTGCACACACTGGAACTGTGTGTCCTGGCAGCTGCATCCAAGCAGGCACCAGACACCGCTCTGTGACAGCTACCAGGGTGGCTTTTCTTTTTCTCCTTCCAGCCTTTTCTTTACCCCGATGCCAAAAGAAGGGGGATTAATTATAAAAGAAATAAGTAAACAGAAACCAAAAGGACTGCATCGAATGAAAGCCTCCAACTTGTGCTAGGGAAGGCCACCAGCCACGTGCTGAGCTGTAACACCAAGCAACCTGACACATGTTCCTCTTCTCTCTTGCAGATGACAGAGGGTCGCAGATGCCAAGTGCACCTCCTTGATGACAGGAAGCTGGAGCTCCTTGTTCAGGTAGGAACTGCACTTTTCATCATTTGATAGTTCGCTACAGCCGCGGGTTTTCACCAGGGTGGGGAGAGAAAAGAGTTTTCAGCTGGTTTTCTCAGCAGCTTCACGCTGTGATTGCCTGCAGAGCTCAGGGAAGCTGCAGTTGTGCCGCCTGGGAAGGATCTGCAAAGGCATATCTGTGGGAAGGACTAATTCAAGACAAATTTTTACTTTATTCTGTGCCAAAACTGTCCCAGTCCTTGCCAATGAGATAGAAAAGCACCTCTGGTCATTTTTGACAGTGTTATTATATCTCTTAGTTATGTTTTTGAGGTACTGCTTAACTATGAGATATGTATTGCATCTGCTTAAAATACCTCCAGCTTCTCTGCTTGCCCTAAATTGCTGGGGTTCAGTGCTGGCTCCACACCAGAGGGGATTATGCCCATGCTCCCACCTGCACTGGGAGCGTGGTTGGCAGCAGAAGATGCTGTGGTGGTCATGCCAAAGGCAGGCATTTCTTGCAGGTCCATGTGTCAAACATAAATATGTATTTAAATTAGTCCATTTTCCATTTGCCTTATTTTTTACTTTTGAAAAAAATAGAAGGAAGACTGGAAACAATGAGATTCTGGTGGTGGCTTTGTAAGAATGGGCTGGTGAAAGCTGTAGCATCCTACACTTTCCAGACAATTTTGGCCCCTGTCTCAGAGATCCCCAATGGGTTAACAACAAGAATTAGAAGAATGTCTTTCCCTTCACAAAGGCTTCCACAGGCAGCCACAGGCAGCCAAAGCAGCAGGAAATGAAACTTCCCATAGCACCCAAATGCCCTGGCTACAGCTGATAAGATGGGAGGGGGGGCAGGATCCTACCCTGCAAACCTGAATGGGGGTGGCTGAAGGAGACTTGAATTGCAGGAAGCACGTTCAGCCTCACTTTCTGGAAAGTTGCTTAAAAATACCATTACAGAACTGTTAATGGGTAATGTTTTTTGAGCACACAGTCATCTAGGAGGTGAAATCCCTCAGCTGCCCTGACACACAGTGTGTTCAGAGAGTGCCTGGATAACCATGAGTCAGGCCAGTGGTGGAACGAGAACAGCTAAATCAGGATGACTAATTAAAACAAAACACCATACCAGTGGTCTCTGCATAGGCTGCACCAGGTTCTCTGATGCTTTGCAGCTGGCTGGGGGGAAGTTTAGTGACCTTCATCACAAGGACACAGCGCTTAGCTTCCGATTTCATCTAAATGCCTTTTCTAATTTTTCTTAGTTCAATTAAAAATTAAAATGGACTATTGGAGAATAGCTCTTCTAAAGCACTGCTCAGTATATTAATAATCACAGCTTAAAATATACTGCAGGAAATCTATGTGAGCTGCCCTGGCCAACCCATTTATTTGAGGTTTGATCAATGACACTAAAAAACCACAGGAAGATGACAGCCAAGGAGGCTGGTGTGGGAAGATGTGTCCACTTCCAAGGGAGCAGAAATGGTGTCACGTGATATTATGGTTTTTTAAGTGTTTGATCACACCTTCAATGGAATTCCTTGTAATCAATATAGGAAGCAAATTGCTCTGTAAATCACACTAACTAGTTTGCAAGTGACCCATGGCTGAATTTTATTAGTACAACAAATCGTTTTGCTGTTTTCAAGTAATGTGTGAATGGAGGAAGCTGGGAGGATGATGATGAAAAATTCATGCCCAGAAAAAGCAGTAATCTCTGTTGCATGCAGTACTCAGAACTCTGAGTTCCCCTGTGCCCCCAGTATGTGCAGGAATGTCCACTGAGGCATCTCAGATGCTTTTCTGGCTCAGTGACAATGCTGTTAGGTACCTTCTAGTCAGGGTGAAATCACTTTTAGGTGGAGCAGATGAAGAGGAAAATGGATGTTTTGGACTTGAGTATGTCTCCAGTATTGATACTCTTTGCAGACATGGGCACAACAGTTTGGTTTGCCTGCCTGTAAAGCACAGGTAAAGCCACCAGCATTGGGGTGGTCCTGGAGCTGCTCCACTCAGGATGAGCAGCTCTTTGTCCCAGTGGACTGGGCTCCCTCTAGGAACAACATGCACTTTGCTAGGGGAAATCTCACCAGCTGACCCATATTGTTTGTATCTTATCATGAGATTTCAGATAAAAGCTGTTTTGTAAGTTCTGAGCACCGTTGTTTTTATTAGTGTTACCTTATCTTGTAGCTGAATTGAACTAGAAGCTGTAAATAAAATGTTCACCCAAGCCCAAGCTTCTGGCTGTCACTTCAAAGCTATTTTGTATTTTTCTGTGGGTGTCTTGCCATGGGCTGGAACAGAGGGTTGGTTTGCTGGGTTTTACCATGAAAGAGGTTCCTCTATAGTTTTGTTGGGCCTTAAGATCAAGACCTGCATTGGCTTGAATTGTTTAGGAGTCAGTCTCTTAAATTCTCATGTGCAATTTCCTCCTTTTCACCAATCTCAACCTTTCTTGGAAGGTTTCCCACTCCTGTGAGAGTTTAGGAAAGAGCACTGGTAATCAGTAAACTTGATTTCTCTCCACAGGTGAGATCAAAATAACAGCCTAACCTGGATCTGGCTTTACATTGCCTTTCAGTGCTTGTGTGTGTGATATCAGGTGCTCTGCCTGGAGAAGGGTTCAGGGATCCTGCTGCTGTATTTTCATAGAATCACAGACAGGTTTGGGTCTAGTTTCACTCCCACTGCCATGAGCAGGGCCACCTTTCACTACAACTGAGTAAAGAATTTCTTCCTGACATCTAATCTAAATCCCTCCCTTTTTTTTTAGTTTAAAGCAGCGCCCCCTTTTCCCATCTCTATCTGCCCATGGAAAAACTAACTCTCCCTATTTTTAATAAGACTCCTTTAAGTACTGGAAGGCTGCAGTGAGGTGTCCCTGGAGCCTTCTCTTTTCCAAGCTGAACAATCCCAACTCTCTCCTCTTTTCTTCATAGGAGAGACGCTCCAGCCCTCTGATCATCTTTGAGGTACTCCTTTTTGGTGTACAAAAAAACCAGCAGAAGAAGCTGGGTCTGATTGCAGGAGGGAGCTGGGTACAGCTCCCTCAAAGGAATGCAGGAGGGCTCCTGGAGCATCTTGAAACAGCTTTGGCCAGTGACTCTGGGGAGCTGAAATTATTTCCTATCCTGCCTGAAGTGCTGCTGGGCAAAACCAGATGCATCTGGGAACAATCAGGGAGTTTGCAAAATGCAGTGTGTTAAGCAAATGTACTCCCTTTTTTATGTGAATTAGCTGTGATCAGACATGGGAGGTTATGAATATGTCATTTGAAACGTATCAATTGGTGGGTAATGAGGACCATACCCCAGGCTGCAGGAGGACAGGGAGTGGAATTGGTGCTTCTGCTCGCAGGAGTCAGCAGTGGCTCAGTGTGACAGCTCTGCCAGGCCAGATTGAAATGTTTTGACACCACAAATTCCCTCCCAAAACTGCAAAAACCCCTCTGACAGGCCACACAGCTATTGCCAGTGGGACCCACCAGGCACATAGGTTTTATTTGCACTGCCATACCTCAAAAGTGAGATTTTGGCTCAGAGGCAGCATTTATAACCCCTTCTGTGAATGTTGGCTTGCTTCAGTGTTGGCACATAATGCAAGGGCTTGGGGTTACCATCATCAGGAAAGTGATCCTGGCTTTACTCAAACAAAGGGTCTTGACTGAAGTCTTGTCCTCCAAGTCAAGCAGCTGCAGAGTGGTGCAGCAGCAGCTAAGGAAAAGCAGAAACACAGGCTTTGCAGATAAAAGAAAACCCTCTCCAATGTGTTTTGTCAGATAAATGCTGAAATTTAGAAGGGCTAATCATAAACAGAGACAGAGGAGGATCATATGGAAATCTCTTCCTGAGGGTCTGAAACTCAAAGGCTGTTTGACTTGGGATTAGGCAGAAGAGTTGCATTTGGTGTGTGTTTCATTTGATAAATGCCTGTTGGAAGATCTGGGGTGTGTGGCAAGTTTACACAGCATGTTTTTTGACAGTTTTTTCTTTCTGAGCAGGAGCAGAGTGTGGCTCCTTGGATATTACAGTCTGGGGTTTTTTTTCTTGTTTCTGTTTGATGCATGTTTAGTTTCTAGCACAGACCTTTTTTTTAAAGTGTTTGGCTTTATCCAGCTAATCTTTTTCAGCGAGCAAGTCCATTTTTATACTTCTGGAAAATGGATTTCCTCCATTCTCCACTCACAGCCTCCCTATCTGTAATATTATTTCCCAGTGACCATGCATCATTTGTCTGCTGCACATGAAAGGTTTGTGTTGCTTTATTTAAAGACTTTTGTGTAATTAGCAAATTCGTTCCTTTTCATGTGGGCTTTATAAACATGGCTTTTTTTCTGGAGTGGCTGAATCAGGCAGCCTGGCTTGATCCCGGCTCCTGCACTGTCTGGCAGTGCCTGTTATCTGACAGCAGCTCCAGCAACTGTCATCCAAAGGTGTAAAGCCTCCTAATTCTTTCTCTCTGGAGGAGCTATTGCAGAAATGGAGCTCATCCGAGCCTCGTAGCAGAGCTGTCTGTGGGGTCTGAAAGCTCTGCAATTTGATTGTAGGAAATAACTGGGCAATTGGTTTCTAACCTTCTTCCCAGGAAGCACTGAGCCTGACTTGGAAGAGCCAGGGACAGACAGGGACAGCATAACCCATAGGTGTTAACCCACCTTTGTGTCCATGTTGACACTTCTTGAGTAACTCTTGCAGCATTTCTATCTCCCAGCTGCCACACAGAAGCACGTTAGCAGTGATACATGTACAGGCACACCCGAAATTATTGGGA
The DNA here is from genome assembly GCA_013397295.1 of Polioptila caerulea. Lineage (NCBI taxonomy): Eukaryota > Metazoa > Chordata > Aves > Passeriformes > Certhiidae > Polioptila > Polioptila caerulea. The sequence continues at coordinate 141,530 of VYXF01007595.1, read as the reverse complement.
TGCACTGAACATCCCTTTTTGCCTTGCTTGAAACCAACTCTGCTTTGAGTGAGTGAGGAGTCTTCCAGGAGCCCAGGATTTGTTTGCAGTTTGCCTGCCATGGTGCAGCATCTCATCCCAGGAACCACCTCCAAGCCAGACTGGGAGACACTGGAGCTGTGAGCCAGCACCGGGCTGGCAGAGTGCCCTGTGGCTGCTGACTCACTGCCACATGCATGGCTGGCACCAGCGTGCCTATCCCAGTGGAGATGCTCAGTTTGGAGCACACCAGTGTCCCTCACTCCTCTGGGATCAGCCTCACTGGCACCAGCCTGAGCCTCACTCTCCTGGGGAAGCAGTGGCAACTTTGGAGAGAAAAAGCTCCACTAATTATGGCTGGAGGGAGATATAAAACCGTCCACTCTCCTCCCAAGGATCTGTTATAGTTTTTGCAGTATTTTCAGTACTGCTTGTGATCAGGAAATTGCAATCCATGGGGTTTTTTACCCATGTTTTCTTACTTCCTCATTTCTGTATGCCAATGGGCAGAGTGATTACCTGGGCTGGCATGGTGGAAAAACCACCAAGGTTCCCCTTTAGATGGTGCTAAGGCTGGCACCTGCCTACATCAGGAGAAGCTGCCTAACTTTGGATACAGGTTTTGCATGAGGACCAGCAATATATCCCATCCTCAGTGTGGGATAAACAAGCCCCAGGATGGCCTCAGTCTCCCTGGGGAAGTCACAATAATTGCAGAAGAATGGGGTCCAGTCCTGCTCCACTGCCAAAACTGGGGATCCTTTTGGAAACATCAGCTCCAGGGCTGATGCAGAAATGCAGCTGCACGGCCCTGACCGTAAATGGACATGTTTGGGTGCCAGTAGCTCTCCTTGCCACGCAGGAGAGGCAGCTCCAGTCCCTGCAGAGCACCAGGCTCTGCTCCAAAGGTGTTTTTAACCATTCCCAGTGGCAGCCAGTGCTGGGCTGGGGGGGAGCAGAGGGGTGAGTACTGCCCTGCCAGCCCCACTGCCCCTCCTACTCCCTTGCAGGAGCTGCCCAGTGAATATATTCTTATATGTCTATAGGGCATATCCTACTGGACATGGAGAGCTGGAATGGGCTCAGTGCTGCCCTTGGTGAGTGCCCAAGGAGGGATCCCTGCATCCCCTCTTCTCAGCCAGACTCCCCATGCCTGCAGTGAAGCAGCTGAAAAATGCTCCTTCCACTTTCTACAAGGGGTCAGAAGTGACTTGATAACTGTCCTCTGAGTGTTTCTGAAGGTTGTGGGGTGATGTGTTGCTCCTCTCCACAATAAAAAAAAGCATATTTTCTGTAAGGCAGCAAATAAGTGGAGACCAGGCTGAACTTGAGCGGAGTTTTCTATAGGACTCTGGCAGGATCCCATTCCTCACAGTGAGAAAATGTGAAAACATTGAATTTTGATCATATTTTAAAATGAGTTTGAGCTGAAGGGAACTCAAATATGCCTTCTAGAATGGAGACTTTATTTTTGCAAATTACAGTGTTAGGACTCTGGTTACTTTCAGAAACAAATCCTGATTTACTAAAGCAAGAGTAAGACTGTAGTCCAGCTTTGCAAGTATTTGCAAAGCTGCAAATGAGATGTTTTAACATCTTTGACATTAAAAATTATGGAAGTCCAAAGCTTTGGATCAACTCAGAAGGATACTGTCAAGCAGAGTCTATATCACTGGGACAAAGCACACAATTGCCCAGGCCATGGCTCAGGGCAGATGAGGAGTGTGAAGCCACTCTCTTGACAGGAAAGACTTATCCAGGCCTTTGTGTGCCTCCCAGGTTCCTGTTTGAAACTCCTGATCATTTTGAGCACAGCTGCTGACTGGGAATATATGGTGGGCTTGGTCACCATGGGATGGGGAGAGATGGAGGAGAGATTGCTGTACCAAAAGGGAGGTGGAACCCCAGAGGGCAATTCACATCTGTGCTCTCACTGAGCAACCAGTGAACTATGAACCAAGAGCTCTTCTGAAAAGTTGCCTGTTACCAAAAAAAGATACATTCAGCATTGCTCCAAGGTGAATGTGGTGCTGGGAGCATTCCCAGGCAGCACACCTCCTGCAGACACAGTTTCTGTACAATACCTAGTGATGTCTTAGACTAGGTAAATGGATAAATGACAAATGGACCAGGAGAGCCAGGTGTGCTCTCAAATCCATCCTTCCACCCTCCAGGGCGTGCCTGTGTTGAGCTGCTCCGCAGAGCCTCTCTCTCTCAAAAAACATCCACTACTGCCATCCATGGCTTACAGAACTCCTGGTGTCAGACTCGAGGGCTGTATCTCGGGGGTTCAGTTCTCAGCTTAGGCTCCAGTGAACCCAGAAGTCCACAGAAGTCAAGCCTGGAGGGGACAGTGTTTGCTGGGAAATGGAAATAGAAGAGAACAGGGGCAGAAAATAAAGAAATTTGATGTGCAGAGCTGGGGAGTTCAGCTTAAGAGCCAGAGGGATCTCAGGCAGGGTGAAGGTGGCAAAGCAGATAATCTCAAGGTTGCCCTTGATTATGAGGGCAGAATTGAAAAGATTTAGGACAGGAGGCAGAATTAGCATCTCAGAGGGAAATCCTGAGCCAGGCTCAGAAACTAGGGGTGAAGAGCCTCTGCTATGCACCCTGGCTTGGCTCCATTAAGAACAAGAGTGGTGCTGGTCCAGGCTCAGCAGCTGCCAGGTGTGCTGGCTGCTCCAGGCTCCCCAGAGCTCACCATGGGTCAGAATGGACACAGCCCCTGTGCTACAGATGGCACTCAAGGGATGGAGCTGCCAGAGGAGAACATTCCAGCAAGGCAGGCTGTGCAGAGCAAGCTGGCAGGTCGTGCACATCAGTGTGGGTCACAGGGAGCAGGATTTGAAGAGGTCAAGCAGGGTGCACAGCTGCAGGCAGGGATCAACAGCGAGCCCAAACAGACAGGGAACATGGAGAGCCTCCAAGGGGATCTGCCGTGCACCGAAGGTCAATCTGGTCAAGCAGCTCTAGAGAAAGCAAATCTGTGTCTGGGAAAGGCAAGGCTGGAAATTAATGAAACCCAGCAGGGATAGTTCAGCCCGTCCAGATTTGTTCCTCAGCACAGGAATGGGAGGAGCATCAGCAGAAGCTGGGACAGGTGGAGGCAGGGGGCAATAGCCACTGGGAGCCAAGTGTCCCCTGGAAATGTGCTGGGTCAGGACTGACCTTGCCGAGAGCAGAGGTACTGCTGTGTTTGAGGAAGTTGATTGGAGGGGAGGATGCTTCCCTGGTACAGCAGTGCTGCACATTCCCCTCATTCTGAGCTGCCTGATGGCTTCTAAACAACGCTGAGAGCTGTTCTCCCCTCCCCATGCCCTAGGACCCCTGTAACTGAACCCTGCACGTCTGCCAGGTGCCACGTGAGGAGCCTCAGGAGAAAGACTCCCACAGCAAAGTACTTACAGCCTCATAAGAAAATGAACTGGGAATGGCAATCATTGCCCTCCACGGAGTGAAATGAGGGTGTGATTTCCAAAGGCCTGCGTAATCAATACCCTATTATCAGTCTTCCAGAATAAATTGCATTTAAACTAATACAGGCTGGGGAGCTATCCGTGAGCTGTCAGGAGAGAGATAAGCTGAAGACACATGTTTATTCATACTGCATATGCTGAGAGCTGGATGTTCTTTACAGCTGGCTAAATGGGGGCGAAGATTATTCTGTATTTTTTGCAGTTCTTCTGCTGAAATTTGTCAAAAACCCTTAATTTTGAGCACACCTGGAACTTTTCAAAATTAGAGGGTGGGGGAGGGGAGGGGCGCTGATGAAAATCCCACTAAAACATCTGGTGAAGGAAGAAAGCTATTTCCTTTCCTGTGAGGTAACTCCTGCAGTTTTGCAGAGCATCAGCGATATAAATTGTCCTGCTGACTTCCCACCACATACACCAGTACAGGAATGGCACATCCAGCATCTAATGGGTCTGTTACAGAAAAAACATCTCACTCACAGTTACTTGGGAGAAATTCAAAAATTCACTATTGTTTCTGCCAGGCTCAGCTGCTCTATGGCTTCAGTGGAGCTTTTGTTCAGCCTGGACCAACCTGCACTGTGTCCAACAGTGGCTATGAAATATGTCATTGTATCCCTTGAGATGCTGCTCCAGCCATGGACAAGCCAGGGTACTCCAGCCTTGCTTCCCCCACCCAGGAGCAACTGCAGGATCTGCTCAGCTGTGAGGCACCAACAAGCTCACAGTGGAAGTAAATTAGGTTGGACAATGAGGCTGAAATTCACAGAGCTCCTCCTGCTCTCTGCTGCTGCTCCTTCCTGGTGGAGTAGCCCTTGTGTTGGTGCCACATCCCATCCCTCACCTCCAGCCCTGGCTTGTCTGATGTGTTCCACAGCAGGCAGTGGTGAGAGTCACCTCTTTTAACCTAAGGCACAAACAGTGTGGGTGTCTGTGCCTGAGCCAAACTTTTAGAGGTGGTGGAGGGAGCAGGGCACTTGTAGGGCACAGCTGAGCTCAGCCTCAAAGGGATCATCTGAAATCAGTTTTGCCCCTCTCTCTGCTTCAGCTGCCAAAGGTCTCTCTGTAATCAGCTCTCTCATGGGTGTTCACAGTGAGTGGTTGGGTGTGGTTATATCAGTCCTATTCTGGCTCCAGCTCCTCTTTCCATGTCCTTCTGGCTGGACAAGAAACCCAAGCAGTAAATTCAGGTGAGAAAGTGCTAAATGTGGCACAAGATAGAAGCTGCCTCCTGGAAGATAGTGGAAACACAAAATTATTTTTTTATAGCATGGTCTGAGCAAGCAATTTTGAAAAATAATAACAGATGTACTGGAGATGATTCCAGGAGATACTGAACAATCTAGAGGAGTGTAGCTCAGGAGAAATGATGCACAAGGCACCATAGCAGATTTGCCTTTGTGCAAAGGTAAAAAAGTGCAATTCCAATTGGAGCTAGCATTTCAGGAAGGAACATTTCCCCTTATTGCTGCCATCAGGCTGTGCAATACAAGTACTAGGTTGATGGTGAATGTGCGAGCAGCTTGATTGTCTAAGCTGCATTACTCAGCTTATAGAAAATTGTTTTCTGTTCCCTTTCCTTTTCAGCTTCAGTGGACACAATTTAGACAAAAGATCTCAACTTTCAACCAAAGGGCATGACACAGGAGAGCTTTGGCCACGAGTGAGGCTCCTGGGCTCAGGGGCATTGCACATAATTAGCAAAAAGGGTCTTAACTGTCTCACTGGGAAATTATTTCCTTTTCCTTTCCCTTGCTGCAGGTAACCCAAAGCAGCAGCTGGCCATGGCTGCGTGGTGTCAGGTGGGGACAGTTTGCCTGCAGCAATGGATTCAGGCCAGGTAGTTTAGAGTAGCTCACGTGTGCTTGCACAGACACAGGTTTGAGCATCACACCTGGCAAGGACACCGAGCAAAGCAAAGAGGAGCTGGGTCTGGCACCATGGTGCTGCCAGCAAAGGCTGCCAGGGCTAGCTCAGCCCCCTACCTGTGGCACAGGAGGGAAAGGAGACACCTTCAACCACACAGAGGGGCCAGGAGGCTTGGAATGGGCAGCACAGGCACACAAGGAGACCATGCTGCCCTCCCTGAGGGAGACCTGAGTGTTCCCCAACCCTGCCTACCCCACCTCTTCCTCTGCAGTTCCAATCCATTCCCTCTGCTTTTGTCCAGAAGTGTGTTTTTTTAAGAACCATTCTCTCTGGAAATGATGCAAAATGCCATCCTTAAGAGCAAATCTCCAACCCCCAACCCTTGCCCTATTCCCAGTGTGTGGCTCATTGGTCCTTTCTGTCTTTATTTTGGAGTACTGCCTACTTATGGGGAAGCTTTGGGCTCTGTGAAGTCGAAATGGATTTGTCTCTCTCTTTGGTGGATTATTTCCCTGAGTTCCCCTCCTCCCCCAGGGCTGCAGTAGCTTGCTGACAGCAGCACAGCCCTGAGCTGGGTGCCTGGAGGAGGAGTGAGGCAGTCACTGCAAGCACAGAAAGGCTGCCTGCCTGTGGCACTTGTGTCGGCCATAATACTGGATATCATCAGAAAAACCATCAGCTTTTCTAATTTTCAGGACAGAGGAGATGGCTCTTGGCTTACAATTGGGTCATGCTTTAAAAAAAAACTGAATTAGCTCATCATAAGCCATGAGATGTACCCATTCTCCCCTTACATTCCTGCCCCAGCCTCTCCCAAAGAGGCAATCTTTTTGGGTGAGAGGTTGTTAATACAGATAGGATATCTTTTACTTTCCCATCTCTCTGCACTCAGACATGGCTCATTACAATTATGTTTGAACGAAAACTCTTCTGTTATTATCTTTGCTGGGAAATTGCCCATATTTGGGGAGGAAGAAACAATTCTAAATCTTCCTTGGGAGGAAGCTTGAGTCTCTGTTCCAGCTTTGAAGCTATCTTGGTAGCAGGTCAAACCAGATGCTTGGAGGTAAAGCCGGCAAAACACACCAGCTCAGGAAAGGTTTTTATCTTTGGGAAAATTGATTAATAGTACAGATTTTGGTTTAGTCAGTTATCTCTGTTTTGGTTAGGAGTCTCCCCTCCTCTGTGCTGCCAGTGTTCAGCATCCCCATTAGGAGAACAAGTGCCTCCTGTGCCCTCCTGTGCAAGCAGGCAGCAGACTCACACTGCAGCCTGGTCCCTGTCCCATCTGCCTTCAGGAGCCACCATCTTCTTCATCCCCTGGAATAACATGGACTGAGTAGCACAGGCATCCCCTCACATGTGCACAGGTACATTTGGGGCCACTGGGATCAAACTGCCAAGCTGCAGAGGTACCACTGGCTCATTGCTGGGTGTGTAACCCTGTGGTTACAGTGCAGGATGGAGGAATTGGGGGCTGGAGCAGGAGGTGCAGTGGTGACTAAATGCGACCTGACGAGATCGTGAACAGGGCAACATCTTCCAGCTCATCCCAGCCCTCCTGGTTTGGCAGCCCCAACAGTGTTAGAGACTTCAGCTTGTCAGAGTGGATCTTGTCATATCTCTAAGTTACGCTTGTCTCCTGGAAAAGGAATGAACTAAAGAGATTTGCACCTGCTCTTTTTAAGAATAAAATAAACCAAACCAGCCAAGCCATTTTCGCTTCATTTCCCCTCCTCACTTTGAAACTAGGATGATCATTTAATGCATAGAGTTGTTCTGACCCACATGGTGATGTGGGCAAGGCCATTGTTCGTGTTTCCCCAGTCCCTCTGATGTTTATTGGTTTGTTGTCTTATTGGTTATTGTTTGTTGTTTTTATCCCATGCATCAGCCCCACATAGCACCTGGACCATTGCTTGGGATGAGCCTTCACCTGCTCAGCAGCTCGAAGGCATAAAGGCTGTTTGGCTGTGGCTTTGGCTTATAGAATTTCTTGATCAACAGAAAGACTAGGTTTTGGATTTATTTTCTTCTGTCTTTTGAGGACATTTCAGCAGTAGATGCCTGGTGAGAATACCTTTCCACTTGGACTTTGCCTTTACTCCTTCTTCATCCTTGTCTCTAGTGGGCAGGGAATGAACAAGCCTATTTCATGATGTTCAGTTCTTCTAAACTTCATCTTCTCTTTTCATTTTTATTGTCTTTTGAGCAACCAGAGGCTTTATATGTACTCATGTGCTTTAAAGAGGAGGAAGCATCATTCATGCCCCTGACCTGGTTCATCTCATGGGGACTGGATGCCCATTTCTGACAGCCTCTCACTCTGCTGTTTCCCTCCACTCTTGTCTCAGGCAGACAAATTGGGAGCACAAACAGCAGCTGGGATAAGCCCCAGTAACTCCATTGTCTTTCCTCCCTGCACTCATGTCCATTTCACAGGCCTTTTGATATTCCTGCAGCAACCAAAGCTCCGTCTGCGTGCTTCACCATGACTTTGGGTCTAGGCTTTGGGGTAAGGGGGTGAGATCTGTCCCTGGCAGCACATCATATATTCCTGAGAATGGATACCCCAGAGCCAAATATTTCTAGAAAGCAGCATGGTGACTTTTATATGTATCTGGGAATTTGTCAAATTATTCAGCAAATGTCACTGAGCTACAGAGACACTGATGGTCAGGCACGTTTGCTGTGATTCAGAGCTTGTCACAAGCACTTTGCACAGCTCTAGCTCTTGGGCTCTAGTGGCTGGTTCTAAAGCAGTCCATTCCCTGAAAACACTATGGAGGCAGAGAGCATGAATTATTATTTGTTTTCACTGTGTGGACAGTTGATCAGTGACAGATGTTTCTAATTGCATTAAGCAAGTGGAAATAATGAGAATTAGATAGCAGATTCTCCAGGAATTTACATTTAGATTGAGTTACAATTTGCTATTAAAGAAGCAAATTCAATGTAGATGCATTCCTTCTTCAGCAGAAATGGGAGACGATTATTTTTAATTATTATTTGATTACTTAAAAATGAGCTGTGTTACTGTACTTAAAAATATTTGACTCAAGGGGATGACTTAATATGTGCACTTTATGTGTCCCTTAAAAGATATGGAACGATGAAATTGTTCATCAACAAACATCTCCACCTCCCCATTACAGTCATATTGAAAGGCAAATGAAAACCAGAGGCTGCCAGAACCCCAACTCACAGTGCACAGCTTGGCCAGTGCCAGGATGGTGGTGATCGGATCAGGCTCGCCCAAACCGTCTGCATCCCTGACAAACTGAATTAAGTTGCACTGATGGAAGACAAGCTGCATCCCCCTTTGGACACCACGCTCTGCTGGGCCTGGCAGGAGTTCCAGGCTGACAATCCCCGTGCTGTGCATTGTGTGGAGCTGAGGGAGAGCCCGAGCTGGGGTGGGTGCTCAGGCTGGAGCAGGGCGGGGGACGAGCACGGCCTCGGCACACAGGGAGCAGCAGCATCTGCTGCCTGCAGATGACACATATCTGACAGTCATCTCCCCATCCATGCCAAGAGGAAATGAGCTGTGGTTCAAACCACTGGAGGTTTTCCTTCTGGGACTCTCTCTCACAGCTTTTTATTTTATTTTATTTTATCTCCTAGATTTCAAGTTCAGCTTCAGACACAGAAATGTGTGAGTCCCCTGTCAGCAGAGGAGGGATTTATGTGCAGTGCAGATTATTGTATGTCTCTGTTTAGCACAGAATCCAAGCTATAATATTTTTTTAACCAACCAGGTGGCTCAGCTTTTTTTTTTCCTTTTGCCTAATGAGAGCCTTATCCAGAACTCCTTGAAGTCAGTCTGTCTATCAGCTTCAGTAGGTTTTGGATCAGATTTCACATCACTGATTCATTATTAATTACACATCTGGGACTCCCTTTTCAAAGAGTTCATTGTTAAATAAATTCACTTTTAGACATTACAGACTTGGCATTCTTGTGTGTTTAATAAAAGTCTGGCAAACCAGCAAAGAGCCATAGGCCAGCTTCTCTTCTGGTATTGATGGATGAATCTCCACTGAGCAGCAGTGGTTTACACTATAAGGATATAACATATCTCTTTCTCTCATATAACCACTTTCTGTGTGAGACTAAGTTTGTGTTTGAGAATTTTGCCTTTTCTGGGATTTCTTCTCTCTTTTTTATAACTTTTCCTACCAGCAAGAGTTCCTCTGTGGATTCAGACACTGCAGGGTGAAATATATTTGCCATTGAGTTTCTTTCCTCTTCAAAGAGATTCTGGCATCTTTTCCCTTGGACAAACTGCAATCACATCTTCAGAGCTTCCTGGGAGAGCAGACAGGCAGGCAAATGTTTTCCTGAACCCTATGGCAAATGGAATGGAACATTGCCTTTCTAAATATATAGGGTCTTTCCCATAGTCCTCAATAATCTAGTTCAGGTCCAGACATTGAAGTGACCAAGGAGCTGCTCTGGAAGCTCTGTTTACAGAGGAATAATTTTGGCAGGGGAATATGTAGAAATAAAGGTTTTCCTACTGAATTCCATTCAATAGGAGGCTTTATCCTTACTGAAAAAGGACAACTTATGTTGTGATTTAATGGTTCAGGGTGTTATTCCCACTTAGCAGCTGATGGCACAGGGACCAGCAGCCTTCCACAGGTGTTTCCTGTGCTGCAAGGATCTCCTAAGCTGCACTCAGCCCATCCTGTGCTTTTGCAGGGCTGCCCAGACACATGAGGAAAAAGGGATGGGGTGAGGCCTTTTTCTCCTGATGCCAAATCAGAGTTTGGCTGAATGGTTCTGGTTAATACCAAAGTCCAAATAAATTGTGGGGATATATTCAGATGGCAGCTATCCGGTTTCCAAAGCTTTCACTTAGTCAAAAACTGTTTAAGATATATGGAAAGGGAAACCAATAGAAATGCAGCTCCCACTGTTTAAGTAATGAAGCTCTGAATGCTGATCAGAGGCAGACATCCACTGAGTCCATGGCATGCTCCCAATGCAAGGGATAAAAACAATACACAGTTGTGGAAGGGTCTGTGAAAGAAGAGAGAATTTTGACACTGGGGCACTTGAGCTCCTGAAAAGTCAAAACTAATGCCCTACTACAAGTGAAACATCTCTCCTGTTTAATCATGGAGAATGACAAAACCTTTTCCCTGCCCAAATTCACCTTCTACAGTTTTTCCAAAATCACATTAAATGCAATTATTCTCATCACCCTCATGTATGAAGTGCAAATCTTTTCAAAACTGCAGCCCTCAGCATTAGAAAAGCTGAAGTAGTTTACTCCTTGCCATAGAGCAAGTTTTGGGGTTGGTCCACAGCCACCTGGTAGGATATGGGGAGGGAGAGAGAGATGAGAGAGATCTGTCACACAGGCAGTGTGACAGCTGGCCAGTCAGCAGAGATGCCTTCAGTTGCCAGAGGCCATCAAGACCTCCAGTGTTATTTTCTGGAGGGGTTTGTGCTTCCAGAATCTGCCAGCAGCATGACTGATCTCCAGGCTGGCCCAGCTTATGAGACTTTGCCACTCAATGAAATTTACTGGGAACAGCCTCTCTGATACCCTTGCCCACACTGATTCTGTGGAATCTGCTCCTGTCCATCTTCTAGTTCGGGTTTAATGGAAGCAGGAACAGAGACAGTTGCCTGATCACTTCCATCTCACTTTGCAGTGAGGACGTGTCTTGGTAAGGCCCAGAAAGATATTTTCTGGACACTGCCAAGGAAGGTCAGCCTGTGCCCAGCAACTCCCTGTGCCACGCCACTGTGAGGCACACTTGGACATTTCCCCACCCACAGGCCAAGGATCACTCATTTTCAGAAGCCAGACTGCCTTTATTTGCTTTCTACCCCTCCTGCTCAGAAAAATTTCCTCAATTCTCCAGAGTCTCCAAGCTTCTCCTTTCATGGTTCATTACATTCATTGGCTAATTCTGCTATTGCCCCAGTATGTGGGTCATCACCCACATTTGTATCCACTTCCATTTTCCAATTATTTTCTTAGTAGCTGTTTATCACTAACAGTTTCTACCCTGCATGAATTCTCTCCTAAACACTGTCTCATTTCTTTATTCTTTCTTTGCAAAAAAATGGGGTTTTTTGTTTTGTTTTTTGTTTTTAATAAAAGATTCACTATCTCATACGGTCATTCATTTCACCCTCCTCCTTTATAATGGAACTGGTTTATTACCAGCACATTTTTTTTAAACAAATATCAGGGGAAATAAACTTTTCTTATTCTCACAGTAATTTCTATGGTGAGCAAGTATTATTTTGCTTTCTCTTCTTTTGAGTTGTGGCCAATTATATTTTTTCTCCATTGCCTCCTCCTCCTGGGGTTACACTGTGACACTGGTGAGCCTGGAGTCAGGAAATGAAGCCCAGCACCCTTCTCCCCTTCCCATTCACCTTCAGGGTTGCCTACAAGGCATTAGAACAGAGCTGTGAGGAGGGGGGACTGGTAGGACCCATTTAGGCTCTTGACTGTCCTAATGTGCACCAGGATGGTCCATCTAGAAGTGGAGACAGAACTTTCTTCTGCCCAAGGTTTTCCCATTGAACCTTGATCTGCTCCTGGAAGTGTCCTCTCCCTGTCCTGCTATTGGCATGGGCAAGTGCTGGATGTGGTTACTGCTGTGACTGACAGAGGGGACCAGACCAGAGGATCCCAGCAGCTTCCTTGCTGTATCCCAAGGACATGGAAACCTTTGTTTCTTAGGGACACACACTGAAGCTGACTTCATATATAGGCTCTGAATGGACAGACTCAGTAGGGAAGACTGCAGAGGTGCTGAAGGCTGGGTGAGTTTCTGTGCTTCTGCAGATGAAGAGTTGTTGATTTTTTCCATTCCCTCTGAAAAAAACACGGTTCTATCACCAGTCTAATCTTTGGTTATATCTTGCATCTTCTGCTGACTCCAGAAGCAAAGTCTCCTCTTGGGTGCTCATCCAGGGTGGAGGGACCTTCTGTCTTACAGGACAAGGTGTATCAGACCCTGCCCCATGGCCCAGCTGAGCCAGGGGCCAGTCCCAGCCCCCACTCTGCTGAACTTGGGGACCACAGTCAGGCACAGGAAGCCAGACTACCAGTGAGGAAGGAAGTGGGGTAGCACTGATTTCCTGGGCCTTGGGAGCTGGGCCTACACAATGCATCACACTTTTATTTGACTTCAAGGTTAAAGCAGCTTCCTTAGCTCTGCCATTTCTCTCTTTCCCTGACCACTTTACTCCCATAACATCTGAGCTTTGCCATCAGGCAATGAGCAATGTAGCCAACATCTGGCAAGTGAAGTTCAGCCTCCCTCTCCTGACCTTCCCAGGGGAAGAACTGTCTGATGTGTAGTATTTTCATAGCGTGATTTACATTTGAGTGCATTAAGCCAGAAGCTTCAAAACACTGTGGTATGTTCTTAATATAGCAACTGTGCAATATGCACAGATAATTAAACTGAGGGGAACATCCAGGAAGACCAATGTGCTACAGCTCCCAAGTTCCTTAGGGGAGGGAAATCCAACATTGCTGTATGTATGGAGAATCTATTGGTGGAGTCAGCTCTTTTGACTGCATCCCAAAGTATGAACATGGATAGAGAAGATGAATGCACAAAAGCCCATGCACCCACTATGCTTCTGCAGGCATTCACCTTCCCCAGTCTCTGCACATGAGGATGTAGCTCTTGTTAAGTTTAATTCATTTCCCTACACTCACAATTGGTGTATAATAAAACAGGATGACTTAATCCTATGCACCCAACCTAGCACTATTATTTACTTTATTTACTTTTATTAACGTTAGGTTTGCTAACAGACGGTTTTTTAAATAAATTATTTTAATGTGTTTAGAAAATGTGCTACAAAAATAAGCATTCACTTAGCTTATTAAATATTTTCAGCAATGAAGAACTGACTTGGAGTGAGGATGGAAATAAACATTCAGGAAAGAATTTTAAAAAGCAAACTGAACATAAGAATGCAGCTAGGAGAGTATGTCTTGGGAAATTATCTTTCCTTTTCCACATCAGCAATAACAAATCAAGAGCATTTCCAAGCACCAATTTCTGTAGGCTGCATGAAGGGAGATGGACATTTCTACAGTTGATTTGAAACTGGATGAACTAGAGCGCTTCAGAGGTTTACAGTCGAAAAGATAAATGGATTGTGTGAGCTGTCCAATTTCATTATGTGCCCTAGCCAAACTCTTTCTTTAATGTTTGATAGAATTATGATCAAATATTTCAAAATAAAAATGCTGACCTCTGTAGAAATTGTTGTTGACCTTGTCAAGGTAGGTTTAATGCTTTAAAAGAATACCAACAATCTCTCAGTGATATAAAACTTCAACAGACACTACCAAATCGAAATATATATAGAAGGCAGCTGGTTATTCACACTGGCCGAGTGCTTATCAAGCCCCATTGTCAGCTGAGTGTGAAATGGATTCCTGCCCAGAAAGCTGGCTCTGAAACTCGCTTCATGTTCAAAGTTTGATTTGCCACATGTGATACAGTCAGATGATTTAAAACACAATTGACTTTCTTGCAGTAGTTGACTACCCTGTTTCAAAATTATACACATCTCCAGAAACTGAAAGGCAAACACTCATGAAGACCCAAAATACTTTAAGCCAAACATTTACAATACCGATTATCTGAATAAATTTGTCACATACTTTCTTAAAGTAGGCCACCTCACTTCCAACCCAGAGTGCTGCACAGAATGCCATATCTGTGTCTTTTTTTCTTTGCATTAAGCCAAAGCCCTGCATACAAACCCTCTTAACTCCCAAGCATGTGCAATTCTCATCTTGAGCTGCTTCAGTTGGTAATAATTTAGCATCAATCTCCAGTTGGAGAGCTCCATCTAATCTGACCTCTGTATCCATCACTGCTGTATGTTACATGCAAAGGTGAAAAATCTGAGCCCCCAGTTCTGTGATAAAACCACGAGATATGTTTAGCCTCAGTAATATCATTGCTTGCTTAAATTGATTACAGATAATGACAATGAAATCTATCTCTGTTGCAGGGGCCTCTTCCATAGGTTAAATGCTTTTGTGTTGAAAAATGAGACTTTTCTGACTCTGCAAGGATGAGGGAAAGAAAAAAGGGCTGCCTGGTTACCCAGGCTTCGTTGAGGCTGTGGGAGCATGATTTGCTGTGGCCTTTTTCAGGTGACTAGTGCTGATACAGCCACTGCTGCTAAACCATGGAGATCCAAGTGCCAAATACACCCAGCTCAGTGACCTGGAGATCAGGTGGAGTGGGAGAAGCTGAAACCACTGTGACCTTGAAAGTCATGGTTTGCTTTGAAGCCCAGATGCTTCACTCCACTGCCTGTATGAAACTGATGGCCCTAAGCCAGTGCGAAGTCCTCCTGTGTGTGGGTATTTTCCTTCTGCTCTGCTGATCTATCATCCATATTTTTCTCATTTATACATAAAAATCTTGTAGCTGCTTCATGCATGAGGAGATGGGAAGCTACCAAATAGATCACTAATAGGTCCAAGACACTGAGGATGATTTAAAGAGCTAATGAATCTGATCATCATAGATGGGAATAACTTTTCTTCTGCTCTAAATGAACTGAATTTGCTTGAAAGTTGCTTGTTTGGGTCCACATAAGTGAGTACCTTTTTTTTTGCACCAGTCCTTCTGAGTTAGCTCCAAACTTCTTCATAAGTTTGCTCTAAATTCCTTGGAAGTTAAAAAAAACCAGTCAAAACTGGCAAATTTGGGATATATTTTCTTTAAAACTGTACTAACCCACAGCATGCAGCTCCTGATGATACTATAAAATTTTTCATGAAGTTAAGTGTAGCCTCCTGAAAACACAGTATTTGCTGGGTTAGCACATAGTGAAGCCAGCCAGCTAAGCTTGTCTTCAGGAGAGTCTTGTAAAGGTCAAACCAGATTTGATGTAGTGGTAGGATTTGGGAGAAACCCAAAGAAAGATAATAGAGGAAGGATCTGTTTCTTTCCATAATCGAAAAACAAATCTAGAAAGTTAAAATAAAGAATAATAAAAGTTGCAAGAACAAATTGACTTGAGGCAACTTTTTAACTTGCTTCAGTGATGTTTTCATGGCTGATTAGATGACCTGGCAGTGACTTTGGCAGTGCTACAAAAGCCATTTTTACATCAGTCAGCATAAGGAATTCCACACTTTCCATCAAATCCCTCCAAAAAAGAATTTGGCTTTCACTTCCAATCCAGTCTTGCTTCTGTGGTTGGCCAGATCTTCTCACTCAGTTCATGCTCCTGGCCACAGTTCAGTTGGAAAGGACTCAAGGGTAGCTTGAGTCCTCACACGAGGTTACCCTGTGTGATCTTTCTTATGGTCAGAAAGATGTCCCAGGGGGATAAGTGAGGATTTTGAGCACTTTGCTCTGGAAATCTTGTGCAGAAGGGACTGCTTGTGCATGCACAGATCAGTGCTCTGGCACACAGGAGGTACAGTGGGGGACACGGGATCTGGCACAGATGCTCCATGAAGGGAATGTGCATTGAACCTTCACACCCAGACTGCACAGCTCAGAGATGCAGACTCTTAGGGGATCCCAGGAAGAAATACTTTACAGTGTGCTGCTCCTGCTGGCACCCCATGTAGTCAGGGCAGACTGGGACATCAGTTTGAAAGCCAGGCACAGCATCCTTTCCCTCTCCCCAGCCCTGCAGGAGACAGAGAGGCAGATTCTCACGTGGGTGTAGTGCACTAAGGCACAAAATCTCCTTGTACTTCAGGTCTATGGACAAAAAATATGTGATTGGAACCAGGGCCAGCCCCAAACCTGGGGTTTTCCTTCTGCCATCCTCAGCACATCAGCCAGGCTCTTTCTTTAATGTATGTGGGGACATTAGCTGTTTGCAGTGGAGACAGAGAAGGGGTGGAGTCGGCAGAGGGCTGAGGGAGGGGAGAGGGAAATGCTGAAGCTTTTCTCGTGGATGAGAGAAAGATCTGAGCATGGAGCAGATTTCCTGTCCCAGTACCAGCTGCAGCTGGCTGGCCTCTTTGGATGCAGTCACCTGAAAACTGCTGGAGTGGCAGGATGATACAGATGGCAATAGAGAGGAATGGGGTCACTGGGCATTGACACAGACCCCTTCTGAATGGGGGAAGAGTGCAGCTGCCTCTGCACCAGACAAGAAAGGGAGGAGGGATTCTAAAGACCCAAAAGCATCTTCTTCATCCCTCCAACTGCTTCTCGTTTTGGTTTTGACATGAATTTGCCATGCAGACTTGGCCAGCTCATGCTTTTTGCTTTCTGTGACTGCAAAATTATTTAAGCAGATTCCCATTGCTAATATGTAGGGGAATTAGAGAGTATCAGCAATGCCTTCTGACTTAAGATATGGAGTGTCAGGTATCAGCTGAACCCAGAAATGCAGATATCTGTGAATATTTCTGAGGCAACTTGTCAGTAGGGTGTTTCTAATCCTTTTACCAAAGAGATTTTTTTAGAAAACTTGGGAATATTTTTTGTCTTTTTCTCTCTGACCCTAATAAATCTTAATTCCCACAACTTGCGGGTGTTGACTTTCCAAGAAAAAACGTCAATGGCACTCTGTCACCACCCTCCACATTCCTGAGGCGGCTGCTGGAGGCAAGTTGTCTCATTTGCTTATGTAAATGAAGAGAAGAGATTTTTAGAGCCAACCGCTGACTCTGGGAAGGAGGTGCTGCCTGTGCCAGCACGAGCAATGCTCCTGCCAGTCCCCAGCACTGACAGAGTTCAGCTGTTCCGTGATAAAAAATAAGGCGCTCCCTCTCCAGGCATTTTGCATTTCAATGAATAATTTTTCACACAACTACATCCCAGCCTGCTTTGATTATGTGCACTCCATATATTGCCATAATAACGTGGAGTTGAGGAATAGAGGATCTATCCCATAAGGGGAATTGCAGCCCCTAAAGCCCCAAGCCTTTAGCCTGAGCAGTTTTGTACAATGTTATTACCCTGTATTCAGATGACACAATTACCAAAAGGACCACTAGTGGGTATTTACACAACATCCTATGGAGCGACTTCGGATTTTTCTTTTCTTGGTAATGCATGAAATGGGTTAAACAAGAGGATGATAGAGCTGTTGGCAGACCCAGTTTGACAAGAGGAGAATTGCAAGTGAGGGACAGTTCAGTGGCCCCTGGATGAAAGAATTCCATGTTCCACATACAAGGAAGCAGGGGAGGGAAGGAGTCACAGTCCATAGCTATCATGGGGCAATGCACTGTCTAATGCACACAGGTGAGTATGGAGCATTTGCTCGCTTTCAGCAGATAGGGCTGGTGGCCAGTGAGTATCAGTGCCCTGAGGAACAGAATCAGAACACACAGGGCCTATTTGGGCTTCTTTATTGCCTGTATCTCCCTGGTGTTGGACTATAGGGTTGTGGCTGCTTTTAGCAGATGATCTAATCCATGGGGAGGACCTGGAGTTTGCTTCATTAGCAAATGCTAATAGTCGGTGGAGGGGAAGAATTGTGTGTGAAGCGCAGTTTGGCACTTTCATTTCCTCCTGATTACACTGCCCAAGGCTGGAGCAGACCGAAGAAGAAGCGCTGTTCCCTGCCTGGTAGGACTGTGCCGGGCACAGCCGCGGGAGGAATTGTTCTGCATTCATGCAAACTCTTCCTTTTCCACCTCACCTCTCCTGCTGATGGACTGGCCACACTGCACGCATTCCCCAGCCTACACTGCAGCCCAAGCCACCAAAAATACGTTTTTCAAACATTCAACCTTTGAATGTTGAGCAAAATTTGACCACATCAACAGGACTTGAGAGGCTGGTTTGAACTAAAATACATTCCACAGTCCATCCTGCAGAAACCAAACCTGCTCACAGCTAAATACCAGTGGTTTGAGTCCTGGAGCCTGTGCCTGGCCACAGCTGAGTTATAGCAGAAAATCAGTGCTGAGCATCAGTCCTCTCCATTGCCTTTAGCATTGCATGCATTTAGCATTGCACTTGGCTTAGCAGTGTCTCATCTCTGCTTTCTCATGCTATATTGCACTGTAAGTCCCTCCAGCAAGGAGACAGTGGATGGTAGCAGTGTTTTTAACCTTAATGAATGAGGAATTGCTCGGTGTGAGTTGGGTACCTGGTTCCCACAGCTCAACATGTGTCTGTGCTGGATGGATTAGGGCGGCACGTGTCTCTCCATATGTTGAAACTATACATTACCCAGAAACCTTCTGCTGCAGAGAATTAGGGAGAAGCTATGAACAGGGGGGAGGGGGAACAGATAGGCTTGTTTGACAGTTAATAAAACAATGAAATATACTTTGTGTGTGCCTGAGTTTCTAGGGACATACCAGCAGCTGCTAATACCATGTCATCTGTTTTTTATTCATGGCACTGCTGGACTGTGGATAGATAATCTCTCGCTATAGCTCACTCATTTCTAAGCTTAATGGGAAGTTGTCAGAGAGAAGCATGCTTCTCTGCCAAAAGTGGACAGTCTGTCTTTCTACTGGGGGAACACATGATTCCAGAGTTCCTCACTCTGCTCAAATCCCAGTAACATTGTCTTTTAATTATACTGAATATTTAATACTGGAATGCTTGTGTTTCTGCTGTATTTTCCACAATGGCTGACAGAAACAGCCCATTCTGTGTCTGTCAGACAGAGAGGCACTCCTTCCCTCTGGTCATCTTTGTGAACCTCCTCTGGACCCACTCCAACAGGTCCATGTCTTTGCTGTGCTAAGGGCCTCAAAGCTGGATGTACCACTCTAGGTGAGATCTCACCAGAGCAGAGTAGAGGGGAAGAATCACCTCCCTTGACCTGCTGGCCACGCTTCTTGTGCTGCAGCACAGGACACGTTTGGCTTTCTGAGCTGCAAGTGCTGAATCATGCCCAGCTTTTCATCCACCAGTACTCCCATGTCCTTCTCCACAGAGTTGTTTTCAATCTCTTCATTCCTCAGCCTGTCCCTGGGGAATACCAGATAACCAGGAAAGGTTTCCCTGACCCTGTGTGTTGCACTTGACCCTGTTGAACCTCATGAGGTTCCCATGGACCCACTTCTCAAGCTTGTACAGGTCCCTCTGGATGGCATCCCTTCCCTACAGCCTGGTTTTAAGCTTCTCCCAGAGACTTCTAACAGAGACTTCTCTCCAGAAGCCCTCTTCCTCCTCCTCCCATCTTGTGGCTAACACATGCCCATAACATGTCAGTAGTGTCACTTAACCTGTGTGACAGTGACTGTGGCTGGTGTTAGGAGGCACCAAAATGGTGTTTTCACATCACCTTGAGCAGCAAAATCTTGCTCTGCATCTCCTGTATCTCATGTCCTCCTTTTGGTCTTTTCAGCACTGGGGAGGTGTCCCCTGAGCAGCCTGCTCCCCCAGTGGGTACAGCAGCCCATATTAATGAGCTCATGCTAATATGAACTCATCCAATAAATACATCAAAGAGCCATGAAACTCTGGGATTTTGACATTGAATCAGTTTGAATCATCATTCCTCATGCAGCTTCTCTTTTCCAAGGAGCTCTCAGGCTTGTCCTTCCCCTCCCTACTTACCTTCAGTGCTCTCTGTGCTCTGCTGTTCATGGAAGTTGCCATCATGTCTAATTGGGAAGAGACACCTGTAGAGTGTCTCTGTGCAGAGATAACTGGAGTGCATGGAAGAGAGACTCATCTCCTGTGGTTAATTTGCCAGTGCTGAGTGCTCCTTTAAATACAGGCAAGGAGATACAGACCGAGCTTGGACATGGCATGCACTGAAGTTTTCGTGGTGTAGATTTTGCTAGCACAGCCTGTGCCTGTAGCCTAAGGTACAGAGTGGGCTCTTTGAGCAATGGGGAATTGCAGAGAGACATCCCTTGCAGTGTCAGCCAAGTGTGATCCCATATGGACCTTCTTGCATTGCCTTTGGTGCTTTCTCATCATCTTTCTTCATGGCAACTTCAAGTCACAGAGCTGCTACTAAGGCTCAGCCCTTTCCCTGCCACCTCCTGACACTACTAATAAAGCTCTCCCTTTCCTCCAAGTCATTATTTGAACAAACTTCAGCTGTTTTGGAGGGCAAGGAGGGAATGAGTTCACTGCTTCAAGCCTCCAGGGTTGCAAAGAGCCCCAGCCATGAGTTCATTGTGCTCCTCACTGCTGAGGCTTTGTGGATGCATGGCATTATCATTTCAGATAAACCTCTCCAGCATGGCCCAGGGAGCAGGGAAGGATGTCTGGGTCATTCTACTAATAAGGAGGCAACCCCTAATGAGTCCATCTCTGCTCCCCTGCTTCTCCAAGAGGGAAGGAAGAAACCTCAGAGTGCTCTGAAGTCAGGCTTGACTTCACAGCAGACCTGTCTGCTCTGCAGAATATCAGGCATCCCTTGGACAAGGTTTGGTGCTATCATACCTGGCAGGTGGATCCTGACATATTAAGTTTTATAGAAAATGTCATCTTTGTAAGTCCAGGCTGCAAAATGCAACTTGTTTCAGGCTGGAGTAGGATTTGGGGAGAACAAGTACAGATCCAGAGCCAGGAAACCACCATGCAGAGAAGCCTCAGGGACAGGGTTTGGCTAATAAATGGCCAGTGTCTGTGCCAGAGACTCAGATACACAGGAATGTGGGTCCCTCAGCCTTTCCTCCTGGCAGGAGTATGCACTTACCAGGAGCAGGCTCTTCTTCCCCAGGGCCACAGCTCTGGTGTGCTGGGACCACAACCAGGTCCCTGCTGACTTCTCTAGTAACAATAGCAATTGATTTACAGAACTTTGTTCTTTACATGCCTTTCTGCAAAGAAAGTCCCATAGCAGGAGGAGCAGCAGGAGATTCTCAAGCTGTATAATGCTGCTCTGACAACCTACCCCACCAGCAAAGCATGTTCAGCCCTCACTGGTCCAGACAAAGGATTTCTTCTGGTGTTCCCCATCCCAAGTTCTGGCCAGCCAGCTGCAGCTATGACAGCCCCACAGGCTGCTTTTTGTGATACAGGTTACATGGAGGATGCCAGGAACATGTAGGTAGGAAGGGGATGAGGAGCAGCAGATACAGAGGGGTGTCCACACCTGTTTGGGCAGCTCACAGGGTGACACAGTCCAGCTCTGTAGCTCTGCATAATTGAGGACATGGTTCAGTTTCTACTTGGAATGCCACTTGTTATCCTGATTTATTTCTGTGGGATGCACAGGGTGCATCTTGCTGACCATCCAATTGTATTGAATCCAGAAGGTCCCAGGCCCACTTTCTATTGATTTCCCTGCTCTCAGAGACCAATCCCCACCTCCTTCAATGTGTCCGCGATGGAAGTTTTATTAATGCAAAATTTTCCCTCTGGAAAATGAAGTCCAGAAATTAATAATGAATTAAAACAACTTGCCACAGGCATTGCTAATGAGCTCTTTGTCTGCGCAGCTCACATGAAAGGAGGTCATTGCTCAGCCATTCCCCTCGCGAATGGCAAGAAGATTAACCGCGAACATCGAGCGTGTGGGTCTCTCCTGAGACAGCGGGACAGGCTGCAGCTCAGCTTCTGCCTGCCTGGCTTTTCCTGCCTTATCCCTGCTATGCAGGTTTGTCTCAAGGAGTCTTTACTACCTGGAGAAGACACCTTCCTCCCCTCCCCTCCAAACACTCGGGTTGTCTGTCTGTGTTGGGAGGACACCCAAGCCATTCCACTGGAAAGGACAATAACCTTGCAGAGCTTAAGGGGAGAGTGGAAAGTAATCTTGGAGGGGACTAGCAGGGCTTAACTTCACTGCCATAAGCCTCTTCAGGGACTCTGGCCCAGAAACTAACCTGGCACCACTCCAGTGCTGGGTCTGCATCTATTGTTCTTTCCCCCTATCTTGCAAGGCAAAGGGTTATCCTGCCTTATCTGCTGCCACAGGCTTTGGAGGAGGCCCCACTGCAAGGGCACTGGAAATCGTGCCCCTGCTGAGCCTCAGGGGGCTGTGCTGCGAGAGGAGCATCTGCTCCTGGGCAACAGACATGGGAAAGCTGTCACACCATGCTGACCACCTCTCCTTGGCTTCTTCAGACCGGTCTCACTCAGCAGAAATAAAGAAGCAGCATGTTGCATTTACCCATCCTGGGAAGGGTGGCTGAAGGCTTATGGGTGCTGCTCCTCACTTGATAGCTGAAGGTGGTTGGATCTGTGCATGGGGCAAGGGAAGTTGAGCATCACTTCTCTATGATGTGACTGAAGAGCAGAAGGGACTTTCTCCCTTGTCCAGTGTCCCTTATGGCACTGTTGTCTAACTGCAGCAGAGGGACCCATACATTCCCCACATCCATGGGCAGCCTCTTACACATCAACTGTTTATTGCTCTGTCCTGCTTTCTTGGAAAAGCTCAATATTTGCTTGGGAAAACTCTGCTGTGTTTGAGGCATGATGTTTCACCACTCCTTCCCACCCCTGCCCTCTCAGGTGGGACACCCAACCAGGCTGACTGGTGGCTCACTCCCTTGCTTGGCAGCACAATTGCTTGTTTGTCGAATAACTGAGTCACACAGAGCAGTGGGCACCAGGCAATGACAGCCACACAGCTCCCAGCCTGCAGTACACTCCAGCATGGGGACGCTTGGATTCACCTCCACCAACTGTCCCCACCATTGCCTTGGCCATGGTGGAGTCAGTCCTGCCAAGCATTCCCCTCCCTCCTCTTGTGGTAGCCCTGAGCTGGGAAGAAATCCCTTTTTGGTACAGAGAGAATTTGGCTCAGCCAGAAGAGAAAGGAGCAGGGACCCTTGGGCAAGGGCAGGGGAAAAGCAAGGCTTCAAACTGTACATTGA
Organism: Polioptila caerulea; assembly: GCA_013397295.1. Lineage (NCBI taxonomy): Eukaryota > Metazoa > Chordata > Aves > Passeriformes > Certhiidae > Polioptila > Polioptila caerulea. Next base: position 118,433 of record VYXF01007595.1, on the reverse strand, counting down.
CAGCAGGAAACAAACCCCTCTTGCTCTCCCTCCTTTAAAAGTCTGTGCTTTTTTGTCTGTTGTTAAGCTGAAAACTTACCCAATGCCCCCAGTAACTGCCTACACTGAGCCTTTTTATCTCTGAATTCACCTGGCACTCTCACTATCCTCTTCATCACAATATTTGTGTGTATCATAAGTCAAACTGTAGCTTGTTCTTAAAATGCTCTGACAAAGAGAGGTTCATCTTACAGGAGACAGGGATGCTGCAAATGTCCATCCCACCCAGCAGAATGCCAGGAGAGAACTATCTGAGGAGCCCCCAGTGAGACTGGCGTAGCTGGTGTGCTCTTTGCTTGGGTCTTTGAGGGGAGTCAGGGGACATGACCATGGCCCCATGCCTGGTCCACTCATCTCTGAGCACCTTCTGGGAGCTTGTTCAGGAGTGCAGGTCAGTGCAGCTGGCAATGTAGCCATAGCAGAGCCTCCAATTGTTATGCCTGAGAAGTCTGACTTGGGAATTAAAATGAAGCTGGTTGCATCCTACCTATTTGTTATCTGCCAGGCTGTTCCTCCTACACAGCAACTTCTCTCATATTCATTCAGATGCTTCCTTAAGTCAGGGCTGCATTTAGGCACAGCTATTGCTTCTTTCTTTGCTGGCATGACCCAGAAACCCCCCATGCATTGGATGTCCCCACTAGGGTGGACAGATGCTGTAATGCTCATATGAATGCCTGGAAAATATACAGAGAAGTTTGTCCCAGCTGAGTAAGATACTGTGATAGTGCAAGGTTTAGGGACATTTTCAGGGAGTCTGAGTCTTATGAATCTGTTTGGAAGTTAGGTACAAATCAGGGTTTTTCTACTATAGCTGTGTTTGTGTTTATAGGACAGAGCAGTTGATTAGGACAGCAGGGTTCTCACGTTCCCACCACCCGTTTTCTGCACAGCATCATAATTTCACCTCCATTTAACAACAGGTTCACGTCTGGAGTAACTGACTCAGCTGCTTGGCAGACTCGTTGGGGCAGTCAAGCCTGCAGACAGTTTTATTTTCACTGAGGTTTGCAGCACGGAGATTTGCAGACCAAATCCTTATAAGCAGTCACTAGGGAACATTGTTGGGATCTCTGACCCCAGCTGTGCCAGTGCCGCTGTAACAACACAGCTCTGGGATCTGAGGTATTACAAGGCTGCAGTTACCTGGATCCTTTGTTCCCCTGTTTCCCACAAGTGACAGTCAGGATGAGAGCTGTGCTATTGCCAAGGCTTCAGAAACCTGGTTGGAAAAAACGGAGCCCAGCAGAGCAGGTGAAAATTCACAAAGGCAGGAGAACACAGAGTTAAAAGACAAATAAGGTTTTGCAGAAAAGTTAGTAATGAACCATCCTTTGTTTCTCTGAACTTGGCTTTTATTGTCTTACAAAGAGTATTTTGAAAGTGTGTGCTACTTTCCTGTCTTTCCTTCCAAGTGCCTAAATTTGAGGATGTATCCTTATCTCTATGTGACAAGCAACAGTGAATGGGAACGATTTTGTTCTGTCATTTACTTCTCATTTGGTCCTGTCATATCCTATCTTTTGGCACTATGTATTTTCTTAGTGTTATGAGCATAAATATATGCTGTGCATGAGAGAGTGGGTGTCTGAATTGTGTTTGCAAAGGCCCTTGATAAAAAGCTTTAACAACTAAAATTACCAGAAAGGCAGGAGTGAGCTGGTGTCCTGGAAGATCCAAGCACTGGCAGGCAGCAGATCATCTGTCTGCAGAGATATTAAGTGCTGAATAGGTCAGAATTGCCAGGTTTTTAGTATTTACCTAGGAGGGAAACTACTGTTCATTTCAAGAAGCTAATGTTCCTTGCAGATTTAGCTTGAACACCAGAGGGAACATAAAAGCAACAGCTGTGGAGTAGTTTCAAGGATAGTGTTTTCCTCCTCAAGCACAGTGCAGTTCTATCCAATTCTCCTCATTAATCACTTTCTTTCATTTTTGTCTTTCAGCCAAAGCTTTTGGCCAAGGAGCTGCTTGACTTGGTGGCATCTCATTTCAACCTGAAGGAGAAGGAGTATTTTGGAATTGCATTCACAGATGAAACGTAAGTCTGAGAAATCAAAGACCTAAGAGGCAACTATTGGTCACAGAAAATCTTGGTGTAGAAATACTGTGTACACCAAGGTCCTAGACCAAGGTCTAGGGAGGCATGGACCAAATTAGCACCAAATTTGAGGTTTTGTCTCAGGACAGACCATATCTACCTCCAGATTAAACAAGAATAAAAATTTGCACTGGAGAAACATTAAAGGTCTGCCAAAGGCCATGATTAGTCCCAGACTGTGACCCCTCAGTGCTACTGCACCACCCTGTTACATTTTTCCAGCTGTTTTCTCTCAGGAGTTGCACAATTCTTAGCATATGGACTGTGTCTACAAGAATAACCCACCTTGGTTTGCAATAGGTATTTTCTTTGTATGGTAATCAGGAAGAGGCTTCCCACACCTAAATCATTTTAAAAAACCCAAGATTTTCAAGCCAAAGCTGTGTCCCCAGAACAGCTGAGTCAGCAGTATTGCTGTCATGAGCCAATTCTGCTCTCCTGCTGAAGTGGCAGAGAAATGTAAGTTATCTGCTGGAATAATGATTCAGGATTAGGTAATCAGAGGCTGCAGGATAATTGCACAAACTTATCCACATTCATCTCAGCAGCAATCACCCCTCTAAAGTCAATTCCCTTGGCAAGCACCTGCCTTGGACAGCCTGAGGCCATCTCAGGACACAGCTCCAAGAATGGAGGAATGCTCAGCAACAGGCATGTGCAGAAGGAGGACTCAAATCAGATGAGATCCCAGAATCATCCCAGCTCACTGACATGAGTAGCTCAGCCCTGCAGATCTCTAACCCACACAAATTAATGAAACTAATCCTCCAAGGAGAAACAGTAGGAGGCACTTGCCTTTTATAAAGCAGGAGTAGGAAATTGCTCCTACCACAGAGTAAATTCTTGGAGAGAGCAAGTTACTCAGTGGTTTGCAATAGGTAGGCACAGGAAAGCCATGCAGGGAAGGCAAAGCACACTGGGAGATGAAAATCTTCCCTTAATAGTCCCAAGAGCACAGGTGAGAAACAAGGCATATCTCAAACTGTAGCTAGAGAGCAGCTGAGCAAGTCTCAGCTCCCAGTTCAGCTGGGCAGGCACAGGGCTCCCCTGGGAGGGCAAGGGAAGCTAAAGAGGAGGTGTCAGCAATTAGAGAGAGCCCAGCCTCCCCTGGAACTTCCAGGTTTAACTGGGTGAGCAAAGATCTGGGCTACCAAAGGGAGAAAGCATGAGAGCAGACAGAGGTTGTCAAGGCAGAGCTCGAAGTTACACAGCTGATGCAGATGGATGTGCACTGTCCAGGCAGGATTCAAAGGGTTAGGTGATGGCATCCACTCACTTGGTCACCTTCAGACCTGTAGATGGAACAGGGTGCTTTTCAGGAGATGCTCAGCCATCCCATATGAAAGACGTGGGGACACCCTCATGGAAGCAAGGAAGTGCAGCCCAGAAACAAGCAGTAAGTCCTAGCTGGTCTGAAGCCCTTCTGCTGTCCCATAGTGACTCTGACATTTGCACTGGGGCTTCTTCAGTGCTGTGAAAATAACCCTGACAAAATAATTTCCTCTTCAGTTGTAAAATACTTTGAATAGAGTTGGCAAAAACAGCAATTGTTTTATTTGACTAAACACAGCCAAAGAATATACTTGGGTCCTTGGGCAGAGTCTTGGAAATTAGATGTCCCAAGCCAACTTCAGAAAATAAACTGGGCTGTCTATACCTTAGATCTTAACCTGCAATGTGAAATAGAAGTTTGAAAAATCCCCTTTCTTCAAAGGAAGCAAAAACAATCTCTTAATATGTGTTTGCAGGGCACATAACCCAGACCTTTACCTAATACAGACCAGGAACGTAAAAAGAAATGCTTTAATTCTGTGACACAGGCCCTCAGGGATTTCTTTCTCTTCACTCTCCACTGAGTTTCCATGTGCATTACTTGAAGGGGACTCATAACCAGCTAAAACAGAACAAGCCTGGTTCATAAATGTAGTCTGAGGTTGGCTAAATTGCAAGTTTAGAAAGAAGAAAAGCCACTAAAGTATTAAATCAATTCTTCTATTTAAGAGTAAAAGCTCTATGAGAGTAATTTATTTAGAAATTATTTGGACTGGGGATTTCCATTCATTAGTTGTGCTCTATCATGACAACCTTAGAAGAAAATCAATAGGAACAACCTTTGCGTTGGCAACTTAATAGTTTCTTGTGATAATATAGGGTCATTACGGCATTCAGCGTGACTAAAATTAGATTGTCAGACTATTATGGAGGGGAGAATAACACCTCCTATTTTAATGATCATAGGAACATTTTACAGCGTGAGCCATTAACTGCAGGAGAGCACAGGTCAAAAGGGTGTCCCTGCACTGCACGAGGGGCCAAGCTTCACAGGAAGCCAGAAGAGCAATATCCTGCTTGATTAAAAGTGAAAAGGGATGGGGAAAGAGATTGGGTTTTAGTTCAGCTGGTTATGAATCTCCACTAACCACCTTTTCCCTTCGTATCAGCTCTCCAGCATTCACTGAGAACAAGTGGCCAGGATTAACCTTCTGTTCACTTCAGACTCCCCATCTGGGCCATGGGCAGGGTTTCCATGTCCCTTACTTGTCCTTAGATCTGAGTCACCTGCTCCATTGAGAGCTATTAACTTTTGCATCCCACAGCTCCCCACAGAGCAGGGTAGCACCCTTCCCTGGAATAACCTCTCAGCCCTGGGAGCTGGGGGGAAGCCTATTTCCACCCTCCAGCCATGTGGCAGAGCCAGAGTGAAGGAGCAGGTGTCCCACATCCTGGTTGAACAGCTGGTCCAAGGAAGGGTGCAGCTCTCAGAATAATGTCCTGCTCTGGCACTAGGCCAGTTCCTTTATAATCCAGTCCACTGTGTTGCAAAATTGTATAGTTAAACTCCCATGGCCTTGTGAGCTTCTCAGCCCCTTCAAAAGTAATTGAGAAAATCTGTTAGCTTAAAGGTTTTTTTGTTTCTGTTGCAATCAATGGAAATAAAAATAGTTTATATGGTTACTATTGTGTGAATTGGTCTTTTTCAATGTCTGTTAAATTCAGAATGAGTCTGACACTGAAAGGGTGTGAGCTGGTTTATTCGTCCAAATACCTTTATAACACAAATCAATGTGGATCCACTTTTCAGAAAACTGGACACTAAGCAGTAAAACCATATAAACAGAACCACCTGGAGGCAAAGTACTCATTGATGTGCCACTCTTTTCTTATAAAAGAAAACAGAACTACTGCACACAATCAAGAAAATGGACCCTGGGTACCAAAATCCATACTCAGTCTATATCCTAAATGGACCCAGTTTTTTTCTTAAGTGATTATGTGGTTGTTATTGACCCATCAGTTTAACTGCCAACATGAGTACAACCAACAGAGGAAAATTATCTGGCTTCCAGTATTTGACCTCCCTATGGGTCCCCCAAAACTGTTAGCACCATTATTCCTGAATACACTGATAGAAATATCTGAAAGAACAAATCGATAGTGATAATGAAACAAAAGCTACTTTGTGTCTCTAAATTGAACCGTGACAGAAATCCAGCTAGACATGCGCATGTATGAATGGGATCCCAGTGCAAGCTGCCCAAATTGGTCCATGAAAACTGTCAGGATTACTGCATGCCTAGGGTTATATGCCCATACTTTTCCCTGTCTTACACGGGATTGTGCTCCATGAATAGTTCTGCTGACAACAGGAAGACAGATTCCAGAGCAAAGTGCTTTGTGGTGCAACAGCATCGGAGTTTGGTTCCCTGGTAGTCCAGATCCACAGGCAGATACCAGTGACTGCTCACTGCTGCTGTTCTCTGCATGCCACACATGCACACTTGAAAACAAGGAGTTAGGTGACAATCTGCAGTGCAGAAGCCCTCAGCGATGAAAGATTGTAAGTGGTAATCGAGTACAGTGAGCAGTTAGCTCCTGGCAGGGATTTAAGTGACCTTCCTCCTCTGAAGGAGCTTTGGATTTAAGCTCCATGCAGATGAGACTAATGAAACTCTTCAACCTAAGAACTCAATGGCAATTAAATGTGTTATCCAGTACTCAGAACCGTGTACGTGTGCAACATAAATGTGGAACTGGTATGCATATGTATGATTATACCAACCAGTTTCTCCTGTTGAAAGGCAAAGAGAATGAAAAGAGCAAGTCTTTTCAAAACAAGAAATACCTTGAAGTGATTTTTTGTGCTGTGCACCATGGCTTCTCAACCCTTCCTTGTGCACGCTAGGCAAACCCACACCTTGCTGTTGAATAAACTCAGAGGTAGACAGTAAGTCCATTGTCAACAGCTCATCCTCAGTGGGAACTGGTGTGTAACACCATCAGCTGCTGGTGGCTGCTACCTTGGTGATACAAATGCAACTGGACAGGCTCAGCATAGGATGTCAGGTTTAGCGTGGCTTTTCCTTGCACTGACAGCATTTTGTACTATGGCCTACATGGTAAATGCTCAGGTTGTACTTAGGAGAATGCATGAGCATGGCTTGTTTCAATCCCACGTGTAACTGTGGCTTTCACAGCTAATTTCAGCCTTCCTGAGGCCTGTTAAAAGCAACAGAACAGCACTTCATGACCAAAAAAATAGGTAAAATTACAGATTCCAAGAAGGGGNCCTTCCTGAGGCCTGTTAAAAGCAACAGAACAGCACTGCAGGACCAAAAAAATAGGTAAATAGGTAAAATTACAGATTCCAAGAAGGGGGATACAGCAGGAAAGCTAGAAACCTCTAATTTTTGGGTTACCCAGGCTGACAATCTTTCTATGGGGATTGTTTTTTGACAGCCTGGAGCATCTGCCTTCTAAAACCCAAACCTTGTTAAAGTACACATTGGTGCTGAACAACAGGGAATGGTGCACAGATCCCACACTAGCATGCCAGCAGCAGAAATGATGGAAGGAAAGCCCCTGCACCTTGCTGCATGCCAGCTATGCATCCTGCCCAGAGCAAGACAGTTAGTTCCTACATCCAGATGAGTTAATACAGCCATCCTCACCCTGATCCCAGGCTGGGCAGACTTGTCCTCAGCCCCTGTACTGCAGCAGAGACATATGAGGTGACCAGTTTGGCTTGAAAATCTGCATTATATCACCTCTTCCCATGTGCCACCTCCAGCCATGTTGCCAGCAGGTCTGTGCCCCTAATACACAGTATAGGCTGCCCTTTACCTAAAGTGAAAAAAATAGAGAAAAAATTATTTTAAAATTTATATAGAAAAAAAAAATCTGAAAGCTAAAATGTATTGAAGAGAAACACATGGGTGTCGCAGGGGATAAAATAAGCTTTGTTCCTTTTGTACACCAAAAGATGTCCAGGATGAATCTGAAAAGTCCCCAACTCCACATGTATCACCTGTACCTAGCTGAGACTTGGTACTTTTGCAAAACAGATGCAAAGGCTGCTTAAACTGAATGCCTGACTTCTACATGGCAAAATTTGAGGAGAGCTTCTCTCTCGGCATATTGATCCTGAACCCATGAGAGTGATGAGTGGAGCTCACCAGTAATTAAGGACCCCTTGGCTGGAAGCAGTGTGCTGTGCTCAGGTGAGCACACACCATGTCCCAGAAGGTTTCCAAAGCAGCCCAGAGCTGCCTGGGCAGGAAGGTCCCTGAGCTGCCCATCCTCTTCTGCACCTCCATAAGCCAGGGCAGCAATACAGAAATTTCCATTGAACCCAGGTGATTCAAAGCCTCCTGAAAGTGCTACTTTCCCCTTTATTTATTTTTCTGGGAAAGATGGAAGGGGAGGGGGGGGAGGGGCTGTAAATCCAGTTAAATTGCTACAGGGATGTCATTGCTTACTTTCTAAAGGGGCTTCTCAATTGCCTAAAGCTCATGCACATGAAAACCCGTGTGAAAGCTGAGTGTGTTTGCTGTACACAGGGCACATTGATAATGGCTTGTGGCAACTCTAGAAGGTAATTTAATGGGATTTTTTAAGAGGGTTTCTTTTTTTTCTTTTTTTTTTTCATTTTCTGTGGAATGAAGAATTATTCTTGAGGATTATCATGAGCTGGTGAATAGGCACTGGAACAAAGCTCAGGACATCTGAGTTCCGTTTCCTGCTTTATTTGCTGCAAGATTCTCCCCCAAATAATTTCAACTCTCTCTCTTCTTGCTTGTCTAGACAGCAGAGTACTGAAGGCAAGGGCTGCCTCTCCCTCTGGGTGAAATCTGGTCTGACTGAAATCAACAGCCAAAAGCTCACAGGATGCAACCCTAGCATCACTGAAAGCAATGGCAAAATTCTGGCCAGCTTCAGTGAGGCCTGAATGTCACCCTAGGTATTTACACAGTGCCTAATTTAACAGGGCCTTTATCCCAGCTGGGGAGCAAGATGCCCCTGTAATACAAATAATGGTATTTATAAAGTACCTCTCATGCACACACAGTGCTCTACAATGTGGGGAATATGACAAAGAACAGAGCTCCTGCCCAGCAAAGCTTCCAGCAGCAAGGCAGGAATGGATAAATTATAGGAGAAAATAACGACAGGTACCATCTAGGCAAAAGAAAAGCAGCATGTGGTAACTGTAGCTGGAACGCTTCATGGAGCAGCTGTTTTTCAAGGGCTCTCTGAAGAAGGAAAAAGGAGGGCTGGCAAACCTAGAGAGGCTATTGCAGGCATGTGGGTGGTAAATAAACTGTCTGAGGCTATAGAGTCAGGTTTAGCCTTGAGTGAAATACTGCAGATGTCGTGGAAACTCTTAACCATAAGGATTTCTAATGAAAATCTTGACAGACTTTTAATGATACAACTGCTCCAGGGGGCTGTAATAAAAAGGTGAATCTTACAACATTTTGGGCTGTCCTGATTGCTTAGTGCTGCCAGCTTTCACCCTGACAGATTGAACTTTAGCAGTTCGATTCCCAGACTGAAACACTGCCAGGATGATACTGCCTCTGCTCCTCAAACATTTATTGTGTGTTTTTCAAATATCATGCAATAGTCCTGGGCAAATAGCACACATTTTGGTTCACATTTTGTAACGCCTCAGACCACATTGCTGTGAGGAGTGAGAAAGCTCTTTGGTGCCAGGCTCAAAACTGTCTTTTCTCTTGCCAGGGGACATTTGAATTGGCTTCAGCTGGACCGCCGGGTGCTGGAACATGACTTCCCCAAAAAGTCAGGACCTGTTGTTTTGTACTTCTGTGTCAGGTAAGTGCCTGATGGCAATCCCTTCCCATGGGATACAGCTATGGACAGCCTGTTTCCTGGAGGCCAGGAAGTGAGGCTGTCAGTTTCTCCGAAACACCTGTGGGCAAGCAAACACTTCCACAGAGGGGTTTTTTTGAGCTCTTTGGCTTTGCAAACTCTCCTCACTCAAGTGTAAACAAGTAGTAGCCACACTGACACCATAGCTGTCCACAGGGAAATGCTGTATGAGGGTAAGATCAGATGTTATGAATTTACACTTCTACTTGTGGGCTTTGAGCTGGAAAGTTCAAACTGAGTAGGGTGGCGGAACAAAGCCCTCTTTCTGCCAGGATAACCCACTTGAGCCAGCAACCTGCAAGGAAAACACTCACTTCCTCACTGGTGAGCCATCAGTTTCCTCTGGATTGTGCCCACAGTGTGCATTTTGGCAGAGACTAAGTTAATCCCTGTACAGCTCTGTCATATTCACCTTCTGAACTCAGTGCTACAGTGAATTACCCACAAATAGCAAATGATGGCATTTTATGGCAGCCAGTTGGTTTCTGCATGGCTGGACCAGACTATAAAAATTTTAATGAAGATTATGGTACATTGGGAGCTTCAAACTTCATTTGGGATTTTTACAAGGAGCTGTCAGGGTTTGGAAACTGCTGGAAGCTGCCAGCGCTCTTGTGCACACAGTGCCTTTTCCTCCAAGAGAAGTATTTTCTGAGGAGACAAATTTGCTCCTGCAGCTTTGAAATGCCCAGAGAGAGGCCAGGGGCTAGGATGGCATATGTACAAAATTAAGTTGAGGGTTTTGACTTACTTTTAATGGATAGCTCATGTCTAGAACAAGCCAGTGCAGCGTAACTGTGTCTTTTTCTGTTAGGCTTTCCACTCCAGTGTTATATTACCTCTGACATCACTCTCATTCATTCCATAGTACCCACAAAAAATGAAGACCTACTTTTGAGTTTCTTCCCCTGAGTGAAGCTTTTTTTTCTCCACAAAGTAATTGTCATTCATTTAAGTTCCATTGCAAGGCAGGCTTTTTAGCAGAAGAGACTCTTTGTTCTGTTATGTCCCTATATTTAGTGGTGGATATATCTTAGGAAAAATCAATGCTGCACAAAGCCCTGTGAGTGCAGAAATTGCCTGATATCTCCCAAGAGAAGAATTTAGTCAATATTTTGGGTGCTTCAAACTGTAAGGGTAGATCTAGAGCTGAGTGTCTTCGGTGTGTGAGATCCAGATCCACCTGTGCATAGAACTACACAAAAGTGCTGACTGATGCTCATTAAGAACATGGCCAGTCAGTTACCAGACATCTTGTCCAGGGGCCAAAAAGGGAGTCTATGCTAAGAGAGGGATCCCATGGAAAGCAGGGAAAGCCCTGAGTGATCAAGAGCTGAGTGCTGGGCTTAGGAGTGCAACTGTAAAATGTGTGAAAGCCGGTATGACTGAGCCACTCTCATATTCATTTCAAAGACCACTCAACAAGCATAAATATTGCCATCTGTATTGTTTTATGAAAGTTGGCAGCACAGTGGAGACCAGTCATTCCAGCGGGATCCCAGCCAAGAGACATCCTAGGATACAGATCCATATAACACTTAGTGAATGAGTGACCCCTCCTGTTCTGGAATCTCAATCCACAGGGAAAAACTCAGCATTCAGTGTCTGCATGTGTGAAAACCAGACTGGCTTTGGGCTTATACTCTTATTGATGGCAGTAATGAGTGGATTGTCACACTGAGTTACAATTTGGATTGGACTAGGAGCCAGATGCCTCAAGAGTTAGGCATTAACTTACCGTGCCTTTTCTACTGCTTATTTCCCTTGTGGATGTCAGATGCTGGCAAAAGTTGAAAAAGTTTCCCACCACATAAGGAGTTCCCATGTCCATCCCTAAATCTGATTTGAGCAGAAGGCAATTGAAGACACAGACTCCAGCCAGATGGCTGAAGTTGGAAAGGCCCCACATATCTGTTACCTAGTGGTTTCAGTTCTGGCTTGGGAACTAAAGCAAGGGCTGAAGGAAAGGTTCTGAAGAGACCCACCCTTAGGCAGGGGTTTATTTTCACAATCTGGGGGTGTGCAGCAGCTTCCAGAGCCATTCATAAACATACCATAAACAGAATGCTCCCTCTCCCCTGCTGCCATTAGGCAGAAAGCAGAGCTAATTAGTGCTGTACTATACCCAATCACAAATGTGTTCATTTTTAAGGAACTGTGTGCCCATGACACCTACTATGTCACAGGTAAAGGCTTGCTGGTGCTTGCAGATACCTTTTTGCATTACCTCTACCAAGCATTGCAGCTGACAAAGCTTAGGTTGATGCTGGGAGTCCTAAATGGGGAGATAAAAGTAATACAGGTAACTGGATGTGCCAGATGCTCATGACACAGAATTCTGTGTATTGCATGGGATTTAGTAATTGTGTGGGTTTTTCCCTCTACTCTACACTACATAACTACTGAAGAGATGAAGCCTCAGGCAAGAAAAATGAAGGGTAGTTTGTGAAAAGGAGAAGCTACAGTGAAAACATTTTCACCTTTAATATGACCATCAAATAGTTTTTTACCCTCAACATTCCTGCAGCAATGTTGAAGGGCAGCATGGCCACCAAAGATGCCACAGATTTTAGCCTGCTCTAAAAATACATTTAAAGGGAAGCCTGCCTTCTTAAGAAAAGGCTTCTTGAAAGAACCGTGCCAAAAATAGGAAGTTTCACAAGCTTTGCAGTGTGAAATTCTCCTCCTTTTTTTTAAATCTCTGCAGCACTGTTGAAGCTTTGTCTTTTGACACACATTTCCTTGGGGTTTGACATTGTTGAACACTGATCTCCAGTGTCTTTCCTCTCTTCCATTATCAAAGACCAAAATTTTTGCAGCACCGTGTCAAAGGAGGGGGATTTTAGAAGTATGGTTTTAGCATTGGGTTGTCAGAAATTGCTTCTTCCATTGTACATTTACATAGCTACTGAAGCCTCCCTCTCTTCAGGTGGTCATCTAGTGCTTCAATGAAAGCTTTCTACTGAGAACATCATAGGAATCTAGGGAGCAATCAGAACTCTTGGGCAGCTGTGTGCAATATTATTGTATAAGACTCTGCTAATATCTGTTTACATAGCTCTAAAGACACACATGAAAGCAAGAGGGAGTGTCATGTGTCTTGTAGGGCAGGAGGGATGTTGGGCAACAGAATGGGAGTGATATTAGTTCTCACCTTAAAATTAGCTTCCCTGGATGGCTTTCTACAGCCCTGGTTGCTTAGTTGTTGGTGAGACTGATTCCCTGCCTTAGAGGGTTTACAAGTCAGGTGAGAGTCACTGGAGAAGCAAAGGAGGGGGATGAAAAAAGGAGGGATTGCCTGATTAGTTGATTTTACAGAGGTGTTTTGAGACCAGAAGAGAACAGAGAAAATGTACCTCACACCATGAGCTTTGGGGTAAAGTGCAGGAACCTAAATGCAGTGTGGAGACCTGGGCAGTAAAGGAGGTAAATAGAGATTGCAGGGGGTCAGATACAGGTACATCCTTTTAGCTGGGAAGGAAGCATTTTGTTCAGATGCCTACAGACAGAAAGAAGGCAAAGTTACTCCTTTTGTGTAAAGCTTTGATGTGAGAGAGAACCAGAGCACAGACACGCTGTTTATTCATGGACAGCAAAGTTGGCCAGGCTCTGCAGTGAGTTTTCATCCTCAAACAATGGCCATGTGAGATTAGCAATCCTTAGCAAAGGAGCCACCAGCATGGGTCTGAACTCTTTATCTTCTGTATGTTTGTCATGCTGTTAATTTATATGAACAAGCTTAGCAAATAAAATTCACTCCACTGGTGGATCTTTTCCCAGGAATGAATATATTTGTTCTCAGGGCAACTCCACCAGCTAAACAGTGACAACTCACTGCAGAAGTCGTCACACTAAATCAGAATATGTCTCACATGGAAAGGCTTTTCTTTCAGAAAGGTATGGAACAAAATGTGAAATAAATCCTCAATACTCAAACACACTGTGGGGCAGAGTTTGTATCTATGGGCTAGCAGTATTCCCACAAAAGAATGCCTGTGTTCAGCAACACCTGGCATGTGTTCATATGTACTGGCTAGGCTGAAGTCAGCATGGGAGCTCTGGGGGCTCAGGACTCTCAATATTGAGGGTTTTGCCAGGTTACCACAGTTACTACAGAACAAAGTGGCCCTAAATAAAAGACTAGCACTGAAACACAGAGTACAAAGCTCATGGGTGTTTGTGCTCCCCTCAACCCGAAGCAACACAGCTCTGTGTGCACTGGCAGTGGTCCTGGTCTGAGGCAGGTGGGGCAGGTGGGCAGTCTGAGATGACATTCACCACACCAGAGCTGAGATCTTTACCTGGCAGACAGTGCTATGTCACAGCTAATTAGTGCAGCCTCCCTATATAACCACTGGAAAGAAACAGGCACCTTTCAGGAACAATTCATCTGACTCATCCAAAGATGACTGCTTTGGAATTCAACAAGTTGCAGGCTTAAAAAAACCTGTATTTCTTCTCTGACCCCAGACTCCTGCTCAGATGTAGATATTTACCTGATGCATCCCTCTGTCCTATCAAGTCTATAAATTTTAAAAATTCATTTCAAACAGGTTGGCACAGCCAGGGTTGAGGAAATGTTTCCTGTCTACACAGTTTCTCCTGGCTATCTAAATGGAATTGGACCAGATTTCAGCTGTTAATGAGGCCTTAAGCTATTTTAGTCTTTCAGCCCTTCTTTATATGCATCTTTAAACCTGTATTCCATTAGAAAAGGACTAATGCTAAGAGTGAAAGATGCCTGAGGCCATTTGAAAACAGGTGACCTGGGAAGGGAGACAGTAGTTCTTTATAGGGCTATCTGGACCTTAAAACTTGTCACTGAAATGTATTTCTGCCTCATTCATGGACCAGAGACACTTATGGGGTGCAGATTCAGAGCATCCTGCTCCCAACTTCCCCAACTGACTAATGTGGGATCCCAGCACAGCATGGCTATGTACACCACTCACATCCACTAGCTTTGCTTTTCTCCAGGAAATCAGATTAGGGGTTGTGATGACAGCAGCCTGCCTCGGCAGGAAGAACTGAATAGAACCACACAAAATTAATCTCAGCAATTTATTTGTCTTGCACATAATGGGCTGTGTTTCTCCATCCACAGTTTTCCCCACCAGAGAAGGGTATGTGGTGCCCCAACACTTTGCTCCAGAGGCAGGGAATGAGGGAATCACCAGCTCTTCTGTCTCCCCTTTGAGGAGAGAGAAGGAGCAAACAGCTCTCTTTCTGCCCATGGTGTGAAACGGGTTTACAGGGACTAGGGGAAATGCACAAACAGATTATCAAACACACTAAATTTGCAGCCAGGGAAGAGGAAGATAAGTGGCAGAATTTGCTCTCACCCAAGCTTCATTACACCTGTTGCCACCCAGGGAAAGTTGCTAGGGCAAAATTACTTATACACAAATCACTCCTCTGCTCTTCCTTCGTCCAGTGCAGACCCCTCTGCACTGCAAGGAGGGCAGTGCCAGACCCCCATTTGCCATGGAGCTTGATCATCCCAGGAGAGCTCAGGGAACTGCCCTGAGATGTTTCAGCACCTTGGGGTGTTCCATCCACATTCTCATGGCTAGCTGTCCCTTCCCAGAGCTCCTGCAGCTGTGCTGTCTCCCTTGCCCACTGTCAGTACCAGTACTGAGCCAGAACCCCCCTGAATTTGTGCTACATATAAGGGGAGACAAAGAGCCATCTCCTGCTCACATTATAGCTCTACATCTCTGTGCACTGCTGTGGGATGCTGTAGAAATAGTAGCAAAAAAACCAGAATATTGAACCCACATAATCAAGCCAGTTCCGCCAAGCTGCTTTCAGGGGCTCCTGTGAGCTGCTCTGTCTATAAAATCTGTGCCATAGCCCAGATCTCTTTGCACAGCATGTGTTTTGCTGGTTGGTGTGCACCAGCTGTGTGTATGCTAAGCAGGAAGATCCCAAAAGCCAGCAGCTTTGCAAACCCCCTCCTCCCAGCCAGCCGCCGTGTATAAATACAGCCACTCAGACCTTGTTTGTGCTGGAAGACAAGGCTCCCTGCAGACAATTTATTGCAGCCTTCCCAGGGTGGCCCCCTGCTCTGTTCACCCGGGGGAAGGTGTAATAAATTGCCTGCAGGGAGGCTCTGCTCCTCAGAGTCTCTTTAGAGATATGAGAAACTTCTGTCCAGTCAGAAGATTTACTTGTGTAAAAACCGACCTTTGCTTGAGGAAGGGAACTAATGGGGCTCTGCTACTTAGCACACAGCTCTGAGCTAAGCCATCCATTACACACATCTTAATAGCAGTCTGGCTCTTGAGTCCCATAACATCATTTCTGTTTTCTGCTTAACTAGGAATATATTTGTATAAGTGAGCTGTGTTGAGAGAGGGGGATAAGTTGTTTTTCCTTTCCATTCAGCCACCCGAGGGGCCAGAAAAAGCAACATTCTGAAAATTTGTTGTTTTGAGCCACATTTTGAATGCGTTGATGCTGGCAGCATTGTCTTGTCTAATTTTGGGAAGCATTTAGATTGCATGATAGGTACCATGCAGAAATGATGGATTCTGACAGTGTAGGATTTGTAGCTAATTTGGATCAAGCTGCAATATCTGTGTCAGTGCCTACACACGAATTCTCTGACTGGGTCAAAGTCACACAGACACTGTTTCTGTTTTCACTGCAATTTGTGTGTTCATACCTTAACATCAGTGAGTGTGATGGGCTGTCATCAGTGCAGCAACAGGAAGGTCTGCTAGGAGGGATCCTATCACCATGGCATTGACCAAGGGCTGAGTCACTAAATAAGTGACCTTCATGCCAGCTTTGACAGACAAATCATACCTCCATGTGCTGCTGGCAACACATGGGACAGCTGGAGGGATTTCTATTCCTAAAATGTTCTGAAATCCTCAGATCAAAAACACTGAGTAGATGCTGAGGGGTGGCGTTATGCAAGACAGTGCACCCAGCGAGTTAGCTCTAATAGCCAAGATGTGACTCTTGGCAATGACCAAAGAGCAGGAAAGTGCTGTGCTGATGCTCAGGGGTTTGAGGGGCAATTCCTCTGGTGACTGAGAGAAAAGAGGAAGAAGGCAGTGTGCTGCTGTGATCCAGTCACTGCCTTCACCTCACACTGGGGACGGATACGCACATCACTCCAAGCCAAGAAAAGCTGCAGCAGGTTTTGTACAAAAACACATCTTTTTGTACAAAGGTGGACTCCCCTTGCAAGCCAAGATAAGCTCCAGGGGACGTTGCAGGGGTGGAGCAGTTAACAGACTGCTGAGCTGGATGGCTGCTCTTATAGTTTGGGCAAGCTGGGTTCCCCATGTGAGGAGCAGGCAGAGGACTCACTATACTCAGGTCAGTGCCTTTGCTTGATGCTGTGACCAAATATGAGGGAGGAATGGACCTGCACTACCACCTTGGTTCCTTCCCTTCTCTGTGTTCATGCTGGAGCACTCGGTATTTTGCAAAGACTGCCAGGATATAAAGCCTGGAAGAGACAAAGAGAGTTGCTGCTGATATATTCCAAAGCAGATCCCTACGTATTTTGTACATGGAGAAGATGAGGCATAGGAATGAGCAAATACCCCCAAAGCACATGGTTTTCCAGGGATTCAATGGGCCAACATCTTAGAAGCACCTAGAAAAATGGATTGACAGTAGGTAAAGATGTAGACAACTTAAAGTATCGTGCAGCTGGTGAGAAAGAGAGAAGGGACAGGCTCAAGTAAAACAATATCACAGCTTTTTATTTTGTTAGCTGTGATTCCCTCTATTTCTAGAATCAAATTGACCTCCAGTTTTATGGCTTCCCCTGCAATGAGGTAAAAATTGACACAGATCTCTCTTGCTGCCTCCTGTCCTCTGCATTCCAATCCCAGGTGCTGGATGAGGTGAGCCTGAGCATGGCACAGGAGGCAGGCAGGACATGGGATCCAAAGCAAAATGAATGCAGAAGGGGAGGTAAATGGAGCTTTTTAGCTGATTTTCATTCCTGACTGATTACTTAACAGGCCAACTATTTAGCATGAGCATTGTCTGCTTTTAAGTGTCAGCACATAAAGGTGTGCACCCATGACTATTAGCAAACAGGACTGGAACATAAAAGGAGCCTGTGCTGCTCAGAATACTCATTTAGCATGAGACACTGGACAAAATATCATCTGCATTTAAGTCCATTATACCGACACATACAATTTTTCTTTTGCTGGTTAGCAAATGGCCTCATATTTTTCAAATTATCCTCTGAGGTTCTGAATGACATGGGATAATGAGCCAGTCTCCAGGATGGATGAGGTAGAAAAAGGGTGTTCTTCTTTACCCATTCCTTTGTAATAATGAAATAAGGAGTGGTCCATTGACAGGGTCACTGAGCTGTGCTGACAGCTCTGTCCTGCATCCCAAGCAGATCAGAGTCAACCAGCTGGAAAAGGCATGGATAGAAGTCTTTTGGATTAGCTAGCTGCCACCAGACTCAAACTTCACAAGAATGAGGATGGTATCACTGCCTCAGGAAAGATAGACACCTGAAGTAGACAAGACATCCATTTGCTGTGATCATGTTTTGAAATACCGTTGTGTTGAAGATCAGTATTTCAATGGTGAAATACTTTTACCATCTGGCAGGTTCTGCTTGGAAGTAAACACATAGGCTTGTGCTCTCAAATGCTATGACATTCTATCTGCCCAGTCAGCAACTCGACTGCAGGGAGCCTGGTCTCTGCTAGGTGATAGATGGCCAAGTTCAGGCTGACAGGATATGTCTAGGGCTGAGTGTTAGAAGCAATGCTAAATATTTTGTATTGGACAGATTCTTTTGGTGTATGGAGATCAGGAGTGCTGCTTATTTTTTCTCTCACTGTACACACAAGCACCCCACCAGCTCAGCTGCTTGGCAGTCCTGAATTCTTCTATTCCCACTGCAAGGACAGAGCACTACTGTTAAGCACCTTCCCAACACTACTGAATTTGCCTGTCTGCGCACACACACACACCTGGGTTCACAGATGAGACCAGCAGCAGCATTAAGGGATTCCCCATCTCCTAACAAACCTCTAATCAAACTGGTGAGTCCAAGACCCAGTCAGGCATTTCTCTGAGCCATGAGAGAGAGGTGGGTGGGCCTGTGTGTAATGCAAGGGAGAAATAGTGGTAGTACCAGTTTCCCCTCACCAACAATCAGGAGTTTCCACAAGCAACACTGTGAGCCTGTGCTTGGCTGGTTACGATGGGAATTGCCATTCATCACAGCGTGAGGGGGCTTAAGCTGTCTCAGAGAAAGTTGTCAGTTAACCAGTGCTTAATAGAGAGCAATCTGATCAGTACGAGACATGTCCTCGCAGCTAAAAAGCCTTAAATGTTTCAGATGCAGCAGCTTCTGAAGTCTTCCAAGACACCTTCTGCAGTACTCATTATTATTTCCCTGCTGCTGAGAGGAAGCAGCCAAGATAGGCACTTTGTGTTCATTATCCAGCATAATATTCACTGGTCTATTTAATTAATGCTTAGAAAATGTACTTGATGAATTACAAGTTACTGGGGGTGGGGAGGGAGGAGGAATGCAGAAATAGATTAACATTGGCTGATCTTTTAAGTTTTCTCAAAAATTATTCCTTTGGTTTTACACTCACCAAGTCTCATGGGGTGTTCCCCCTTCCTGCAGACAGCTAATTTCTCACAGGCACAGTTGCTGGCTATCAAGGAATCTCTTGTAGGAGCTGCTGGAGGCATAACTATTTGCTGAGTGTATTGCAAGAGATGCAGGTGGTGGAGCAGAGGTCTTGGACACATTGTACTGCCTGTTTCCCTGTCCAGCCTATCCCTTATATCCCAGGCACATCAGCTTCACATCACACGAAGGAATGCTGCTCTCTGGGGAGTCCTCAACAGAAATCTGAGAGCTGCCTCTCAAAACTGATGATCTTGAAACATGCCTTGAGCGGCTCCTCAGCTTAACAGGCAAAACAGACAGAGGGGGGCAGAGAAGGAAGGGGTGTTTTCTAAGCCCAGCTCAACAGCCCAAGCAGCTAAATTATTTTCTGAAGGTCACAAAGGAAACCTGTGTTCGAATTGGGAATTCAACCCAGATTTCTGTTTGCTTAGCAGCTGGATGCTCCTGCTTGCCTCCTTAGTCATTGACATTGGTCTTTGTAAGGTGTAGGTTCCTTCAAAGTGTTCATAAAAGATGGAAATAGGAGGAGATGTGACAGAAACTAGTCACAAGTGCAAAAAAAAAGTGTCTTTCCCTGCCCTTTGTGTTACTGCACCAACTGTGAATTCAGGGTAATCTACTCCAGTTCAGGTTTTCTGAGCTTGCCACACAGAAAATCCCACAAGAGTTCCCCTTGCAAATCTGTTTTCTTTTAAGTAGCACCAGTTTCCTGCTGCACGTGTTCCGCATTTGTCTGGGTGCATGTGTGAGAGCCAGTAGCTCCCCAGCTCACTCTCCACTCTGGAGATCACTTGAGAATTGGGTTTTTTGTGGGATTAAGTATCATGTGCAGGCTCTGTGCTCCCAGAGACTTAATTTTGTGCAGAAGACGATCCATGTCCATGTGGAAAGCCTTGGGAAAGCTCCCTGCAGCTCTAAGAAATGCAATATTGATCTCTAGTGATGGTAACAGTCGTGTTCGAGCTGGTGAAACAAAAAGCTTTTTGGTTAACCTTCACTAGGATTCAAAAATGGAAAAAAATGTTCTTGTTTTCTTCTCACCTTGGAATAAGAAAACCTACCATCATAACTCGGAGAGCACTGGTAGCAGTGATAAGAAGAGAAGGCTGTTCAAGAACCACAGAATGTGTAAAATTACCATTATTCTCCATGAATTCAGCAGATGGGAAGCCAGGTGCACTTAGAGAGCAGATCCAGTAAGAAGGTTCCTTTTTTAATGCATCAATTTTTGCATTTCTAAAGCCAAGTATATTTTTTATTTGGGGGAAAAAGAAAAAAAGGCTATTTTAAGGACAGGAGGCAAAACAGTGAAAACTAGAAAAAAATAATTAAAAAAAATTAATCTTTGTGTTTCACCATCACTACAAATGTTTTTGCTGTTTTGTGAATTTGATTGGTTGTTGGTGTTTTCTTGGAGTTTATTTTATTTTATTCAGGTTTTATTTTTATTTCTCCTCTGAAGGGTGAGAAAGAAGGGTAGTACAGACAGGAGCCCTTCAGCACATGAACACAATGTTCCTCTCACTCTAATAAGCAAGGAGTTGGTTCTGCCTGTCAGGAAATAAAGTGTTTTGAAGAGCCTTCAGAAGACACTTAGGAGTGCTACAAAGCTTTGACCTTTGCCCCTAAGAAGGTTACATTTAAGGCCCTGGACTCTGCAAATAGCTGGATGTGGCCAGTCCCTTCAGCCCTTGTGTGAAGCCTGAGGAGTGTCCGCAGGTCTGTCTGTTCCCAGACTGCAGGGTCAGGGAGTGGGGGTTCTCTGTAACTGGACCCTGCATGTCAACCCAGATTTCTAAGGAATTTGAGTTTTTAAAAGTCCCTGGTGCAGACACCATTTCCCTGGCACCTTCCCTGTTCTAATGGCCTTTGACAAGGCACGATAGCACTGGAATTTATGTAAGGAACATTGCTGTCACTGCACTGTAACTTGAAGATCACTACCAAACAGCATCAGCAAACAGATCTATTAATTTTTCCTTACCTAAAACACTAAGTAAATGTAAAACTCACCTTAAAATTCACTGAATATATCCAGGCTTTCTCCATTATTACAGGATCACACAACATACCTCTATGGAATGATCAGTCATTAACATTGACAGTATCCAGAGAATTTTTTCTAAAAAAAGAGATCTCAAGGTAGAATTAAGGGCAGGAGTCAATGCTCACAAAGCTCTCACAAAGTTCATTGCCAAAGCATCAGACCTTCAGAGCAGGCAGGACATGGAGTACTGAATAAATTAATATATAACATGGGCTTTCAACATAATTGCAAATATTTGGGGCAATTAGCCAATGCAAATGAGTAAGTTTTTCTGACACTGAGGGTTTGAGCTTTCTCTTGAGCTCTGAGAAGCCACTTCAGCTCAAAAAAATTAGATTATGATCATTCCCTGTCATCCTTAACGTTGTTATTCATGGTACTGGTAAGCTGTGCAAGGTTAGTAACTACTGCCTTACTGTGAGACCATAGATAAAATATGTAAAGAAATCTTTATAAAATTTGCTTTATGCAGAGCTGAAGGGGACAAGGAAGGAACCCAGAAGTGCATTTCTGTAGATGAGTATTTTACAAGATGCAGGTTAACAGCACAGAATTGTTGTGATGGATAAAGGAGTGATGAAGAAATGCTGATGGTGAAAATGTGATGGCAAACAAATGTGAAGCTTACAAGAAAACAGAATAAAGGTTTATTTTAAATCTCAAAACAAAACAAAGGATTCTTTAGAACCTAAATCATCCACTTGATGATCCCATTCCTTTGGTATGGCTGGGGTGGTGGTGACTGATCATGTCCTGGAGTGTGCATGAGCCTCCTTCACCACCTCAGTCTGCTACAAGGGAAGAAAGTTCATTTTCAGTACACTCATCATGACTCCATTGACCACATTTTTCATTTAATAAGTGCATTTCTGTGTTTTGCCCTAGTTCCCTCGTGTCTCACCCCTCTTGCTTTCCCTTTCAGGTTCTACATTGAAAGCATCTCCTATCTGAAGGACAACGCCACCATCGAGCTGTTTTTCTTGAACGCCAAGTCCTGCATCTACAAGGTGAGGACTTGGGGGCTCTGGGTGGCACCGGAGTGGGCTGAAATACCTGGATCTGCATTTCCTGGCCCAAAATTGACACTGGTCACACCTGGACTTCCAGATACGACCTTCCCTTCCTCCTCCTCCTCAGACATTCCCTCACTCCTCTGTCTCCAGCTGCCACCGCACTTGGCAGCAGCTTTCCTGTCAGAGAGTGGTTCTGGGGTAAAACAGCCCTGGAAGTAGCTCTTGTGGCTGGCAGGAGGGAGTCTGCTCCGCTAAAACGATAAACTGCCTTGTCTTTCGAAGGAAATTTCTCGTTTTGTGTTAAAGACGCGCTCTGGGCCGAGTGGCTGTCGTGGCGGTTTCCGGCCCGCAGAGGGCGGCAGTGCGGCGCGGGCGCCATCTTCGGGGTCAGCGGTGTGTGTGAGGGGGGAGCGCGGGGTGGGAAAGGCGGAATGGCCGCAGTTGGAAGGGAACCGCAAGGATCGTCGAGTCCAGCTCGTGGCTCTGCACACACAAACCCCAAGAATCCCACAATGTTCCTGAGAGTGTTGTCCAAACGCATCTTGAACTCTGTCAGGCTCAATGCTGTGACCACTTCCCTGGTGAGCCTGTTCCAGTGCCCAGCCACCCTGTGGGTGAAGAACCTTTCCCGATATCCAGCCCTGAGTCCGTTTCATTCCCTTGGCATGTCACTGTTCAGTGCCTGCCCCTCCACTTCCCCTGGTGAGGATGTTGCAGTTCACCCCCTAGCCTCTTCTCAGCCAAGTGACCTCAGATTCATGGGGCAGGAGGAGTTTATGGGTTTATATGTGAGTGGGGTAAAGGTGTCTGTGGATATGCACCGAAGATCACCTTGTATACGAACAAGCCATGCACTGAGAAATCTTTTTTGTGAGTAATTACCCTCCCTGTTGCCCTTCTGAAAGGCCAGGCTGCTGTCCCTGGCCCTGCAGCCCCTTGCAAGGTACTCCCTGTGCCAGAGATAACAGGTCCTGGCATCCTCAGCTTGGAGGGGTGCCCACAGCAGAGCCATGGAGCTGACCCCTCTCCTGCCACAAGCCAGCTGTACATGGCAAGGTCCACAAAATCAACCACGCTGAGGTGGAGATTGGCAGTGTGCAGACTCAGCCAGGTGGGCTGGACATCTGGGACTGGGAGAGGTTTGTCAGCAGCTGGGATTCCCTGGGAGGATCCCTCCTACCTCCCTCTGTGCTGGCAGAGGCCATTCCTGTGACTCACCTCCATCTGCCAGAGAGGAAGTGGTAGGAAAAGACAGAAGTAGTCAGGGAGAGATTGTTCTGCCATCCCACAACCCTCAGCACGTTTGTGACCTGCTAAGCCAAGTAGATTACTTACCAAATCTGGAGCCTCATTTGACATTTATTTGTCCTAAAATGCAGGGGTTAACTTTGTATTTTCTAAAACGCAGAGCAGGAGCCAGAAAATTCCTTTTTTTGGGTGCCCAGGAACTCGGCAGGGCTGCTGAGCTGAGCTGAGCTGTGCAGTGCTTTGCTCTCCAGCAGGGCTTCGATTAGATGTGCTTAGTCAGCCCTCTCCAGCAACAAGCTCAGTGAGCATCACGTTTTGGTTCCTGGGGAAAGTTCCTTTTTGAAGTGCTGCCAGGAAAAGCTTACACTGTTGTTCTTTTTTTGGAGAAAGCTTAGTAAGAAGAAGAGGGGAACAAAGTAAAGAAAACAAAGTGCCTACAGATCTAGGTTGGTCTATTTTAGCCTGACCTCTCTTGAAACCATTACTTTGCGCATTCGGGCTGAGTGTATCTATCCAAAAATAGCCCTGCTGAAGTCCCAGACTCCCATGCAGATCCCTCCCCATTTGACTTCCAGCCGCAGGAAGCCATGCTGGGCTATTAAAAGAGGCATTGAATTTGAAATTTGGGTGCAAAGTGTCTGCTAAGGCTCAGGGCAAGCCCCCAGCCAGGCAGATTCTTCATAATGTATTGTTGTGGGGAACTTGGTGTCTAAGCACAGCCAGTGCTTGTCATTCCTGCAGCTAGCACATGATGTCGCATGCTGCCAAACCTTGAGAGCTTCTTTGCAGGACTTCCCATGGATACCTCCAGCCCTGGCTCCCCTGCAGCCCAGAAAGATCAATGTGTATGAAATAAGTGTAGTTCCTAACACTGTGCTAGCACCTCAGACCTTCCCCTGTTGATTCTCCAGACACACATCCTCAAACATCCCCTTGCTCAGGGTGGGAAAGAATAAAACTGAGGCCTAGTTTGGGGCTGCTTGTCATAGGGTTGCCAGTTGGCCCTGTGTTGGGTGCTGTGCTCCTCTGGCTGTGCCCACCACTCCCACTCACCAAGCCTGTTGAGTAGTGAGACATTCGTGAACCCACACACCCAAACCCTTGCACAGGACCAGCAAGACACTTGAAAGTGTCAGAAAGGCCAAGCCACATTTGTACTACCAAAGCAGACAGGGCTTGGCATCAGGCACTGTCCCTTGATCAGACAGGCTGTTTAATTACTTGCACGTTCTGGCATGGGGTTTGGCCTGTGCCAACTAGCTCTGCCCCAGGCATTGCTTCGGCACTGATCAAGGATGCACACCTGTTCCAAATAGGCAACACAGTGCTGGAAACCCCATCTGGGGCTGGGGGAGAGAGGGTGAGTGTTTAGTCATGAGCTCTACTGCACCCCATGAACCCTTGGGGCCAGAGAATGGGCTCTGGCACTTCACCTGCCAGTACAGACTTGCCATAGCTTCGACACACGGGCTGGTTTGTCCGTGCCTTTCCTGAAGCTTCCAGACGGGAGGAAGACCAGGTGCTCTGGTTCTACTCTGCATTGCCCCTTGCTATGGGATGTGCCTGACAGCCCCAGCCCGGCCCTGCCTGCAGCTGAATCAACCTCTTGCACCAGCCACTTCCCTTGGCACAGGCTCATCCTTGGTGCAGGTGCCTGCGTGACTCAGGCAGTCCAGCTGAGAGGAGAAAGGCGTGTTTATCGCCCGTAGCAGAGCTGCTCTTCACTCCCCAAAGAGTTGTTATGAAAGAGGTAAACTTATTTTAAATATCTGGCACTGGTGAAAGCCAAGGACACCTGGATCTTATCCTGTGTTTTGTTCCCTTTGTTTTTGATTTTGCCAGAGACAAGCCAATGCAGCAATTGTGGCTTGTAAATGAGGTGTGGCCATGACTTGGCTGGAGCATGGATCACAGCAGTGATCTATATTTAGATCACTCATTTCTTGCCAGATGAAGTAAAATATTAAAAACAGCAGCTTAAATAAATACAACAGAAAAACCACTACAGGAATGAGCTGAGCAGTGACCCAGTTTCCTGGGCCATGTCCATAGGAGACAGTGTAGGAGTTCTAGTTGCAGAACAGAGACCTAAACCTACCTCAGTAAAAGCCCACTAGCTTCCCAAAGGCAGAGACCAGAGAGTCAGGAGTAGCATGCTTGGCCTCCAGAGTAGTGTTCAGGCCTCCCATCTCCACCATCTTTGATACTTGGACTACATCCAGCACATTCAGCCAGAGCAGTGCCTGGACCCCTTGGTTCTGTAACTGCTGTCTCAGGCACAGGAGTCCTGAGAGGATCTGTTGGGACCATTAATGTTCTTCATGTGACCATGGCTCCAAGTAAAACCCCAAAAGATTGTTTTTATCAGTGGCAGGATCCCATAAAATGGAGCAAGGAAGATCTACCAAAAGACTTGCTGTCACAGCTCATTCTCAAGCTACCCTCAGCTTCAGTGCTCTTAGGGGTGAAAAGGCCAAAAACAGGGCTCAAATCCTGCAAGAGCAAATACAGTCCATTGTCCCGTTAGTTTACCTTTCATAAGGGCCAGAGGAGTCTAGTGGGGGCTTTGATACCACCTCAATGTGTCAAAGACAAATCTCATTCCTTGCTTCTCTGAGCCAAGGACAAAGCTGCGTTCCCTTGAAGCATGGTCACATCTGGGGCCAAAAAGTCTATATTCTAGACTGCTTTTCACTAAATCATACAAGAAAATGAAATGTACCCTTATGCTACCCCTTCCACCTGCCTTCTCCTCATTCCTCCCCCAGGAATCCCTTCATACCACATCCAGTTATGCTTTATTAACCAACGCATTGCACTGAATATTTGTCTTTTTCCATATCTGAGTGGGCAGGTTCTCCCTCCCTTTTGTCTCCAGGAGCACAGGGAATACTTTGAAGACTAGCCAAGGGAGAAAACTGGCACTACATGATTCACAATGCAGTAGTCAGGAGATGTATGTCCTTCTTAGAGCATCTCAACTCTCTTTTTCTTTCTTGTTTTCTTCACCTTTCAAGGAACTCATTGAAGTTGACAGTGAAGTGGTGTTTGAACTGGCTGCCTACATCTTGCAGGTAAGCACCCACCTTCTCTCACTTGGTGTTTCCTCATGCTGCATTAAATCTTTTGATTAACCAAATCCACAATGGCTGTGTGGAAGTGTAGGGGTTCCCCCCAATTGCAGGAAAAAAATATCTTTGCTCAGTTTTCATTGTTTCTGTCAAAATGGGTACAGAAGGCTTTCAAATTAGACCTCCCTGCTCTGGGAGCAGATACTACTGATCAACACTTTGCATACAGAAATGTGCTATATTTGTACCAGCACAGATATCCAAGACTCTGGAGTATGATGTGCAGCCAGAGAAAATCTAAGTGATGAATGCAAATTCCTAGGTGAAATCCATATGCAATGGGTTTTTCCTCTAGTGACTTTACTTGTATTTGTTTTCCCACTGGGGCATGGTCCTCTGATGAGCTACATAAGCTTCTACATATGCAACTGTCTGTATTCTCCAACGTGGGCAGAATGGTTTAAAGACTTTTCAAAATATTGTCTCTCAAAGTTCTGCTCTTCAAGAAGAGGGAAGAGGATCAGAGAGTAAATGACCAAGCAGGGTTTGGTAAATGTCTGGTTCCCAGAAGGGAACCTTTTCAGGGTAGCAGTGGTGGGTGTTGTGAAAGTTCTCTTTTTAGAAGCATGACTAATGGGAGCATTAGTGGGAGCAGATCAGACATAATTGTCAGATGATCCTTGTTCCCCTCTCTTTACAGTCTATAGTTTTAATTTTTTTTCCCATCAGCCATGAAGCTATGAGGAGCCATGTGAGCAGACAAACCAGCTCATCAGACTGCACTAATAAATAACAATGCACTGCACTTCTAGAGCACTTGCCATGTTAAAGAAGCAATTAATGTGTAGGGATTTGAACCTTCATTAAAATCATTTTATGTAACAAAAATGGAGCGAGAGAGTCAGGATGGAGGACTCAATTAGCAGCACATTATAGAAATGACATATTGGCTGTTGGGGGAATACACATCAAACAACAGGCTTATTGTGAGGAGCAGCAGTGGGGTTATGAATCTATTGTCTGCTCATCCTAGTGAATAACTTAGTGCTTAGTAATTGTACAGCCAGACCCGGAGCTGCCACTGTAACTAACCCTTGTTGCTGGGATTGTTTCTTGCCACAAACACAGGATGTTACGCTTATTCCTGTAGTAGTTTGATGTGTAACTTAATGAAAACAGTCAAAACAAGCCACACCTTTGCTGCCTGTAACCAGAAACTACTACAACCCATGTTTGTGACAGGATCCAAGCAAAACAAAAGGAATCATACTGCATTTTTCTCTACTTCTTCCTGCAGCATTTTGGTCAAAGCATTGAATTATTGAAGAATATACCCTACAAAATTATCTTTCTTAAATTCAGTATGCTCATACCCATGCAGGCCAGAGCATATCCTTTGGGCTATGTTGTGTTGAACTGTAATCATGACATTTTCAAAGACTCCTTCTTGTGAACCAGAGAAGGGCTTGTCTGCCCTTCAGTTCACTCAGAGGGAAATGGAAAGATAGTAAAGGTCTGTCAGAACTCAAGTGATTTAGTCTGCAGCCCTATTTCAAATTGGTTTATTACCAGAACAAATTAAAGTACCACCAGAGCTCTGAACTTTACCCCAGCCTCAAGACTGAAACTCTACTGGACGTGGGCTGGCAGGTTTTGCGGGTAGATGAATGGATGTAAAGACAAAAGTCCTGAATACAAAGCCCAGTCCTTTTGGCAGTGGAAACTCCCTCATTGCACAAATTACATTCTTGCACTGTGCTTTCTGTGTAGCTGGTGGCAAATGAGGTGCTTTAGCATGAATCATATGAAAGGCATATTGTCTGTGGTAAATGGAAAATGCAAAATGTGTGCTAAATCTATTGCAGAGGGCACTCACCAGATTTTGAGGATTCTCCAGGTGTGCAGTAAGACTAATGTAACTACTATAGTGGAACATTATCCAACCCTTGAACATTAGGCTGTGATGGTAATAAATAGAAATATCTAGATGTACAAGTAAGGGAGCTAAATTGTCCCCCAAACACCCAGCAAGGAGTTAGAGAAACCTGTGTCTTGCACCCCTTGAAAGCTGGCAGTGAGCAAGCTTTTCTAGAAAATAGCCAGAATAGTTGTAAAAAAGTCAGGGGAGTTGCAGTCTCAGAGACTGCGAAGTCACTGAGACTTCAGAGATTTTCTAATAATGTAGCATCCAAAATTTATTTAGTGGCATTATTTCCTGTGGCATCTTAGTTATCTACAGCAGAATGAAGAATCATCTGGCCCTGTATTAGACCTTTTATATGTTAATCTGCCCAACTCACTGTATCATGGCACTTGACATTGGATACCGGTTCCAAAAAATGCATGAGGAATCAATTACAACAGGAAATTGCTGCTAAATGAATTTTGCAAATGGAAAATCTTGAACAGCCTTTTCTTCTCTTTTTATTTTTTTAAATGTTTTTAATTATATCCTTTTTTTTAATTTCTCTTCCTTGTTTTACAGGAGGCAAAGGGAGATTTTTCAAGGTAGGTGAACTTAAAAGGTTTTTGCTATTGTGTGATGTGAGAATAAATCCAGTAAAATTCCTGTGTGAGACGTGCAACTCAGTTGTAGCTGTGTGGCAACAGAATTGCCTCTGTTAGCAATGCCACTATGTGTGCATGGCTAACATAGACATCATGTTTCCTGACATAATTTCTTCACCAAACACAACCTTTGACCAGAGCATGCCTTGCAAACACTATTGTTTGTGATTTTGTTGTTGACAAATCTCATTATGTGGTCATGAAGTTCAGGAAATAGACTAGTCTTCGGAAGGAAATTGCTAAGGAAATGACTTTAAATCACTGTTATATCACAGATCCTGCCAGAGGCAACATTAAAATTCCATCACTAATTGATACTTCAGTTTGAATTTGGACAGTTCTCAAAATCACAGATTCAATAATTGGTTTTGTTGAACTTCCACCATCCCTTGAGTCAAATCTTCAGACTTACTGTAAGAAATTCAATGAGGTGACTGTATTTGGTGTTTCAGAAGACTGCTAAGGAAATGCCCAAGAATTTTCCTGTAAGTCAGCCGTGTCTGTGATTTACGCGTTAGTAGCAACCAAAGGTCAGATGGTTGTTTGGTGTCTCATGTGAGAAACAGGAAAGTTCTTAAAAGTGAAGTGAAGCTCAGGAGAACTGACAGTGCTAAAAATTTCATAGAGTCCATATGTTACTTTTGCTGACCTGAATGAGAGTTCATCTGAAGGACCACAATAACCATTAAAGTTAGTTTCAGAGAAGAAAATAAATGGGCAGTGAGGTTGAATTGTCAGGTGAGCCTAAAGAGTTGTTTTGATTTTGTCAGCACTGCAATACACTAAAACATGACTGTAATGATAGGAGGCTGTGAAAAACAGGCAGGTTCCACTTTCTGGTAGATTGGAACTTCTAGCCAGCTAAAATTGTGACAAATCAGTGAAAAGGAACTGCACTGTAGATATCTCCTGTCCATCATGGAATCTGAGATGACATAAGGTAGCCCTTGCTAAAAGGAAGTTTAAGCTCTATCTTATCATTTCTCAAAACCTTAATGAACTTGCAAAATCCTGACATGCATCTGACCATAGAAATGCAAACCCAGTCTTGCTTCATTTTTCAGTTCTGCCCAATTTGGAATGCCTTGGCTATCAGCACTGTTTATGCAGGGGGTACTGGAGTGCATGTGGCTCTGACTTTTCAGTCTGGTTTTCAGCGCATTGCCAAGTACTCAGTCCATAAGAGT
The DNA here is from genome assembly GCA_013397295.1 of Polioptila caerulea. Taxonomy (NCBI): domain Eukaryota; kingdom Metazoa; phylum Chordata; class Aves; order Passeriformes; family Certhiidae; genus Polioptila; species Polioptila caerulea. The sequence continues at coordinate 88,343 of VYXF01007595.1, read as the reverse complement.
TGTGCCAAGCAAAGTTATGCCATGTCAACCTGTGATAAAGCACTGGTTTTGTTAAGAAGAGCAGTATTTGTTTCCCAGAATGTCTTGGGTATGGTGAAAACACACTCAGAAAGTGTACACTTGGACTATGAAACGCAGAACAAAAAGGAATCAGAGAGCTTGGAGTAATACAACTGAAAGCATTTTATCTTCAAGTACCCATTTCCAGACCAGAAATGGAAACAGCTGATGGAAAGTATACACCTGCTAAAAGTTGTGTGATGTCCCTTGTATAAAGAATGGTTGACTTTATCACAGTGTGTTTCTCTAGGCCACAGAGAAATGAGGACTCTTTTCTGAGGGCATAGAAGATACCTCGAGCCAGGGTGTTCACTGCTCCCACCACATCAGTGTGGGAGCATAAAAACAGCTCTGAGTTCTTTCACCTGTGGGTCACAGTGGTTTGAAGTGGAAGGGGGGGTTCCTTACATCCAAGTCAGGCAGAGAAGAGGGTGTCATAATAACAATTTGAGGCCACTGCCAAGGACCTTAATTTATAAATGGACTTGGGGAACAAAGCAATCTGCTGGTTTGAAGCCTGTTCTTGGAGGAAGGTAGGAGAATGCCACCCTGATCCTCTATGGCATCTCCCAGGGGTGTCTGTCCAGCAGCTCCCATCTAATGTGCACTGACACAGGTTTATGTGCTGGGTGAGATCCATGTGCTACTGAAGTCAACATGAGGTTGTTTGGTCAAGATTTTTCCCTGCTGAGATTTGTGGTTATCATATCAGCACTGTAAAATCTGGCAGGCAAATCAAGCCTCAGGCCAGCCAGAGGAACTGCAGATGAAGGCAAATGTTCTGACTTCTCTTAGATCAAGTTAGCTTCAGTGTCTGAAATTAGTTGATGTTGAAATACTGTTTAAAGTAGAAGTGGCTACTCTTTGAAACAGAGAAGCTTTGCAGTTGTGATTTTATTGCTGCTGAGATTTAAAGATTATATGTTGTGCATGGCAGCATGTGTTGTGTGAAGGCCGAACTCTTGAACTCTTTGTTTTTGAAGAAATAATTTAATTCTAAAGGGTTGCACACTTGGAATGCAAACTGCAGCTTTCCCACACCTGTCCTGTCTACTGCCACCATCAGATTTATAGCGTGTGAGAGGACGAGTTTCTCTCTGGCCCTGAGCCAGAAAAGTGCATAAGCACTGGCTCATTTGTAGTGATGGGAGCTGGCTGTTCCCCATGGGAGCCTTCCTGTGAGTCACTGCCGATCACCTCAGGTGTTGGAACAGTCAAAGCCAAACTGTCACAGCTCCAGCTGCGTGTTGGCACCTGCCTGTGGTGGCTGGAGCTGGATTACCCCCAAGCCCCACTGCAGCCAGGTGGAGGATCTGCAGCTGGTTCAGGACTCCTGAATGCAGTTGCAAGTCTGCTCTTAGGGCCTCATGGGAACTCAAAAAACAGAATCAGCCTTACAAACTCTAACAGTTCTATCTCTGTGAACTGATACATCCTCAGTGACAGCAGCTCCCACCTCTGCTTTTGAGGAAATCATCCCATACATCAGAATAATCACTGTGCTCAGAGTACTCCTTTTTCCTTTTCCAAAAAGCAGCTCATGTGTCATTTCAAACATGATCCTTTGGTAGGGCATTGTCATGCATGAGTCTGTTATCACTGCATCTTGTCACCTTGGGCATCCCAGTGATTCCCAGGTTTTGCTAAGCCTGGGGAACACAGTCCAAGCCACCCTCACCTGTCTCAAAGTAAAATGCTGCAACAGCCCTGGCAGATGAGTTTAGCAGCTATAGTGAGCAATTCTTTTAAGTCCTTTTCCATTCGTTTAATTTCAAAAACAAGCTCATCAGAAACCCTGAGTTCCTGAACCTGTTTAGATCAACTAAGTAGTTCTTAATGTTTCCTGTGAGTTGTCTCATCCATGTCTTAGTCAGGCTGAATGTGGTTTAAAATAAAAAGTTTTTCTTCTCAAGTTCCTAGTCCTCTGCACTACAGAAGAGCATTTTCACATTACTGAAATAATGCCCAAATGCTTCAGCTGTCAAGACTTAAATATGTTTACTTTTAGTCTGGAACATAGCATTGAATTTTGGAAAATCAAGTATCCCTGTTCAGCTGATTTTCAGGTGGAACAAGACACTTAAGATTGGATCTGTCCTTTTCAATATTAGCTGCAAACATTTTCACTTCAAAGGCACAAAATTGCATGCATAAAGTTCCTAAACTAGTACCCTGCAGATGTAAAGGTTATTAGCTCAAACTAATCTTGTTTCTAGTTGGGAGCTAAGTCACACTTGGTTGGCAGAGCATGGGCCAGAGCAATTTCAGTTCCTTAGATGGACACAAATCCCACAGGTGCAACTCTTTGGGTCTACATAAAGGAATTACCAAGGCTGCCCTGGCTAATTTGTGGGAGAATACAGAATATTGTTAAACTAATTGAGATTTTTTTCCCCTAATTTAATCCTGCCAGATTAAGAGTCCAGTCCCAAAATCTCTGGGAAACTCACACCAGCCTTGTTTTAAAATGTTCATAATCCAGTTCTTCAGCCTTAAACAGCTTGTATGTCAAAGCAGGAAGAAATGGCATATACTGATCATTTGTCCCTCAGTTTGGGGATGGGAAAGAAAAACCTCTGAGTAAAACAAAATCCTGAACCACTGCAGCTAGTTCCTCATTGCTAGATTTCTTCCAGTTAAACAATATGAACTCGAGTGAACTCCAAGTATCTCCCAGCAATACATGAAAGAATAACAAGGGAGGAAAGCTAACAGCCAGTTTCCTGCTAGGCAGAATTTCACAATAATTTCAACGTTTGGGCAGATGGTAATCTAACACAGTTTGAGGCTTACTTTTCTTTCTGTGTAACCAAGTGACATTTACCCAATTAGAATGTATTAAAGGGTTACAAAACCTGGGCTGCATTCTTAAAGCCTAATGGTGAAGATCCTAAACACTGTATTTTGAAAAGTACCACCTAATCTGAGAATCTCTGACTGCATTTCCTCTTGCATTCTACAGAATGAATTACCATGCTGAGAGTTGGTAACTTTAACCTGCAGTTTTGTTTTGTTTCTGATCATTGTAATTACACATGCTGGAAAATGTATGGCTTTCCTGAGACAACTGCATATATAATTTTGCTCAAAATTATTGCAGACAATATGCAAAAGCTTGTTTTTCACAAAATGTTTATGAAGTTCTAGGCAAGCCTTTTGCCCCCATGTGTAGATAAAGATACTAAGAGGTGGTAACTAATTTATTTAGACAAGACTCTAATATTAAACAGGCAGTACCAGAACAAACCCAAGAAAAAGGAGTTCTGCTTTCTGGGTCCATTGTTAGTCAGCCTTACTTCTGGCTTTCTAACCAGCTTCCAGAAACCCATGTAGATGGCTTTTCCAGTTCAGTTTTCATATTGTTATTCAGTCCTTTAAATATTACCATTTCCACCATAGGAAAAAAAGGGAATAAAGTGGTCTAGGGGGACACAGAGAAAGTGTGTTTGGAGCCTTTCCCCTGCATATTAATAAATCTTTAGCCTAAACACCCTTCTGTAATATCAGCCCTGAAGGATGGACACTTCCGAATATAAAATAAATGCAGCACAAGTGACCAGATTAAACAAACACTTTCTAAATACAGTAATAAAATAAACACACTGAGATATTTTACTAGAAAGAGCATGAAAGGCAGGAAGTACAAAACCATTTGTGATCCTGCTGGAAACATTTTAAAAATTGAAGGGTTCAGTGTTTTAAAAGGAGCCGAGAGGAAAGTGACCTCATGGCCACTAGTTCAAATGCAACCTGAGTCTTTTTTTTTCTTTTTTTTTTTTTTTTTTTTTTTAACTTTTTTTGGGGTCTTAAATTGTTT
>VYXF01007595.1:49327-84451 GCA_013397295.1 Polioptila caerulea | reverse complement strand
GAATGCATTGACCACAGAATGAAATACTTTTTTGTTCCTGCAAGTGATTACCTGAAATACATTTGGTGCTTTGAGGCACTATCCTTACAATATTTTCTAGGTGCTGAGCAGAAATGTTAATCCTGCCCAACATCACTGAGAATGTCTTTTTCTCTGATTCTTAAAAGACCTTATCACAGCACAAGCTAACTTTGTGCCTCACTGACAGAAAAATCAGAGCTGACTGATGTTAGCCCTTTCTTTTATAGGAGCCATTACTGACTCAGAGCTTTTCCCAGACTCTCAGGGATTGTTAGTCACCACTAATCTTGCCCTATTTGATAGATTTCTGGGCTCAGAAAGTCCCTGTTTGGAACTCACTCTGTGCTTTCCCAGAAAAGTTTTGGAAATCTCTCAACTTCCTTCTCTGAGCAGGCAGCCTCAAAAAATCTTCATTTGAGGGCACTTACTGCTGCCTGTGCTCTGATTGTCCCAAGCTCTATTCTTTTTTCCCAGTTTCTTTCAAAATGTCAGAAACCTCAGTAAGAGCTGACTATGCACATGCTGTGGAGGAGACAGCTCAGGGCAGTAAACTCTAAAACTCAGCAACTTGTTTTCTAGGCTGTCAGTCACAGAACAGAGCATCCAGATCAGCAGATAATATGGAGCAGAGCCGCTTCATGTTCAGACTTGTGCAGATATTTACCTGCCATGGAAGAATAAATCTGAATAGTTTTTGAGCATTTGCATAGAAGAGAAGAGCTCTCTGATGGCCAAATGACCATGGGGTTTGGGCAGGAGTGGGTGTTCAAACACTTTGTCAAGAGCCTTTTGTCTTGGCATAGGAGGTGGTTTTCCATGTGCTTGGCATGGCAGCAGTTGCCTCAGTTCTTGTGTGCTATTCAGCACATCTTCACTCTGCAAAATTTGAGCCTAATTGACACTTGGGCATCTCTCACAGATTTGTCCTGACTAGAAGTTTAGTCCTGTTTTAAAACTACTTAGTTGATTGTCAAGGAACTACCATAATAATAAAAAATAAATGTCTGTAGACATGCCCAAAATGCTCCAGGATTTATGTCAGTGGTTTACCCTATGGCCCAACCTAGCAATTAACCTGCAGACTCCAATTAAGACAAACCCACCTAGATCTCAGGCCGAGCCTGCTGCTGGGATGTGCAAATGGAGAAATGCTGTGGGAACATATTTACAACTGAATCAGTATCACCACTCCACAAGTCGACATATAGACTGTGCCAGAGACAAGGATAAAACCCAGGGTGATCTGGGATGTCCAAGAGCTCCCTGAGTCTTTAGCAGATGTCAGGATCTCTGGTCTACCTGTCTGCCTGTCTACCAGCCCCATGAGAGAAGCCAGTGGGCTGGAAAATCTGGAGCTCTGGAAGAGGTATCTCTCTCTGCAGCTCCAGGACAGCCACACTTTTGGGTAGGATAAAGGGAAGGGTATAAGAAGGCAGAAAAACTTGCTGGCAAAGAAGTAAGCCAATAAACATGAATACTTTGGCACTCCTCCGTGTCCTGTCTGGCCCTCTTGGCTTTGTATTTCTACAATTTTAAAAATTAATAGCAGCACTGCCTTCCTTCCCAAGCCTTTGAGGCTTTTTTTTTTGCTATGTGCACACAATTCCATGTGTGTTTAAAAGTGGGAAGGGAGGCATTTGGGGTTTGTAGGAGAAAATCCCACGGTTTCATTTCATCTGTGAGAATGTGTCTCCCATTTCATGGGATCTCCCTGCTCTCTGCTGCACAGTGATGCTGCTCCAGCTGGCCACTGTGGCCACTGGAGGTTGCAGGGAGAAGAATGTTAGTGAGGTGGTTGTGTAGGAGTTTTGTGTAGCAGGACCCAAATTCAAAGTGAAGTCTTACCAGTGAAGATGTTATGCAAAGGACAGGTCACTGGGCAAGAGGTTAAGAACAACCTGCAATTCTAATAAAGCAAATTACTACTTTTTGCAGCAGTTTTTAAGGTATTAAATAAAGGTGTATAACTGCAGCTGAAAGCATCACTTTCTCTTCCCCTTGGGTTTTTTTTTTCCCTATATGAACATGTCCATGACACCCTGCTCAGTGACATGTGACATCGTGGCTTTTGTGTCCAGTCAATGTTAGGAAGTGCTTCAACATAACCATCTGGGAGAGCTTCTCTCCAATTTTGATAACAGAGGGAAAAGTTAACTGGGCTGCCATAAAACAAATAAAGAGAGGAGAAAAAGGAAACCCCAGTGCCTTTTGTTAAGAAGGAACAGATGTAGAGCTGTAGCAGCCTGCCAGCTAGGTCAAGTCATATCAAATATTGTGGTTGTTTTCTTGTAGTCTGATCCTCCTTTTGAACTCTCTTTCAGCAATGAAGTTGTAAGGAATGAATTAAAGAAGCTGCCAGCCCTTCCAACACCAGCGCTGAAGGAGCATCCTTCCCTGGCTTACTGGTAATGTATCACTCTCTGCAGTGTCCTGTGCAGGACCTGGCTCTGGCAGTGTGGTCTGAGAGTGGAACTGGGATGCCAGCATTCCTGCCTTCTGGCTCTGGGTCTGTCACTAACTCATTGCCTGACTTAACACAAGTAGACCTACTATCCTGGGCCTCAGTTTCCCCATCTGCCAAATGCCTGGCCAAAAATCCACTGTAAGTGTGCAAATGTCCTGATGAAATCAAGAGGCCTAACATGCCATTTACTTTGCATTTGTGAAAGAGTTTTCCCAGTTGGAAATGTCAATGCTTTGCACTGCCCTGTGTTGAGTGATTCAGTTTCATCTTGTAAGCCCTCTCTGTATGGCACAGCTGAACTCATCTCCTTTTAGATGAACTCAGTGTTTGGAGATGGATGCTTGTTTGCTCTTTGTTGCACTGAAAAATAAGCCCAGAGTAGGAGCAGAGTCACATTTAGATTTTACATGCCACCCACATAGATTCTTTGTGCCACCCTGCATATCCTTTTTTATCTGTGCAAATAGGAAAGAATTTGGGGAAAGACTATTCATTAAAGGGGAGATACTTTCACTCCATTTTGTTCTTGCTGCTCTTTCATGTTTGCCTTTAAAGCACTAGGCTGTAAGCCTGGGGGTTGGATTGAACTTCTTTATCTGCTACTCTTTTAATTTCTGCATTTTGGTAATCTGAAGATGGCAGGGGGAAACAAATCATTTTGTAGGCTATNGGTTGGATTGAACTTCTTTATCTGCTACTCTTAATTTCTGCATTTTGGTAATCTGAAGATGGCAGGGGGAAACAAATCAGTTTGTAGGCTATCACAGAAGATCTCAGTTCTTGACTTTGCCAAAAAGGTCATCCTCTTCTCCTAGCATGGCTACAACAGTGGAATTAACTGTGCCTAATGTCAAGTCATAGGCAAGCTCATTGTGAGGTCTCCTAATTGCTTTCTGAGAATATAAGGACAGATTCAGAGTCCCCAGCTGAAATTAGGGTCACTGACACAATAACTGTGGATCATCACAATCTCCTGATGTTTCTCTCTAAGAACAAAATCAAATCTTCATGAAAAATGATAAATGTAGGCTGCCATTTCATTAAAGAAGAATGGTCTTCCTCTTAGGAGCATCTCTTTTACCAAAAACTACTCCACACATTCAAAAGCAGTACATTTCCAGGTGGCCTGGTTGATTGACAGATGGGGAGCTCAAGCTGAAAGCCAACTCAAGAGAAGTGGTAACAAGTAGGCATTGACAGGGAGGGCAATCTGACCCTTCAGGAACAACATGGCCTAAGGTCTTAATAAAGTGGCACATAGTGACAAGAGTCATGTAAAATCCTCGTGCTCAGAATATGAGTATTTGCATTTATACAAAAGGTACAGCACTTGCAGCTGTACTTAATTTTGTGGGGGGTCTCATGTGACTGAGAGCAGGTCACAGGTTGGGAAGGTGGTGTTCCAATGGAGTAATAAAATCAGAGGCTACAGTCCTGTGACTCCCTTGTGATTTCATGTCAGTAACAAGGTCTCAGAGACTTCTTTAACATTAGTAGTTTATTATTTTTTAATGATGGCTTTTTTCTAAACACCCTCTGAAGCACTTAATGCTCTCAGGAAGCATCTGTTGGTGAATCAGACAAAAAGCCTCAAAAGTACAGATCAAACTTCAGTGATCTAAGGGAGCAGATTTTTAAAACTGTGTTCTCTGACACTTCTTCACATCACATGCAGATTATGTACCAGATGCAGATTTCATCCAAACCTTTTCTGTGAGCAGTTTTATTCTGCAGTTCTTCAGCATTAGTGCAAGCTAATATAGTGAATATCTAACCCTGGAAAGAAGCTTTTAAAGCCTTAAAGGTGGGATGGGTAATGGCTCTAGTTAGTTTAAAATAGACAAACAAAAAAACTTTGTACTATATTTTTATCAGCTGAAATGGATTAAGAGATAATGAAATGGATAATAAGTAAATACTGTGATACCTTTAGCAAGATGCTGTAAAAGGTCTTCATAAAATAATACAACATCTCCATCACACACCATTTAAAAACATCAGCGTTTTTTGGGTTTTTTTTTGGTAGCTGTTGCACCTACCAAATGTAGACCTGTGAGATGAGTCCTGGAGTCTTAGATCAGCACAGTTTGTACCTCTGATTCCACATTCATGGAGTCTCCTGGTTCCATACCCTTGGTGTGGGCCTTTCCCTTCACTGTAACCTCTTGCAGCTTTCTCCACATGCAGAATAATCAGTTGCACATCTTATTCTCAAGCATCTTATGGCATCTCTGATTACTGATGAAGAAAGAAGGGGATTTTTGGTGGGTTTGTTTTTGTTTCTTTTAAATGAAAACTGAGGTTCTGGTCTTCCCACACAGTCCAGGAGTTTTGATTTCTCTTGGCCATGCATGGAAACAGACACAAAACCAATCACAGAGACTGGAGAGAACCTTTAGGAATGTGTTAACTCACAGTGCTCCTTTCCAGACACTTGTCATTGCATTTTATTTCATTTCAGATCCTCCCTAACAAGCCAGCCCAGTACTGGGTTGTCACAAATAAGGCCAATATGAGATGCAACAACAAAAAAGTGAATGCTAGATTGGGATTTTCAACAGACCAGGGGGAAGATAGACTTCTCCCAGGTTCCCATAAACTTTGAATGCGAGCTTGTTTTTAGCAACCCAAAGCATCAGTGTTGCCAGAAAACCCACCTCTGAAAATGTCAGCTGAAAATCACTATTTAGTGATTTTCTCTGGTTCAACACAGACCCGAGGCCCTGGTTCAGCTCTTGGTCCCTTGGCCTAAGAGGTGCTGGTGGCTTCAGAGAGACAGCATATGACTGCAAATAAAGACATTATTTGTTCAATAATGTAATCAAAATGGAAAAGTCAGGTTAGAAACAGAATAACACTAAGGATCAGCAATAAGTGAACAGCTATTTAAAATGGCTCAGTGTGCTGGGAAGAAAGGGAGGGAACAACTAACTTTGGAAATCTGGATGTGATGATGAGAAACTCAAGGCCTGCATTTGCTTGCAAGTTGTCTGCTGTCCAGTTCTATAAGCTGCTGGGACAGGAGGGATTTCTTGTTACTTTTAAAGATCTTTATCAGAGTTGTCTGCTGCAGGATATCATCCATGTATTAATTTCTGCAGCTTTGAGGGGAATGTTTTATGAGCTGGCAAAGCGACAGCAGTGCTTCAGCAGCCTCCATGTCTCTGTCTCCACATTAGTTAAGCATCCTCTGCCAGCCCTGCACTGTGAATGGGTTTCTGTGTCACCAACATAACAACAAGGCAGAGCAGGGGGGAGAGGAGACGTCAGCTGGTGGTCCCAGCAGTGTCCCAGCACTCTCCCAGCTGTCAATAGCAGCATGGCAGCTGCCTTGAGATGAACAGCTGAAATGAGAGGGGAGCTTGTTTACAGGCTCTGCTAATGCTCCTTCTGACCCGTGAATGATTTTGCTTGTTTTCCCTGGCATAGGCTGGGCTTAACCCTCCAACCCAGAGCTGGAGGTGGAAAGCAACCTCTGTGCTGGATGATCCTTCTTGCACAGGGCAGTGGGAAGGAAAAGGAAGTTCAGAGAATTGTTAGAGGAGGGACTGTCACACAGATTGTTCTGACCATGGATATTTTTCCAATGTGGACATTGCTATCTGAGCTAGGTGCCCTCAGGTCCCTTTGCTGTCAGCAGAGAGAAGCAGCAGTAACCTCCTCCCAAGGAATCTATCCAAAATAGATTGGATGAATTGTGCTCTGGCGTACACGTTTCTGTCCCCAGTGACAAGGCCAGTGCTGCAGGAAGGTGAAAGGCCACAGATCCCACTCTTAATTATGGCTTGAGTGATAATTCAGGCTTTACATTTTTTGTCCGAAAGAAAGAAGAAACAAAGATGATACCTGGCACTTGAAATCTGTAGACCACAAAACATTTTACTAAGAAAAATCATCAGTACCCTAACAGAGCAATGGAGGTATAGCATTGTCTGCATTTGTTTAGAAGAACTGGGTAAAGCCTGGACTATCCCACATTTCTAGCATGGGTTAAAAACACAACTCTTTGTCCTGCTGTTCAGGAAGGCTCCCCGACATCTGATCTGTCCTATTGAAGGATGTGGGAATCGATTGGATTCCCTACCCAAGGAGTATGGTCTAGGAACATATCAATTATTTTGTAATAATCATTTGTAAGAAAGCAGAGCACATCTGGAATCACATTAAGCTATCAGCATGTCCAGGTACCTCTGTCCTTTCCTTGAATGGCAGCAAATATGAGAGCTTGATCTGTGCAATAAACTGCACAGAGTGGAAAATAAAGCTAGGAGTGTTTTCCACTGGAGAAACTCCATTATTTTCTGAGAAGTCACTCCTGGTTTGTTCCTGTCTGAGACAGAGGAATTGCATCCACATGTAATCATGGTTTTAAGAGGTAATTTCAAAGGGCTGTAAGCCCTCTCTGTCTATCTTTTTTATTAAGAATGATGTTTTTTGGAGATCTTCCAATACTGAACACTCATGTAATTCAGTTATTGCTCCAAAAGTAATCTTGTTTATGATAATCATGGCAGGAGACCCAGGTTCTGCCTTCATGTGCACACCCATAACATCTGTGGTACTTGCTTGGATCAGTGTACTGAATAGGGTTTCATAGCTGTAGAATTTAGAGCTTACAGATCATTTTCTAAGCATGAAAATGATTCTGAGGGATTTGACGGGAGTGCTGGACCATTCCTTTACCCGTGTAATGTGTCACTGGCTCAGTCTGCACTGTGTTCCTGCTGTGACCTGCTGATGGGACAGCTCCAGTAAAGACTTTTTAATTTTTGTAGGATGAATGGGGGAAGTCACTTGGTGAGTGAGTAAGGAAAGCAGTTACTCTCAGATAAAACAAAAGGCTTGTGAGGGAAAAGCTGGCCCTGCTGACAATCCGACAGACTGTCCCTGAATTGCTCTTTGCTGCCTTCACTGATGCTTCTGATCCTCCTTTTTCTCTTCATTATTAGGGCTGCACAATCCTCAGCTTCCCTGTGCCTCTTCTTTCTAAAAGATGTTTTGGCTCTGGAGATTCTGGCTCTCTTTCTAAAAGAGGTTCTGTCCTCTCTGGCACAGGGGTGCAAATGGGGAAGGCAGCAATGAGAAGATGCAGTCATGTTAAGCCAGCTCCACAAAAGCCCCCGTGGGCATCTCTGAGCAGTCGTGGTGAGGTCATCTACCACATCATCCCACACTGCTGTGCTCCTTCACACTGCCTAGCAATACAACTGGCTTCAGTTTTGCCTGGGGAAGGATTACCACATAGTGGACAGCTGAAAGGCCCCTCTAGGGGGGTCCTGCTGGATCCAGGAAATGCAGGGAGGGAGGAATGCCAGTTCCCATTGCCCTAAACCACATGCAGCATGATGGCATGGGATAGACACATGACACGGATGGAAGCTCATGCAGGGCCAGATGGGGAGGGCACTAAGGTGGCATTAAGGTTGTTTAGGTTTCCCTCCTCTTCATCTGACAAGTTCTGTACAGGATCTCCAGGGGACTCAACAGATTCCCTGTCTGTGAGAATCAAAATACAAAATAAAGAGCAAAAAATTGGTTTAAAATGTAAGGACTTCAGTGTCCTGTCATGCTAGTGTAGCAGAGCAGATCCTGTGTGCATTTCACTGGATCCTTGGCTTATATTTTGTCATGCTGTGACCATGCTAGCATAGTTGATTATATTCATCAAATAGCTCTGCTGCCCATTCACTGGAAAAGAATGAATTAAATTCTTTAAAAGTGAACTTATATGTGTCTCTCAATCTGTTATTTGGGTCATGCTGATCTCTCTTGGATGCTCCATCTCTACTGCTTATTGGCACACACTCAGAATTGCTCTCTGACACAGAGGCCCACTGGTGTGGAACAGCCTCCATGGTTCACCTTGGAACATGTGATGATGTGGTTCATGTCTCCCTAAAACAGAAAATTATCTTAGTCTCCAAAGAGGTGTTGGAAATGGGCCCTGGCTCATTCCAGCTCCCAGTGCATAGCCAAGATTTGCCTGGGGGAATACAAGTTAGTATAACTCAAAAGTAAGCAAAGGCACATGCATACTTCAAGAGTAAAGAAACTCAAGTTTGAGTGTCCTGGAAATATCCCCTGTCACTGCTGTTATTGTTGCCTCTGTGTACACCAGGAATTCAGCTCCCTGCTGAGAGAGGTTGCTCCAGAGTACTTCCAAGAGTGCACCTGCAGTTATGCAGTTGCAGTGAGGAGTAATCTGTCAGTCTTAGGGCTATGACTGGCCACCAATTTTTGACAGTTCTGCCCATCTTTCAGATGGAGGGCTTGATGGACTTGAAAAGAAGTTATAGCAATTAGGACAAAGCAGATCTTGAGCAGCTCCAACACAAATCTGTTTGCCCTCAGTGTAGTATTGTGGGCATCATGTGTAGATAAGGAAAGGAATGCAGAGAGGGAAAAGTCTACAAGTAGGCACCATGTTCATGAGGAAAAAGGGTTCTTCCAGAGACACAACTTCTGGAAAAGCATTTTTATTCTCAGTCTGTGACTCCCCCTTTGTTTACCCTGGTCTACACCAAATCCCCTCATCAAATGATTTTGCTTGGCATCTTTTGATTCCATCATTCAGTAGCTGTGTTAACAGAAGTATCTCTTCAGCTTTTGACAAGTTTTTTAGTCATGATAATGCCATTATATAAAATATCCAATTTTTTTCCTTTCTAGTGAGGATCGAGTCATTGAACATTACAAGAAACTAAATGGTCAGACAAGAGGTCAAGCAATTGTGAAGTAAGTGAAATAAGAAGGATTTCTTTGTGACCTTTGTTTTATTAGGAAGTATTTCCACATGATTGTAAATACAATGTGTAACTGCTTCCCATCTCACGCAATGCTTCATTTTTTAGTATTTCTTGGCATAAGGATTTATTTATCAAAGCTTTTTTTTCAGATCATCCTCTCAGCTTCTCAGACGTGTTATTCTCTTCTGTGTTGTTTTGCAGTTACATGAGCATTGTAGAATCCCTCCCAACATATGGAGTGCATTATTACGCAGTAAAGGTACGTGCTACAAGAAGGGTCCTTCACTGAATTCAGCTCTTGTTGGAGAGGGAGGGAGAGAGGTACAAATAGCCATCCTGCTCTCAGAATACAATGCACTGCTACTAAAGTCTTGTTTCACTTCCTGAGGTAGGATAAACTTGTTTCAGCTGTGTATGCATGTTTAGTAAATACACTTCCAAAGAGGAAAATCCTGTTCTTGGAGATAAAACTCTTGCAGTCCTATTGTACTGGAGTGTTCAGCTCAGTCAGCAGCATGGCAATGCCAGTGAACCCCCAGCAAAGGGAAAAGCCAGACACATCTCTGGCAGACACTACTTTTCATAGCTCCAGGAGGTCAGATCTTTCCCAGATGGCAGATCCATGAGCAGGCATCTAGGGCTTGACATGACCTGCATACTGCAGCTCCCCTGACATGAGATACATAGATGAATACAGAGATTGTACATTTTTTAAATGCCATAACAGTCTTGTACTCTAGAGATAGGTAACACATTCTCATCCCCAAACAGCTCTCCACTTCTCTGTGGACTTCATGCAGTTATTCATGAAGTCCCTCATTTCTTTTGTCTAATGATTTATTACCAAAATTTCCAGCCTCATATTATTATTATTACTTCCCTGCCTGACCAGCTGTGTAGATTTGTTTTGGTTTTTTTTAAGTAGAGAAATCAATAAACATAGAAATAAAGCTAGAGCTGCATTCCCCAGAGCATATTCCCTCATTTATCACCCCTGAAATTTTGATGTGTTTCATCATTATCTCTGTGCACAGATCATATGGTTTTTCATACATCTGTAATGTCTTGCACACATGGAGTACTATAAAAACACTAATATCTGACTGTACCTGTCTCAGGAGATGTGTTTCTAGTCTATTCCTGCTAATAGGATGTAATAATAAAGTTATTATTATTTTGTGAAAAGCATTAGCCTCATCTTTTCTCAGAAGACAGGATCTCTTCAGCATCCTTTGCATCCAGATCTCTTGGGCTACTCTAGATCAAGAAAAATCTGGTGGATTGGGCTGGACGTTCAATCCTGCAAAGACTTGAGAGCTATTCCAGTGAGCTCCCCATGGTCAATAAGCAGCAGTGAGAAGCAATGAGGCAGCAAATATTGCACATAATAGGGTTTGCTTCTGCCTGATGAGGGGGTTTTGGATTTGCTGTGTTTTACCCTGCCATTCTCTATCACATTAACAGAACAGATGTAATTTCATTGAGGACTTCAGCTCAGTAAATTGCGGAGACTGGGATCAGATATCAGCCATTACTCCATAAGGACATTTTATTGCACACTCAGACACAGAGCAGTTGGGTCCGAGCCTGTCAGACCTTATCACCTGGTAGCTCTCAGATCCCATTACTGCTGCATTTTCAAGACTAATGCTAAAATCCCTCCACATAATTCAAGTCAGATGGGTGATTCGCTTTCCTTCCTCTCCAATCTCTGAGTGTTCAGGATGAATAATTTACAGGGAAGAGAAAGAGGATGCACCACTGCACAAGGGACCCATGTCAAACCTCCTCACATCCCCAACAGCATTTTGAGTAACTTGATCACATGTGATGTATTTTAAATTGTTTTATATGTCATGGCCAAGTGAAACAGATCTCTTCTAAACACTGTGGAGCCTTGTGACTTGCGGGAACTTGGCAGGGGAAAATTTAACAACACAATTCAAAGATATTTCTTAGAAACAAATCTTCATCTTGAACAACACAGGAAATCTCCAGCATTTCCTCATCATATTCAATATGACTCCCTCTATTTTCTCTTTCAGGACAAGCAGGGAATTCCGTGGTGGTTAGGACTTAGCTACAAGGGGATTTTTCAATATGACTACCATGACAAAGTGAAACCAAGAAAGGTAAGTGTTCACTGCTCTACCAAGGTCTGGGCTTGCCACACATGTCATAGCTTGAATCAAGGGTGTGATGTACACCAAATGGTGGCATTGGTTCATGTGATTTTTGAAGGATGTTAATTTTCTCCAAAACTTGTCTCAGTGTCTGCAAAGAATTAATGGAAAAAAGTAGCTCATAATTTAGTAAAAGTTGTGGGGTTTGGAGGAAATAAGCATCACTTAATCTTGCAATTTGTGATTCATAAGACATAGATGGGAACTCAAGGACTTACCCTCTCAGGTGCTGGAGGCCTTCCATTCACTGGCAGTGGTGGATTGGGGGTGCTTAGCCAACCCTTGATATTGTATTGTCAAGCCATAAATGATCTGAGAGAGAAAGGGATGAAGGGACAGGAAAACTGCTTCCATTTATTACAAAAAGAAAATTGCTTTATTTTCTCAGGACCAGTGTTACATTTTTGATAAGCAACGATTTTCCTAACTGAAGAGTTGATGTCAAGGTAGCAGGGAAAGATGACTTTCAACACATGCCTAAAAAAGAGGCATGGGAAGTTTTGATTCTTGAGCTCAGCCTATGAGAGGGACCTGTGTGTTCTGATTTTCCCACCTAGGATGCCACCTAATATAAAAAACCTCATCCCTGAGCACATGCCCTGCAGGTGGGAATGTACAACCTGTTAGCAACAGTGTTTGTTGCACTGCAAGCCTGTGGAGACATCAGGAGGCAAGGCTTCAGGCTGGCTTGCAGGCTGCAGAACTGGATGATTTGGAGCAACTAGGTAGCTCTTCTGTGGATGCAAAATCTTCCACAGTGAATTAATGTACTGTATTTCTCTTTGCATTGTCTCTGTACCAATTCTTCTTTCACCTCCTCTGGTCACATTCAAGTTGGACACTGCCTGGTGCTCACAAAGAGCATTTCCTATTAAAATGAACTAGAATCAAGGTTTTGGTAGAAAACTGAACTGCTAAGGAGGCAGCAAGAGATAATAGGTATATGAATTAGCCTTTTATTCACTGAAGGCTATTAATGGGACTTTTATTCATTAAAAGAAAGGAAAAGGAGAATAAGGAAGTCTTCACAAAGGCTAAAAGACACATCTATTTGGGATCAATCATTACCTGCAGGGCAAGCCATCCTCACACATGATAGTTTAAAACATGCCTAGGCTAAGTGTTTGCACCCACATACCTCCAGTAGTGCCAACCCCTCAGGGAAGACATGTACTTAAAAGATGCCTTCAGAAGTCAGTCTTAGGAATACAGACATTTCTTTGGAAGAAATTAGTGCCCTGCCATGACAGGACTCAGCCTTTTACACTTTATAACAATTACTGACAGCCCTCTTGGGATGAGAGGGTCAGAAGGAAGGAGAGATCAGGTGCTCTGACTGCAGGAGAGGAGACACATTTCCACCAGAAGGGTCAAGCCTCCTTTCTCAGCTTCTCTTCTTTCTCTTCTCAGCTGTTCAGGGTGATCTACTCTGTAGCATTGGTTTTGGAGCTTGATAAAAATCTTCACCCTATGTCCCCACTAGCCTACCTCTAGCACTCACATTGCACCTCAGATCCTCTTTCTGCAAGTGTAACACTAAAAAAATAGGGTGCTTGTTTTCTCTTTATTGGGAATTAGGGGTTTTTTTTATTTTTATGAAATCCAGCAGACCCCAAAACAATGGGTCTTAGGTATAAACCTTATGAGTTGTATGAACCTTATAAGACCTTATGTATAAACCACCAAGAACTGGCAGAAGTGGTCATTTATCTGTTAGGGAAGGTTGGGTGGGAAGGGAAAACAGGAATTTCTGGGCTCGGATCTGTCCACTGCCACAATCCAGAGATCACAGCAGTGAAAAGACAGCCTAGATGAGCATTTCTCTGCTACATGATGCTTGCAAACCCCATCTGTTGGCAGAGCTACTCCAAAATGAACAGCCTAAATCAGGGATGGGACTTGGACAGAGTGGCTGCGGCTTCGTTAATTCTCCATGGAGTGATTTTACCTTCTGTGGAGCAAGTAAAAAGACTTCTTACCCTACACAGGTGGTAAAACCCCTCTGGCGAGAGCAGATCAACTGCCTCAGCAAGGCGTAGTGTTTAATCCTCTTGCTAATTAGATTGTAAAATTGCACTCGATAACCCTGGTATCTGGGAGCAGCCTGCCACAGTATCTGATTCATTTCACTGCACCAGCATTTGCTGGTTCAAGTCTTTGCTGTGCAAACAGGAGGGGTAAACCTTACTGAACTTTCTGCAAGGTAAAATTAGTGGGGGAGGGGGTAAGAGATTATGGCTTTTCTGATCTTTAATATTTTGTTCCTGCACATTGCTGATGCCAGAAACAAATTGGAAACTTACAATGGAAACATAAGTCTCCCTGGAAAAAACACAAGCAGAAAATTTTAGTAAGAAACCAGCTGAAATCAAGACATTTATATTAAGTGCATATAAAAACCTTGCTTGTCTTATGAGGGAGATTGTAATGTTTTCCTATATGTCATCCTAGATAGATTTCCATGTTTCTTGTGCTTGCGAGTAAAACTGTAACGCACACTAAGCAGCTGAACCTATCTCAGGCGATCCCATTAGCAGTCACTCAAAACCATGATTTCATTAAATTGCTGGAGTAAATCAGCCATGTGTCTCTAGAAAACTAACCAGGTTTGTCAGCAAGTTAGATGAAACTGGAGAGGGAAATTGAGGCTGATACAGGGCCAGAACTTCATCCTGCTTGCACTGTTCTCTCTCAGGCATCAAGTTCTCCAGCATTACTGGGGATGCAGCTGAGATGGGTATCTGGCACTTAATCCTGGGTGGTTCAGGTGGGAATGCAAGGCTATTAACCTGGAATGCAGTTGTACCTAGACTGCAGAGACTAATGTGTCTCTGTGTTTCTATTTTAATGTTCCTTCCTGCCTATGCTTGAGTTTTGTGGAAGCCCTGAATCTACCTAAAGCCATCACTTTGATGGTCATTCTTTTTCTCCTCTCTGTTGAGGGCTAGCTCACAGACTCAGCAAGCCCTGTCAAAGGCTTCCCCTTGAATGTTGCCTGTTCTAGCACAAATTTGGTCCCTATGAGTTATAATCAGCTAGCTGTTCATTCTTGCAAAAGTTTTGGTATACTACACAAAATCCAATGCTCCAGCTGAACAAGAAGAAGGGAGTATCGAGTGTGGAAAGATGGCTGCTGTCCTGCCAACCACATATTGAGGCATTCTGGAAGTTGGCCTTTCAGAACCGGTGTCATTTGTGTAGAAGCAGCTCACAGCTTCCATTTTCCTCTATGTTAAACTTGGCTTCTAGAAATACCATCTTGTGAAAAGACCAAACTCATCATTTTCAGAGAAGGGTCATTAGAAGGATCTTTGCTTGAATTTCAGAGCAGCTGGAAAGAAAGCCAAGGCACAGAGAGGCAAGAGGGCAGCAGCCCTCTGTGAGCACTGTCTGTGAGTGGTGTGTGTCCATTCTAACCAGCACACAGGGATGTGACTCCACTCCATCCCCGGAGACCTGTA
Source organism: Polioptila caerulea (assembly GCA_013397295.1). Classification (NCBI taxonomy): domain Eukaryota; kingdom Metazoa; phylum Chordata; class Aves; order Passeriformes; family Certhiidae; genus Polioptila; species Polioptila caerulea. The sequence continues at coordinate 69,576 of VYXF01007595.1, read as the reverse complement.
CACACAGAGCCACAGTGCAGCCTGGAGCTGTGAGATCTGCACACCCAAGTAGTAGCACTAGGCATATCTCTGTTGTTCTAGTGAGATATTCCCACTGATTTAAGAGCCCAAAGGCATTTTTTTAGTGCACACAGCTTAACGGTTAGTAAACAATTAACTCCAAGATGAAGAGTTAATGATTAACAAAGTCAGCCAAAGGACTTCCGTATGGCAGATAAAAAGACAGAGAAAATGTTTAACTTATCACCAAAAATAAAATTACCTTAAAGGAGAGTCTGGTAATGTTTAGTTGCTTTGTAAGAAATATGTCTCTGTAGTGTTATCTCATTTTCTTCTATAGAAAGCTAGTGGCAATGAATCTAAAGTGAGCCTTTTTTCTAAGACTCATAAACATTATCACTGCTTACATTATCTGGTTACTGAAGAGAACCCAAAGGGAATAAAGGCTTTTAGAAATAAGATAAAACATGAGGCATCACAAAATTCAGCCATGAACGTAATTTGGCAAAAAATTTCCTTGTGACAGCCACAGTTCTGCCATTACTTCTCAGTATTACCCTTTCTCTGAGATTAAATGAAGCATGCTGTGAGAATGCTCTGTCCTTTGCCATAAAGTCCCTGCAACAGTCTTTGGGTTCTCATGACAAAGAATTTAATTTTTAGTTTGTAGAGTCGTCATGAATCCAAAGCAAAAGTAACAGGTAGACTTCCCATTTAAACATGCAAAACCAGGAGGCGAGTTGGAGCCATCCTACCAAGCAATGCAGAGCACAAGTAAAATCAGTAGTTTTAAGTGTCTGATCAGAGAAAAATCACCTGCTTGTCAAAAGCATGAGCAAAGTAATCAGCACATTAATTGTGTCCAGAAAGTGAAAGATTGCAGTCCAGTGCCACTTGGCCTTTTCCAAACAACAAGAGATAGAGTGAACTTTCCCAATTCCAGAGGCAAAATGAGATATTTACACAGGAGGAGCAATAGCCTAATTAAGAGCTGCTTTATTGCAGAACAAATAGATCTTCTCTGCTTTAGGGCATAATGAAGCATTGTCAAGTCAGTAATTGCATTGATGGAGTGGTTAAACTTGTGCTTCCTGGGGTGAAGGAATGACAGACCAGTAACTTAAAAAAACATAAAGTAAAGATTGATGTGAAATGTACAGCAACTAGTGAATGATGGGGAGGAGGAAGCTGACAAATTGCTCTCTGTCCTAACTGGTCAGAACACCAGGAGAGTCAAAAAGGCAAAAGAAACATGAAATTCAAATTAGTTACAGGGAGCCCAATTCACTTGAACAGCTCCTTGCCACATGATACAATAGAGGCCAAGAGTTCAGAAGGATTGAAGATAGCACAAAAAGTGTGACCTTCCACCCAGGATTTTATTATTGAGTTGGTTATTTTCAAAGATAATTTTGGAAGGGGTTATAAATCCTCATGTTTAAGGAGGGTGTTTGATTTGACACCAAGTCGGTTTCTGTTGTCAGAGGCATATGGAGCATGTGTCTCACTCCTCTCACTGGCATGCTGCTGAGCCACAGGGTGTGTTTAGAATGGGCTGGACTTTCTCTAGGGCATCCAGAATCGAGTGACATCAGAAAATGTATTGGATTCATGTTTAATTGGGCTCCTCATCATTTCCTAGGACCTTTACAAACACCTTTGCATTGCAGACAGGGATAGATTTCAAATTTACAAATGATAAAAAATGAGCAGAAACCATTTCCAGGAAATACTGGTTTAAAAGCTCATGGAGTCTCAGTGGCATTGCAGTAATAAATTATTCACTGTGATTAGCAGGCTGTTAAGGACTACCTGCTGACTCCTTCTGCTCTGTGCTTTCATTTCTCTTCCCATTGCTGATCCCTTGTGCTTCTTGGGTTATGGACTTGGCTGTAAACTGAACCAGTCTTCAGGTCACAGTGGGTTCAACTGATTTTATAGTGCAGTAATTCAGTCTTGGTTTAGTATTTGGAAATGTGGAGCATGGGAGGAGAGAGACATATACAAAGCGAGGTTCCTTACCACGCTCTTTCTTCTCATAGAGAGAGGTTGCTCACCCAATTTCTTTTCTTAAAATGTAAGATGTCTTAAATGTGGTTGCAGATCTGCGACCACTAAAGAGCAGACACAGTTTAAAACTTTACCCTGCTGAAATGCCCTATTCCATCCCCATTAGACAGGACACCATGTTCTCACCAGCACCTTTTTTGCTTCTGTTTGCCACCAGTTTGGGGGTTCCAGCACCAGGCACTTCCCCTTTCAGCACCTACTACTCCATGCCTTGCCACTGTGCCAAAGAGCTGCCAAACACACTGGGAGCTGAATAAATGACATCAAAGCTCACTGGGCTGAAAAGTAGTCCATTATGTCCCTGACACTGAGAACTTCCCGGGATTTGGCTGGACATGCCAGTGGGCTGCGATTCAATGAACATTTCTTTTGGCAGCAGTATCAGCTGAAGTGGCCTTCAGCACTCTCCTCCCCCATCACAATCCTGCCCCCACTGCTCACTTCCTCCCCTGGGCCCCTTCCTCAGCCATCCTGGTATAGTTGTGCAGTTGGGAAAGAAACTGCTCCAGAGAAGGGACCAGACTGGCTCAGCAGCACCCAGCCATAAAAAATGGTCACTCTTCACCTTGATGAGTTCCCAATCCCATTCACCATCTGACCCACAATCAGTATCCTACAGCAAAGCTGTAGGAGCTGGATATGGATACAGGCTGCATAAATCACTACAGCCAGAGAAAGAAACAGCCATTAACCTACACAGTAATTTTGTGGAGCAAGACAAGAGCTTCTCAGCTCAGAACAAGTTGGAAGGAGTTCAACTGCATGGAATTTGTCATGGTTGAACCAGGGTGAATTAACAGTTAGGTGCAAGGTCATCATCACCACTTTTTCCTCCACATAAAAGCTGGTAAAAATTTGCTTCCCTGTGTCTCCCAAACAGGGCTGATTTCAGACAGGTGAGTAGATTGTCTAGGTAAATTAACTTTTTAGACTCATACAATAGTCATGATCCATTTCCATTATGTAGGTAAATAAGTATTTTTATCAACTACAATGCTTGCAAACATTAATACACATCTAAGGCACTGCTGCTTTTTAAAGAAACCAACACCAGAAACTGGTGGTTTAGTGTGCTGTGGTGATACCATTAGACATGTAGTTCCCAGGGCTTTCTGTGAGAATTTACATTCAGAAAGGCTAGAGCATGACATTCCATCCCATGATCTAGCCAAGTCAAGCCCATGGCTACCATTAAATATAGGAGTAGTCCCATCAAAATAAAACTCCCTTCTCTAAGTCCTTTGTCATAGTCAGGTCTTAGAGGGTAATTCTGTGTAAAAGCAGCAGCCAAGTCTTAAATGATTCTGCAGCGCACAGCAAGAACTTCAACAAGATGCAAAGACAAATCACCCTGACAGCACAAAGTGGAACAAATTGGACCTCAGAGCCCTGGAGTTAGGGTGGAGATCTGGAGAGAGATTGAAACCTCCTTGAGCACTTATGCTTGGCTCTGAAATGGTAGCAGGCTCCTTCACACCCCACCCTGCTCAGATGCTGTCTCTTAGCTCACCAGGGCTGCTCCAAAGGCCTGGGCACTCTTCTCATCAGATGAAGCCAGGCAGGGATCCCATTACTCGGTGGTTGTGGCTATGGGGCACCTTTAGTCAGTGGTCAGGGCTGGAGGCTCACTCAGGTTCCCTGCAGGCATCACCATGAGTGGGATTGCTGCTGCCATGACAGCCCTGTGCAGACACAGGGGTATTTTCAGTCACACAAACTACTGTGCATCGCCACAGCAGCATGGCATGTGAATGGTGATTGCTGTATTTTGGTTCCAAGACAGGGGTACTTTAGCCAAGCCACAGGAGAAGACATGAGGATCCTTAGGAGAGAGAGCAGCAGTGATGGTTTGTGGGCAGCATAAATCCTTCTAGGGTGCCACAGCTGATTCACAGGCTACCAACTGGGCATCCCTTATCTAATACATGGTATGTTGTGCCAGAAAGGAGAGCTCTTCAATGCAGAAAGATCCAGTCACTTTGATGTCCCTTCAGAGAATAAAAGGGAGAAATTTTAACTTAAACCTACCAGGAAAAAAGGTTCTTTGTAGACCTATTGATTTAGACACACACAGCATGGTGACAACAATGCACAATCTAACAGCAGCTACCAGATATAGATATATGTGCAGTGAAAGTGGATTTGGTTGTATATAAAGTCAAAGTCTGATCTCCCAGTCTGTGTACAGTTACAGACGCAAATATCAAGTTGCATTATTTAGACAAATAATGCTTTGTCCAAATAGCAGCTCTTCCCTCTGTGATCTGATGCTCTGCTGTCTCTCTGAGCCAATAAGCCACTTTGAAATTTAATAGGGAATTGTGTTTCCATAATAGAAATGAATGCAGAGTGGTTATTATATAGACCTAGATGCAATTTGTGTTTGGTCAAGCCAGAAATGTTTGCTGGTGTGGTGTGGTCCCACAAGAACAGCATACAGCAAAAGGGATCTCAAATTGGACCAGAAATTGTTTGTTTGGCAAAAAAAGAAGCCTGAAGCCTGAGGCAAAGAAGTAATTAGATAGTGAGCTGGGACTGCTGACAGACCACTGAAAGTCCCACTTAGCCAAGCCATTCTTTCATTCCATGAGGGAAGGAGGACGGCAAGCCTCTGGGAAGATCATTGGTAGTGCTTTTCCCACATCAAATCACTCAGGAAGTCTTTTCCTTTTTTTTTTTTTCTTGTTTTGAGAAGTGAAAGAAAAAAAATAACCCCAAACTAATAAAAATAAAGGAATGAATGGAAGTGTGGCAGGATGGAGGGCCAAGTTACAGTGCAGCAACATCCCCATCTCATGACCCAGGGGCACCCTGAGCGGTGGGTCACACTAATTCACAGGTGACAGCCCACAGAAATCTCTTGGTAAATCTGCCCCTGAAACAAGAGCCCATTTTTCCGAGCTTAGATGGTGCTGTTCTGCCTGGACCAAGTCTTTCCTCCTTCACTCTAACTAGTTTGACAGAGGTATGATTGATGGGAGCAGGGTTGGCTTGAGGCAGAACACAAATCCATGCCCGGAAACCATGGCCCCACTGAAATCACTGGGACAAAACTGCCATTGACTTCACTGGAGCTGTGATTTCCATAGAGTCTAAGGCCAAAAAGGGACCGCTCACAACCTCCACCCTGACCTCCTGCATAACTCAGCTCCTAGAATTTAGCTTGCTGGTTTGTTCAGTGGAGGAAATTACATTTCCAAGGAGGAATTTATTTTTTTTGTTATGTTTGTTTTGTCTTTAAACTGCAGGACAAAAGACTTGGGAGTTTGTAGCTTCACTCATGCAAGCTGTGTGAAAACACTGTCATTGTTTTAGTTCCACTGTTTAATACCAGTTTTAGTGTTGGGATGTCCAGCGCTGGCTCTTGCCCATAGCATAGGCAAGGGAAGGGGTTGCACTGGGGCTGTTAGAAATGTTCCACATTATTTCTCTGCCTTTCCTAGAAGCCATTCAGAGCATCCAGTCTGGGTGGTAGTCCATGCATTTGGAGGGATAATTGTTCCTTCTGCATAGTGTGATTTAACAAGGCATTAATCATCTAGGAAGTGGCAAGACTTGAAGGACTGGGAGATGCCATATAGGTCAGCAAGTCCAACAGCAACTACAGTTGGTCATTTATTAGATCATTAGAATCAAAGAAAAATACGGGTCAGAAAGGCCTCTGGAGGTCTCTAGTCCAACCTGCGGCTAAAAGTTGGGCCACTTTCAGAGTTTGATCTGGTTACTCATGGTCCTAGTGTTTGACCACCTGCACTGATTGTTTTGGGACTTAGGGTTTTAATTTATATATCTCTATCTTCTAATAATTTCCCTTGCTGCAGCCCTGCAGCCTGTGTCTATTGTCTCTTATACTTTCACTGGGCTCCTCTGAGCAAAATCTATCTCCATCTTCTTTGTAAATTCCCTTTGGTTCATAAAACAGAGCTAACAGCAGGTGGATCCTCTGTAGGTTTCTGCAGATGGTTTGATTCTCAGCAGCCACCAAGCATGCTATCTGGAACCCTTGAGAGTGTGTGCATTCAGCCTGTGCCTCATCTCAGGTGATTCAGCACACAGAAAAGAGAAAGAAAATTATACTCCTGGGCATTTATATTTGGTTCTCAAGAGACCAGATGCAAAATGGTTCACACTGTGTCCCCACAGCATGCCCAGTCATAGTGCACGTTCCCCAGTTCAGTACTGAGTCTGACTCTTCTGGGCACAGCAGGCAGAAAACAGGATCAGGGTCCCTGTACCCCAACCTCAGGATTTGGAATTATTCCAAAAGGTACCATTTGGGCATGTTTCTCTAGGTACCATAGTCCAGACAGCACTGTGCACCAACCTTCAGTGCTGGCCTTCAACAACCCCCTCTGTCCTGTGCCTGAGCTGAAGATAACCCAGGAGCAAGCCTCATTACTGCCAGGGATTCCCAAATAAATGCACGGTACTTCCCCTGAATACACAGGCAAGGCTCCCTGAGCAAAAGGGGCAGAACACAGCCCAGTGCTTAGCACTAACTCAGGTCTCCACACCTCTCCAAAAGTCCAGGTCACCCAGGCTTGCGTGGCCAAGCCAGAAGCAATCCTTGATATTTCATTGACAAAAGACATTCCCTTCTTTATCAGGAACCTCCAGCATTTTTCAAATACTGTGATGCTGACCCTATCTCCTGGTGTGTGCAAACTCCACAATACCAGTCTCATGGTCAATAAAAATGGTAAAAAATCCCTCAGACTCATATGGCTGAAATGGATGCAGATCCCTGGGCCTCCTCTCCTCCAGGCTCAGCTTAATTAAGGACCAGCCAGCAAACCACAAGTGTGCTCACAAAAGAAGGCGTGCGTCTGAAGGGTTTTGACTGCAGCCCTTTGTAACTAGTTGCAAACATCTGGTGCCTGGCAAGCTTGCCAGCCTCTTGGAAGGGGTTTACAGTGAGAAAATTCCTGTAGCTTGCACCTGAATTCTCCACAGCGCACCATGCAGCACTCGGATCTCTCTCCTGGCTCCTCTTCTAAGCTGCCAGCTTTTTCGGAGCCATTTCTGGAACTGGTTTCCCCATCACGGCCTCTCCACCCACTCCAACACATTTTAAACAGTGCACATGATCTGATGGGGAACAGTTATTCCCTTGAATGTTCACGAGTTGATAAGCAATTTTTCAAATTCAAGTGATAGTGTCAGTTCCAGTTTTACTGGCATGATGAAACAGAGATCACGGTGGGAAACAGGCCCCTCAGAGGAGGAGGGAATAAGGGTAATTCTTTTCTCCTCTTTTACTAGCCTTGTTCACATGCATGTGTGAGTGTGCAGCTGTGCTCAAAAGCCAGTCTCACAGATACTTCCTTAAGTATCTGTTGAAGATTAAATCATCTCATGTGCAGCCTATAATGATGGCCACTACCAAAAATTGTTCCCATCTGAAAGCTGCCCAGTGCTGCATGATCCAAAATGAGCTGCTGACCTCAGAAGAGAACCCAGCGGGCAAACCACCACATCACAGACTTGGCCTTCTGCAGCACCGCTAATTGTCCCCTTGTCTGTGGGCACTGAGTGAAGGCAGCTACTCAAGGGCAGGGGAATTGTGCTCTAAGCTTGGGTTAATGATTGACTTTCTCCTAAGCCCCATTTCCAGTGTGTTTGGGGAGATGCTGTCCCAGTCCCTGCTGAGGTACTCTTTGTCAAAGGGTCACTGCACCTCTGAGTAAAACCAGTACAAATTGTCCCACCCACATGTGCACACATTGGATTGGACCCAGGAAATTAACCAAAGACAATCATAAGCCAAATAACTCAAAACCAGACCCAGCCTCAGTGCAGGGAGAGCCAAACCTGCCATGAACATGGATTCTTTGACTCAAACCAGCCCAAAAACCAGCCAGCATCTGTTATCACTGCATTTCCACAAGATCCTGTTGAAATTACGACCAGCTCCCTGCTGGGGCTCTATTCCCCAGTGAAGGTTGCAAGTACTGGAGTGGTAAAAGGATCTTGATGGGTAAAAATTATGCTTCCATTTAGGAAGACCCACTAATGGCACCTTGTGCATCTGTCACTGCATTAACATAATCAATTTGAGACTGTACATAAGGCAGGGAACTGGTGAAGGGAACAGCTTGCTTACATTAGGAGGTCTGGCTGAAGGAGCACCTTCGGCTTTGTTTCTCTGGAGGGATTGTGATCGGCTAACAGGAAAGTGGATACTTTCTTGTGGGTATTCACATTTTTGAAGATAGAATTCCTTTTGTATAGGAAGGGGGAGACCTCACATCAATGTGGGAAAAAGGAGTGGGACACTGTAGAATAATACTTGGGGAGCAAATGGAGCACACGTGTACGTTTGGGAAAGCAGAGCTATGGAATAAAAGACACAAACTTAGGTTATGGGGTCACTTTCACCCCCTCCCTCCCAAGAGTCTGGATTTGCCTCCTTCTGCCAAGGAAAACAACAAAACTAAATATAAAAATGTAGCAATCTGGGGAGCTGCTCCAGTACCCAAAACGTAGGTGTCTAATGCTGTTTTAAGCACTGCTGGTGATCCAAGACATCTGCGTGGGGTTGACAGATACAGCCCCAGACCTATGTCAGGCTCCCTCCTACCCAGGGCAGCAGCCAGGGGCCAGGCAGGGAACCCTGGGGCATGGAAAAGGGCAGTCCATGCCTACATTTGGGCATCTGAACAGCTTCCCCAGAGCCCTGCGTGTTTGGACAGTTGGAGTTAATCATCTAAGAGAAACGAGAAACAGAGCTTCCCGTAGCAAACAGCGCTGTGAGATTTGGTAGAGAGAATAAAATAGAAAAGGATCTGAGCACAAGGGATAGTCCGGCAGAGTCAGAGGGGAAGGATGGGCAGGAGAGCATCCAAATAGAGCAGCTGCCAGCAGCTCGGAAAAGTTTCAAATTCCTCCTGCGCCACGCCGAAGTTTAGTCATAAATGACAACGGGGGACTTGGGGACAGAGGGATATTTCTGAAGGGTGTGATCTGCTGGCTTTTTAGACTCTTATGTGTTCCACATGTCTGAGCGCCTCCCAAACACGTCCTCTGCACATGCCGTGCAGCACAGCCGCGTTGTCCTCCCCGCCTTGCGGATGGGCATCTGGAAGCACGGAGGGATGTTTTCAGCTTGACCCCAGTTGTTGTCTGTGGGAGTTTAGGCCCCAAACTTCCTTTTCATGCCTTTGAAGCCAGGCACTTAAAGAGGAGTCAGACTTCAGCTCCCGGCTTAACCCTTTCACCCTGTGTCTGTCCTCCCTCGGTGGGTAAAATAGTGGGTGTTTCTGTGCTTCGTTTGGTGTTTACAAGTTTAATTCAGCAATTAATATTTCCAGTGGAGGCATAAAATAATTCCCTAAATAAATATGGAATAAAATGGCTCCCTTCTTCCCCTACCCCCCCCCTCCTTCCCCCACCCCGGCAATGTGGACAGCCCTGGGGCAGCTCAGTGCCCTTCTTAACCCCTACCCTTCCTTCCAGGAAGCACCTTGTTTCAGAAAGGGAAAAAAAAAAAGTAGATTAAAAAAACCCCAATCTTGCTTGAAAACTTCAACAAATATTTTCAATTTTGGTGCCTCTGAAATACCAGCAAGAAGAAAATTTTGAGTCCTCTCTGTGGTTTGTTTTATTCTCTGGATTTCAGCTCCACCAGCAGCTATATCAGTGCAAATCAAATTACGCCTCCTGTTTACTTATCTCCAGAGCGCTGACACTGGCAGCCGAGGCTTATCTCGGTGTGTCAGGAGCCAGCGCCTTCCTCGGGGGTAGGACAGGAACTCCACAGAAGCTACTGGGAGTGGGAGAAGGAGCGTAAATCAGGGGAAGCTCTGCTGCCTGCGCTCCCCAGCAGCGGGCCTACGTTCCCCAGCCCTGCTGCTTGCTAGGGGCAGCGCAGGAAAGCCCAAGTCCGAGACGCCCAGGGGGGTGGAGGCTGCCTCCTGCCTTGTGGATTGGCAGCCTGGAAGCCAAGGTTTGGATTTCGGCTTACTCATTTATAAGGAAGAGGCAGTGGTGGACCTGCCCGCAGTGGTGACGGTGCGATAGTTTGCGGAGCAGGGACTGTTTCACTGTCAGCGCGTCCTTCGCGCTGCTCCTGAGGTCGGTCCGCCCTCCGTCCCGGAGATGGGCACAGGGGCCGTGTAAGCGCATCCCGCTGCCCCGGAGCACGCAGAGCCCTCCAGGGCTGGCCCAGGCTGACTCAGGGGGGAGGGCTCGCCGCATTTCACTGCCATGAAAAGCTTCGTGCCTCAGTTTCCCCCTCGGTGGTAGTGTTGGCCTTGTCTCAGGGCTGCTCTGAGATGTCCCGGCAGGGCAGCCTGTAGAACGGAGGCTGAGATATGACCGGCTTATTGCCGTGTTTGGTACCGCCGGGAGCGCCTTGGGCATCGCCACCACGAGTCTGAGAGCACCTGGGACGGATAAACTGACTCCACTCGGCTCATGCTCGGGATAAAAGCAGAGCTGGGTATTAGCACTTAGGTGGAGCGGGGGTCTCATCTCCTTCATCCCGGGGAAAGTCTGCTGTGCTAGTGGCCAATGCACCACCCCAGGTGCCAGCTCTCCAAGGAAAATGTAGTCGAATCCCGGGTTGCCCGGAGTTCATACGTGTTTTCAGCACATTTGGCCCCAGAGAGTGAAACCGGCGCCCTTCTCCGCCGGGCAGCGGGGTCCGGNGCGGGGGGCGCGGGCGGGCCGCGGGCCGGGGCGGAGCGCAGCGCAGCGCAGCGGGGCATTCCCGCCGCAGCGCCGGCAGGAAGCGGCGGGCAGGGCTGGGCGAGGGAGCGCGCGGAGGCGCCTCATCCCCTTCTTCTCCCCGCAGATCTTCCAATGGAGGCAGCTGGAGAACCTCTATTTCCGCGAGAAGAAGTTCTCGGTGGAGGTGCACGATCCGCGCAGGTGAGCCACGAGACGGGCCGGGCTGAGCCGGGCCGTGCAGTGCCGAGCCGGGCTGAGCCGGGTCCTGCCGAGCCGCGCTGCGCCCGTGCTGTGCGGGGCTCGCTGCGCTTGGTAGCTGGGGAACACGTAATAGAGAGGCAGCGGGTACCAAGTCGGGGTCTGCCGCTTCCTTGCAGCGGGACATTTCGGGTTCTGATGTGCCTTTTTGGGGATGTGTTTCCCCTCGGCTCCTAGCGGTATTTTTTTTCGTTTGTCTCTGTTCTGGCACCTTGTGACCCCCCAGGACTGTGGTGCTCCGGTGCCTCAGCTGCAGTACTGGCAGCCCTCGTGTGCCTTCTCCCCGTGTTTCCCTCAGAGCCCAGAGATGAGCGCCAGATTTTGTATTCACATGCTTCTTTGTAAATAAATATTCAGTAGTGCAACTGAAAGAAATGGCACAGAACCAGAGGTTTACCGCCGGCGGCCTGGATGAAAGCCCATCAGTCTTTTTGGCGCAGGAGCCTTTTTTTTTCTTACTTTGGAGCCCTAATGTGAGAGTTCAAGGGAGTGTGCTGCATCGCATCAGTGCGTTCAGCATCCCTGGTGTGTTTGCAATCGTGGATGGTTACTGCATACAATGAGGGTATGGCTCTGAAAGTTGTTCTGACTAAAAGCAATGTCTCGTTTGCACTGTAAGTATGATACCACTGATTGAAACCATCTCTCTGCCCAGACTGATTTGTTGTGTTGCTGGAAGTAGTGTGTTGTGCTGATCACTCAGCTGTGATCCAGTTTCACCTGTTTCCCATGCCTATCTGTGTACTAATATATGTACTTTTATGAAGGGAATTTTGCATACACTTTCTACCCTTATTTACCCTGATATGAGCACACTCACACCAGTACAACGCTGCCTGTCTGCATAGGTGCGTTTGTTAAAATAAACAACCGATTAAAGCAGCTCATGTCATTGTGCAGAATCTCAAAGCATCTGCTTAATATTTACCTTGTAAACAATCGCATGAAATCTAGCAGAGTGAATTCCCGAAGTCGAGAATACATTGGGGTGTATCAGCAGCTGGAGCTGGGGGTAGGGCACTCCTTCCCCCACCGAGGCTCCGGCAGCCAGAGAGGCGTCAGAAACGCGTGCTGTGAGTGACCAGCAGCCAGGAGCCCCTAAGTGCCCTGAGTTCTGGCTGTTTCCTGGAAGGAGCAGTTGCAAGAAAAAGAAAGGAAATAGCTCTGGGACCTTAAAATCGTGGTGACATTTGCCGATGTTGTGCATGAAATGTGACCACACAGAGCAGCCTCTTCTCTCTCATTTGTATTTAGATTATAGGAATTAGTGACACAGAAGAGCTTCCGTTCTTTCTTCCATTGCTTTGTTTCTCTGACTCAAGACCAGGAGGACAAAGCCCTGTCCCGAGTTGTCAGCCTGGTACTTTCTTGCTACAAAGGAATTAGTTTGGTTGGATTTTTTGTCATTTTCATTGGGTTTTGTATTTAGAGTGGTACCATCCAGGTGGAACTGGTACTCAGACTGTGATGCAGCACAGCACATTGCAGTGGTGTGGTGGGAAGACAGCTTGGGTTGTAGTCTCCCAGCCAAATGGGATGGACTCCTGCAAGGAGTTGTTCAGTGTGTGGAGGCAGAGGAGTAGCCAACACAGTGCTCTCTCCACATTCCTGTCCTCGTAGCCAAACCAGAGCCTGAGTCAGCGAAGCCACAGTCAGGAGAGTGAGCGCAGCTCCGTGGTTGTGGCCAGGGCTGGGCAGCACAATGTATGTTTTTAAGCCCTGCCTTTGCCCATGGCTTCCTGTCCCCAACAAGCCATTTAACTCTTTTCATTGCAGTTACTTATCCCATAAAGGAGGAAAATTATACATTTTTAGGGGCTATCAACAGGGTTGATTCCATAGCGCATGGAGCATGCATGGAGGGAGGTCATGGAAAAAACAGTCATGGGCCATATCTCTCAAGTCTTCAAACACAGCTGTGAAAAGCAAGTCCACAAATCTGACCAACAGCTTGCAGACGTTCTAATGGAGTCTGCTGTTTTGATGGGAAACATGTACAGTTTCCAAAAAGGAAAAAAATTAGAAATCACTGCTTTTACAGTGAGAAGGTTAATTATTTGCAGAGTATGTTTCTAAGAATTCAGGAGTAACTGTGTTTGAACTAAATAGAATGACACCAGAATTAAGACTTCAGCCCATATTTAAGTGCCCTAATTTCCTTAGAGCTTTATGTGCCAGTGTTCGGCAGTGGTTTGTGTCCTTAGACCAATATAAAGCATCCAGAGCTGGATCCACTCTCTGGTCTCAACTTCAAGAACACCTCCCAGCACAGCCTTCATTCCTTCATTCCCTCATTCCAGTGACAGGAATGAGGCAGCCCAGCACCATCAGCTGCTGTCCTGTTGCATCCATGGAGAGTTTTCTCACAAGAACAATACTCCCAATAGGACAAGGTCTCTAGCACCATTCACAAGGAAAGGACTCAGCATAGGGTAACACTGAAACATGAGATCCCAGTTGTCTCAGATCTTGTTTGCTTTGGCCACGGCTGTTTTCTCAGAAATTTCACTCTGATTTGCAGCTCCATAATTTGACTTAAACACATTTTGAAGCACTGAAAAAGCCCTGATGCAATGGCTGTCAGCCCTCTCCTAGACGGAACATGGCCAGCAGTTCTCATTTTGCTGCAGGGTTTTGGTTTTCTTTCATTCTTGGCTCTTTCACAACTTTCTTCAATTGTTCACCCCTCCATGTTCACCTCCAACTTTGGACAAGGCAGTGGTCCACATCAGAATCAGAAGAGAGGTGGCCAGTGCAGATACAGGTGTAGCAGGGGAACCTTAGCAGGCTTGAGGACTTGTGAGTGCTGGTAAAAGAGTTGACTCCCTCTTGCATGGCACAGTAGAGCTCCTGGGCTGTCCTGCAGTGTCACCTCCACATCTGCATGGCTCGGAGTCCCTGCTGACTGTGGACACTGGAAACCCCTCTGTAGCACAGCTGTTCCCCAGGCTGTCTCTTGCACTGGTCCCTCTTCACCGTCCATGTCCCTAAAAGTGCCACATTTCTGAGCGAGCCTCTGTACACATGTCACATCATTTCGTTATCCTACTCTACCACAAGACCCATCTTAACAGACTGGAGAGAAGGCCTTCATTTATTTGGGGCTCTGTAGGTCAGTGATGTGATTTATTCCAGCCAGAGCTCCATCCCTGCAGTGGGAGGAGTTCCACAGACCAGGATGCTGAGAGGCTGAACATGTGCTGTGCTGGTGTCAGGGGCTCTGCTGGTGAGGTTGCTTTTGAGGGATGGGGAGGAATAATTAAGCAGATTTGTACAGCTGTCAAAGCATGGGGAAACCTAACCTGTGTTTTTTTGCTAATGTTTGAGCACAATTGGGAGTCCCTGAGAGGAAATATTTAGCTCTTATTTTTCCTGTTTTTAAATTCTCTCAGCTAATCACTGAGTCCCATTCTTCTCTCCAGGGTACTAGGCAGCCCCCTCTGAGCCTCACAACTCCCTGCCCCCATACCATGTGGCAAATCCTGCTACATCTGTTTACAAGTGGGGAAATGAATGTTCCTGAAGAGTTTCTCTCACGCTCCCTAAAGTAGCCATTGAGCCTGTGGATCTTTAGTTGTTACCTGAGTCCTAATATTTGGGAGCCACTGTCCAAAGCCAGAGGCAGTGGAGGGTGTGAGGACTTGGCCTCAGCTCTGTCTGCATGTAATGAGATACAGGGAATTCACACAGGCTTTGGCCTTGGTGGCTCCCCTGGGATATGCAGCAAGTCAGCATCAGCCAAACCCAGAGATACGGTCTGAACTGGACAAACTGGATGATCTTTACTATTAGTCCTCTGGAGCTTGCTATCTTGAGGAGGTATTTGAAGTAAATGCTCTCCTGGCTTGATTAGATATTTATTGCTGGTTTCTAAGCATTTTTCCCATTAACACAAGGGTGTACACAGTAAACACAGCAGCTTTTTCTATGAGATTTGTGACACAAACGTGAGCTTCTGCCACAGAAAGCCATCTGGTGAAACCTTTGTGTAACCCCAGTTCATTCTTTTCTCCTCTCCAGGGCATCTGTGACCAGGAGGACTTTTGGGCATAGTGGCATTGCTGTGCATACGTGGTACGCCTGTCCAGCACTAATAAAGTCTATCTGGGCTATGGCCATTAGTCAACATCAGTTCTACCTGGACAGGAAACAAAGTAAGGTAAGCATGGGAAGCACACTTTGTGGTGGGTGAGTCCTCTCTCCCCATGGTCCCAGCCACGTCAAGTCCAAGTGGTGGCTTCTTTCCTGCCCTCCCTTTCTACTCAAGATCAAAAAAAAAGGTTATTTGACTCAAGATATTTGCTAGTCTTGACCAGATTGAGAAAATTTGTATTGAATTCATGCCTATGGGAATAAGGATTGAGGAAAAGGTTGTATTGAACTGTGGCCAAATTGAAGGAGCCAAAGTTAGCAAGCAGTTAGGGTCACGTCCCTGTCTGGATGGTTTCCATGTCTTGAACTCTGTCGTAAAGTTAGGGCAGCTTCCAATAACTGAGTTCAAAGTAGCTTCACAACCTACAACTGTTTCAGGATTCTTCTTGCTGTCCTTGCTTTTTACTGATGTATTTTCTGAGAAATGAGGGGAAAGGATATTTTAGCAGGGGGGCAGGAGGCTTGACACCCTGGCCATACAAGGAGCTATCACAAACTGGTGCTGCACAAAGGGCCATGCAATACACAAAAGAAATCACCTTGAAGCCAGAGGAGTGTGTGTTCTCCCTCTTAATTCCTTTCATCAGCAATTTTAGGCATACCCAGAGCAGCAGGAGATCACTTTGATCACTTTGAGATTACTTTGCTACAGAGAAAAGACTTCTCAGGCACACTTCCCTCTCCATTTGTGCACACTGGTGTAAAGCTTCACAGAGAAGACAGAGCCTGTACTGAGTGGGTACCTGCACTGGTCCTCATCTCTGGGGAAATGCTAGAATGTGCAGGTGATGATCCTCCAAATGCCTGAAACAATCTTAATATCTTGCTGTTGTTGAAAGCACTGCATGCATTTGCAGGCTGAGGCTGCTCCCTTCCTTGCTCAGGCCCTGGCCCTATCAGGTCCCTTCAGGAGCCAGTTCAGCCCACTAAACTGGCAGAAAAAGATTTCTTTTTCATGTTTTTCTTTACTGCATTATTTTTTCTGCCAGTTAAATGAATCAAGCTGGCTTTCTGGAACTATGTGGAGGGCCATGAGTGTGCTGTTAGTCCCACTTGTTCTAAACCCTTCTGACATGGCTTTCTCCTTCATAAGCTCTGTGACTTTATTGTAGAGTGGGTAGGACCTTTGGATGCCTTGGGCATGGTTGCACTCACTTCAGCCATGTCTCATCTAATGCAAAAATCCAGGTTACCATAAGCTTAGTTGCCATAAACTGTATTGAATTTAGGGATGTAGCCAACTTTCCAACCCTGCCTAAGTGCCAGATGTAAATATGGACAAAATTGCATACTCGCTGATACCAAGGTAAGCTTTCCTGTCCCCCTTCTCTGCTAAGGACCATCAGGACAGTGCATAGTCCGCTGTGTCAACTCAGAGATAAATTTCAAGCAAATAGAAGTTTATTTTTCTTTATTTTTAGCCAGATGGATTTGCTGATCTAGCTGCAAGGTATTTAGGTCACAAGCAACCAACAAACAAAAGGAGATTCCCTCCTCCTCCCATTTCTTTGGTAAGAAACTGGGTCTCTGAAACAGCCAGGACTTCCCTTCAGTGACTCCTTTTGTTGTTGGCAGATTGTGTTTCAATTTTATCTCCCCTCTCTCACACTCCTACAGGCAGCACCACCCACCAGCCCTCGTTTGTCAACCTGTCACGTCTGTGACCATGTCAGTGTGCTTTGTCACAATAATCCCAGTGGTCATGCTGGGGCTTTGAAGTTAAGGCATACAAATATTTTTGTCCCTTTCTCTTAAGGAAACTGGTATTTTCATCTGTTGTCTTCATCTTTGACATGACACTATCAATATTGATAGATCCATCAATTTTAATTGATCTGTTCAGTTCATCCTGCTGGTCGCTTCAAGGACACTGTGCTCATATGAGCTTCGCTCTGTAAATCATATCCCAGAGTGGGGTGATGTGAAATGTCTTTGGTTCAGCTCTCAGGGGCCTAGACAAACATTTATTGAGTTTCAGGTCGCATGGGTTTGCAGCCCCTTAAATCTCAGGCCCCGCTTCAATTGAATCCTCAACTTCAAAGCAAAACTTAGATATTCCTTCCTTTCATGTCCAAACTTGGCATTTCATATCATTTTGACAAAAGAAAGAAAAATAAAAACAAACTTAGAGGAAAAAGCCTGCTGGAGCTCAGTGCACAGCTGAGCCTTTGCTCCAGTGATGTAGATTAGATGGCAGGAGATGTGACATAGTGATAAAGAAAGCTTGAACTCTGTGCTCCTCACATAACTGGGCACCAGTTGGATCTGGACCAACAGCTCCACTGGAAAGAAAACCCTTCACTTGACTTTAAAAAGAAATAAAATCCGCTTTGCCTGGATTCTGACCCTTTTGCAAGTGAGGTCCCAGCCGTTCCTGCAGCCTCGCTCCGTGCTGAACTCCCGCCAGCTCGCCGGGTTCCCAGCGTCTCGCTCCCTGCTGATCTGCCTCTCTCTCCCTGCAATCAAAGCGTAACGTGGAGACTGAAAAGATCTCCAGCTTCCCAAGTGAGCTTGTCAGCATGCAGAACTCCTGTCAGCTTCCCTTTTTTTTATGGAGACAGATGCAGCAGGACTTGAAGGCATGTCTTTGCTCTGTTGACTGCACTGAGTCAATCAAACACTTGGCCTAGAAACCCTGAGAAATCCCATTTTGTGGGAATTTTCAACACCACACTCCTTCAAGTGTAAGGCTTTTTGGCTGAATGAACTGGTAGAAAATAGGCCAAGGGTTTCAAAAAATCACCTCCAGCAAAGCCCCATCACTGCAGCAAGAGGAATAAATTCATCCCTAGTGTCCATCTTCTTCCTCATTTCACTTATGGATTTTTCTTCACCCTCTGACCCTGTCAGAACAGCACTGGGGATCAGTTTGGCCCCATGCTTTGAAATGACTCATGAATGAGCCAGTCTTCCTCCATGTAAATGAGACTTGGCAGGTCTGCACTAAGTGCTTTAAAATTTCTGAGCCTGGAGGGACAGAGGGGCTCGGGGGAGTGCTAATGGGGTGTAACCCAGCTTTGCAGTGCTGTGCTGCAGCACACAGCCTGCACGGGCCCTGCACTGGCTGCTGCTCAGTGGCCTGTGTGAAATGAGCTGTTGCTCTGATTCTGCTGCTGCTGAGAGCCTGTCCAATGCACGAGACCACCCAATGCTGACTGGCATTGCTGTAGGCAGCAGAAGCAACAGGGATTGAGCAGCAAGGAAAGTTAACTCCATTCCTTTCAGGAGATGTTTCATCTGCACTGTTAAGTGCAGGGCACCATTAGCACAACTGCATCAGATCTAAAACATTCTCCTGTGGTTTCATCAGGTTTGAATTGTACCCTCTGCAGAGAAAGCTCATTCTGCCCTCCTAATCCTGCTGGTTTGTTTTTCTCCTGGCTCCAGGGGTGCCAGGCTTTGGTCCTATATCACCTTTTCATTTGCTCTATATATAGGGTACTTTCCAGCCACTGCTGGGTCAGCCAGGACCACAGCAGCACCCAATAGTCACATTGCCTTCACTCAGTACTTTGGCTGGTGCCCAGTCAGACAGGTAGGGCCAGAGTGTGCCCTAATTTGCATTCTGAAAATGAGTGGAAATAAACTACAGGGCTTCTTGCTGTAATTATCCTACAAAAACAGGTAACCACTGCTTCATGGAGCAGGAGCAATGGATCTGTCCAAGCAGACTTGGGGTTTGTGCCCTTCTGAGGCATCCACTGCCAGGACTCAGTGTGTTGGGTGAGGCAAAACACTGGGTTTGATCAACGTAGCTGTTCCTGGGGTTATACAAAGTACACATAACCTTACATATACGTAGGGTTATACAGCATATATACATCTGCAGGGGATTTACCAAGAGGACAAAGGCAGTTGGAAGGCTTGTTACCTCCAAAGGTCTGGCACTGCAGCAAGACAGCAGTTTGTGTTTGGGCTCCTTATCAAGACTTCAGTAGAAGGAAATCTCATTAGATAAAAGCAGTGATTTCCCTCTTCACCTGGAACTATCTTTCCAGAACTATTTGAAGATGTTGGCCTTGTTTCTGACAAGAAACAACTGATCCAAGAAGCTAAAGAGTGCTGTCCTTCTCCTGGGGCCAGTTTTAGGGAGGAATTGCTGGAAATGAGAAGTGTCTAACTGGTTGCAGCATTAGTTGAAGAGGGCTGGTACTGGTTGACTGTCTGCTCTGGTGTCTTGTCAGGTAATTCAGCCTCTGCACTCACAAGGACTGCACTGTTCACTCTTGCAAACAAGTGAGAACACACGGCCCATTATTGGAGTTGTTGTGGAAATAAGCTTGCAAGGCATTTGAGTACCTCAGAATGGCAACGATGGAGCCTATAAATACCCAAGAATATTAAATTATCATAATACTTCTGAGGGTATTTTCAGTGTAAGGCTTTCCCAGTGCTGTCTTAATTTGCAGTCTAAAATTAATCTTAAAAATACAGTGTGCTACAGGGAGACATTTTCCTTCCCTTATTATTTCACTGATATGCAAACAGAGGCGGGGATCACTAAGAACTTAACCTTAAGTGTCTTACCCAAAGCCCCAAAGCACATCAGTAACAGAACTAAGAAGCTCAGTGGTGAGCACTCAGCCATCAATTCAAGCTTAATTCTTATTGGTATGGTTTCTTCTTCCTGAGGATGTGAAGTAACACTGAAATTCCCATTGTGACAAGCATTCCTTGTTGTCTTGTTTCATGTTATTTCCAGTGGGAACAGATCACAGCCTGATGTGTGGACATCAATCAGCTTTGATTTGTTAGCACAGTAATGATGTGCCCATCCCCTGAGCTGTATGGCCAGGGCTGAATCTCTTCTGGCCTTGAGAAGGAGCAGAGGTGAATGCTCAAGTGATCTTGAACTTCACCCCCTTTTGGATAAAGTTCTTCTTGCAGTTGGAGAGTTTTGGCAAAATGTGTCAACAGCATTCTATGTTCTGGGAAATTACAATTGCATGTCAGTGGCCCTGCAAAAACAGATTAATTGAAGCGCAGAAGAACAGGGTTTGTAAGATATGAGCAATGGGCTGAGATGACTGTTGGAAGTCCATTCCAGCTGAAATCTTTCCTCTCCTCTCCTCTCCTCTCCTCTCCTCTCCTCTCCTCTC
>VYXF01007595.1:18167-49297 GCA_013397295.1 Polioptila caerulea | reverse complement strand
TCCTCTCCTCCTCTCCATTTACATACTATGCATTATTTACTTTCTTGTAATTACAAACTGTAGCAATCTTGTTGACATTTGGTGGGGAACAATGGCCATGCCCCAATGTGGCCAGTGACTGAGCTGGGCTGGCTGTTGTTTCCTGCTAGAATAATGTTAATGCTTTAAAGAGGTCCCTCACAGTAGGGGCACTGCATGCATCTTGTTAGTCTGGACAATAACCTGGATGTGTTTTCCTGTCAGTATTTTCTTCCAGCTTCTCATGACAGTCCATTTAAGGCATGTCCTCACTGTTTGGAACACTGTCTTGTTCCAAAGCTTATTGCTGATTTGTCAAGGCCCCTTGTGGCTTCCTTTAGATGCTAGAGATGGTCTTTAGCCTTTGAGCTTTTCAGCAGGTTATTATGATGGCATTTCTGAAGGTTTCTTATTGTATGTGGTAAAACAGTGACTCCATACATCCTTTGTTTAAGAGAGAAAAATGTGCATGGCAAAGCAGAGAAAAACCCAAACAAGAGGAAGCAATGCCAGAATTGTACCCACTTAAGAATGTAAAAAGTACAGCAGTGAATACTGTGCCAGATTGCTTCTATTCTTATAAAATAATCCAAGTTTGCTGTGAGGCCTGTTTCCTGCCACAGCAAAAGGTCTTTTTCCTTCTGTGAGCTTTCAAGAGGCGTTAGATCATTACTAATTCCTGTGTCCACCTCTAGTCCAAGATCCATGCTGCAAGAAGCCTGAGTGAGATTGCGATTGACCTGACTGAAACTGGAACCCTCAAGACCTCAAAGCTGGCCAACATGGGGAGTAAAGGCAAAATTATCAGCGGAAGCAGCGGGAGTCTTCTGTCATCAGGTAGGTCCTTTGTCCTGTAACTGGAGGGAGTGTGGTGGGAAGGGCCATGGCCACGGTATAATGGGGAGCAGCCAGAAGCTGCACTGACAAATGTAAGTCACTTCCCTTTAGCCTTTCTGTCTGTCAGGTGGCAGTCCATCTCTCAGCACATTGCTCCACAAACAGCACAGGCAGCAGCCTCCCCCTCTCTCTTTACCACCACTCGTTTCCTCCTTGACTCCAGGATGTCATCTCCAACCTCTCAATTTCCAGCTGAAACCTGGCCTCTCTTCACAATTTCTATCCCAACCATCCCTTGGTTTCCAGCTTATCCAGAGGCAGATGGGTTTGTGAAGGAGTGCCCAGCCAGCCATGGGGAAGCAGTCACCCAGTGCAGCTCACAAGGGAAACTGAGGCTGGGAACTGGTGGTGTTCGTCAGCATTGTTGAGGCAGGGTGTCTTGTCACCAAGTGCACATCTGCTTTGCCTTTCTGTTGCTGGGATTTGGCTGCTGTCCCAGGCTCAACAGAACTAATCCCTAGCACTCTAGCAAACTAGATCCAGGGTCCTGAAGGTTCTTGTTGTGTCTTGGAGCACTTTCCTGTGTGAGGAAGATGTCATGTGTGAGGGAAACACAAGGGAAGGTGGTGCAGAGGAGAGAAGGACTGGAGAAGAGGTGTCAGGAGGTTGTGACTCTTTGGTACTCTTCTGTCAGTCTGAACCAGGCAAGTTGTGTATAAAACAGTGATAAATGTCACTGCAGGCTTAAAGCAGGGGGTGATATTTAGCAAAGAGCTTGAAGCTGCTTAGGTGAGCTCTTCAGGAGGGTAAGGTTTCTGGTATCACAGTAATTAACAGTTTCAGACAATTAAATACCTTCTGTTAAGCATCACATCAGGCTATCAAAACCAAATGTGTTGAGATGTGAAACAGCAGGGAATAACCCTCTCAGGCTTGGGCAAAGGAGGAACCCAGCTAAGAATGCAAACGCTTTAAAACTGAACCCACACTGATGTAGATCAGCTTTGCATCACTGTATCCTTCATGTCTCCTAAAGCCCTGCTTGGAAAATATTCAGCAAGGGGTTAAAATGTGCAGTGCTTTCAGAGCTGCTTGCTGCGCAATTCTTTGCCTTGCCTGCAAACAGAGTTGCCTTTCTGCTCCTGGAGTCTTCCTGACAAAGTATACAATCCACTGTCTGTGCCTCCCATCGTTTGGGGAGTTGCAGTAGCTCAGCAGCTCCCAGATTGGTGTCGGGTTGTTGGAAGCCTTTGTTTGTTTGGCATCTTTTCCAGCTCTCCAACTGGAGAAATTAAAATTGCCCCAAGAAAGTTCTTAAGGTCTTTCCAAGATCTCAGCCTCCTGGACACCATTCCTAAATTTATGAGAGCTACTTGGTCGTAATCCTGTTTCCATGTTAATACATGGACTTTTTGTTTTCCTGGAAAAAAACCACTGGGGTCTGCTTCTCCTCTTACACCTGGAGAGATCAGTAGCCATGTGAAAGCCAGCAAAAAATCACGCCCAGAAAAGCTGGTGTAGGCCCAGCATCTATCAGAGTTAAGTGTTTGGAAATTTCAAACTGGGAGCCAGCCATGCTTTTATTTCTGTACTTTTGTGATCCCTGCACCTTTTTGGCTGAGCACAGGATTTGTAGACTTATCAGAATTGCACTAGTGACTAGACCCACCCAGAGTTCATTGACCAGGTGAGTCATTTCTTCACTCCTGGGTAGTTGGATCTGCCTCCCTGGGTGCCTTCATAAACTGTGTGAACCTCTGTTTCTGTTAAGGTGTTGCTGGGCCAGGTGAGCACAGCTCCCTCCGTGTTCCTTTCTTCAGAGCTGCCTGTTATGTCCTGCCAGCTCTGAGGACAGGACTCTCCCCGAAATGTTGAGGAGAGCTGCAGTTTGCTGCTGAAAAAACCCTTCCAGCAGCTACAAGCAGCTACAGGAAAGTATTGAGAGAAGATATCTGGCAGAGGTCAGGTACCAGGGAATTAGAAACCCTGGATGGCTTCCACACTCAGACCCCTCTACTCCAAGATCCCCTTCCCTCGAGCCTGGCTGGAGGAGATGGCCCATCCCTGTCCCACTGGATGGGAGGGGGCATTCATTGTCTGTCCCACCAGGCACAGTCACTGGCTCTGTCCCAGGCTTTGTGTTTCCTCCCATTGTGCCAAAGATTATCGGCACACAACCACAACAATGATGGGTTATCGCAGTACAGCCTGCACACTGGAGAGAATAAGTGCAAATGATTAAATGGCCACAGTGACTTCCAGGCTATAAATACCTCAAGTGACTTGAAATCACAAGGTCAGGACTAAATCTCTGTTTTCCCCCACTTCCCTACTATTCTCAGTTCTTTTTTTCCTGAAAATTACTTGTAGTCATTTCCTCCCTCCATCTCACTCCTCCTCACTGGAGGGGCTGTCAGCGCTGTGAGGAGCATGCCAAAACTGGCATGTCTCCCCTGGGCTTGCAGCAAGTCTGCAAGGAAAAGTTTGTTGTTGCTTCCAGCTGTCACACTGTCTGGAGAAGATCCTGCTGTGCAGTACAAGGCAGTCACTGCCCCACATCACTTACAGTCTCGAGAGGCAGCAGAGGGGAGATGGAGTCTTACACTGGGAAGTGGCTTCCTCATGATCACAGCAATTCAAGACCAAAGCCTCAGCTCCTCCATTTTTCCCACACTCTTGATCCCAGGCTGTCCACTGCAGATTTGTAATTTTGATGCCCAAGTCCATTTCTGGCAAGCTGACTCTAACTTTTGTCCTCATTTTGGATCTGAAGGGGCCTCCCTAGGTCAGTGGGCTGCTGTGATTTAGCTCAGGGATCTTCTGCTCAGGATCTGAGGGCCATCCCTGGATGTCTAGGGGAAGGTTTGCCTGTGAATGAAAGCTCTGCTTTCACACAGGCAAGAACCAAATCAAAGCCAGCAGAACAAAACCAAGTCAGTTCTACGGTGGATTTTTCCTTTGGAGTCTGTGCCATAAGATCTCTGCAGGTCTCCAAGCTAGTGAGGAGCCCTGTAGTCACTGGTTTATGGTTGGACTGAACCCCAGACTACCTTCTTCATCTCTGCGGGCAGAGGAGACACCCCAGAGGAGCATCTCTGCTTTAGCTCTGCAGGCGCATTCAAGGAGCCTCCAGCCCCTGAGCCCCATTCCTTGCGCAGCACTGGAGGTTTCCTGTGCAGGGGCCTGTTTACGTTGGAAAACGCTGCAGCAGAGTCCAGCCAGCCAGTTCCCAGGCCCGCCGCTGCATCCGGCGGGGCCGTGTCCCAGCGGGACCGCGGCGGATGAGCAGCACCCGCGTGGCCGCGAGCGGGGGCTGGTGAAGACGAGTCGCCCACAGGATTTCTGAGCACATCCTGTGTGGAGCAGCTCCAGCTGAGCTCCCGCGCCGCGGAGGAAATCCGACGTGTTGGGCAGAGAGCAGAGATAGGGGCTGTCTGGGGCTGCTGCTGGTTGTGCGCTGACATCCCGGTGCGGTGAGTCAGCCCGGGCTCTGGCGCGGAGCGAGCGTGGGGGAAACTTCCCTCCCTGCTCAGGGGACAGCCTTCCACAGGGGCCTCAGCCAAATGCCAGAGAGCTGCAGCCAGCAGCCGGATGTAGCGTGAAGGGTTTGCCATATTTAGATGTGTTTTTCCTGGAGCAGGAGACTTGGAGAATGAAAAAGAGAAAAGGTGCCTGGATGCTTTTGCCTTGCTGCTGCTGCTCAGCCACCTTGTTGCATCTCCTCTCCCCTCCCCTTACAGTTGGTGTCACTAAGACTGTCTCTCTCTGCTCTTCAGCATCCCATCTGTCCTCCCTGCTTGTTTTCATCCTTCTCATTTATCCCTTTTCCAAGCTGACTCCACTCTCCTACGATAGATGGAGGAAATAAGGACAAACGAGTCGCTGGTAGGACTTTTCTCTCCAAAGTGGTATCTGGTCTCACCCCTTGGGCAGACTATAAAGCAAAGCTTGTCTTGGACCCCAGCAGACCTGTACCTACATAACACTTGACCAGATCCTTCAGGGGTGTGACCCATGTGCTGCATGTCCCCTTCAACATCACCAAGACTGACCTGACCTCACCAGTATAGAAGTGGGTGGAACTGTTAGCATTGGTGAAGTTCAGCCATGAGTTCTGCTGGAGAAGGAGTTGGACAGGGAGGACCATGTTCCCCCAGCATTTCTCAGCTCATGTTCTGGATGTCAGTGGATGAAGAAATCACCCAGAGAGGCCATGTGGGTATCAGAAGATGAGTACTGTTTCCACAAATTAGCATGGCATTAAGTGGACATTTAGGTCACCAAGACCTGTGTCCTGTCCTGTAAGCTAAGAAAGAAAGCCACACATAAAAATAGCCCCCAGTTCAGCAGGTTCCTGGTGCCCACCAGAGAGAAGGCCCTGTGCCTGCAACCTGGTGTATTTTCACAACCCTTTTTGTTTTAGGGACATCAAATGGTTCTGCAGGAGTGTGTGTTAAAATGCAGTTTGGTAAATCCTTGCACTGCAAATGGGGAGGCTGAAAAATAGTTTTCACAAAAACATTCAAATGCTGTACAGGAAAATTACATATTTCAGCAAGGTTTCTCCCATTTACTGCATTAGAAATTAACCCTAATTGTGGGAGATAAAACACCTGAGAAAGCCTCCCAGTCAACCATTTCTGTGGCAGCAGAATCCTCTTGTGTTAGGACTGATCTCTCAGGGCTGATTTTTCTCTGTTGTTGATGATCCCCTTTGGAAGGAACTGGGCAGCCGTGACTCAGTGACCATATCTAATAAGGCTGATTTAAGGTAGTATCTGCTTGATTGGTTTGTGCTGGTCTTTGATTATTTCTTGGTTGTTTTTATGGTATTTTGATGTGTCCTGACATTTTTGGGTCAATTGCCACTGGGTTTAGAAGTGGATCTCTGATCACAGCTTTATTCAAGGTAGGATTGTTACATATTTATAAATAAAGAGCCTCTAACTGAAGCTGTAGGCACCCAGCAATACAAAGCATTGTTCTCTGCTCATTTACAGTCATCTCATACAGGTGTTGTTCTCTTGACTGATCAAGTTTCCATTTGCTTTTCACCCTTGAGAACAAGCAGAGAATCGAGCCAATAAAAATCTAATAATACACTGCAAAATAATTCAGCTTTCAAATAAAAATTCAAAACCAAACATTAGTGCCAGTGAGTGGATTACTTTGGTTTCAGCAGTAATCCCATTGCTTCACTCAGAATGTGACAGCGCGCTTCCAGGTCCCCTACAGTTCCTTTGCTTTTGGGGAGCAGTGAAAAAGATGGCAAAATGGGCACTCAGTGGACAAAATGTGCACCAGTTGCATCAGGGTTGAGACCAGCATGGTTCTCCCACAGGGAAAGCACAGCTGGAGCAGATGCTGAGAACTGCCTGGGCTTGATTTGGGTCCCTCCCAGCTCAGCCAGAAGCCTTTTGTTTCCTTCTTGTGGGCATACCCCGAATCAGCACAGGGGTCTGGCCAAGCTGTTCATAAGCTTGTAAATATTTCTGTGTAGCTGCTGTGGCAACCCACAGAGCAAAAAGGAATAGCTGTTAAAAATAAATCCAAGGCTGGAGTGGAGGTAGGGAGCAGACAGAGGAAGAAAAGGGGAAGAGCAGTTGAAAGGAAAACAGGTCATTAAAGTTATCATAAAAGAAAAAGGTTCAAAACATCTGCTGGAATCATGAGCAAATTTTTACCGGGTCTCGGCAGTTTGTTGACAAGTCCATGAAGAAATTCAGCAGTTCAGTTTTGCTAGAAACTGCTCACTAGGGTTGCTGTTAATTACTAAGTGCTGGAGAGGAGTTTCTCTGCCAGTGCAAATACAGGGCTCCTCTAGAAGGTCCCATCAAGTTCTTCGAGCACAGACGTGTCTGCAGAGTTGAGTTTTGTTGCTGTACGAGGACAAGCACAAACAAAATGAGGATGACTACAACAATTACACAAGCATCTTACTGTGAGGTTCTCCTCCTTTGTCTGATAATGCTCGTCCTGGCTGACCTTTAGAGAGATCTCTTCCACCACCACCCCTTCAGGACACTTCTGCTTTCATGAAGCAGAGTGGTGTTCCATTGAATAAATGCCAGCTATCTTCCTTCATGAAAACTTTAGAAAATACTGGTGAAAAAAATCTATGAGATTCTCTGCTCCCCCTGAGCCTATGCAGAACTGTTTTGTAGCAATTTCTGCCTCAGTCCTCTTTCAGTTTAGCTTTAATGGTCTCCTGGAATAGTAGCAATGAAAGATGAAGCTGAAAGCACAAATTTCACTGTTTTGCTGCCAAAATAAAGAATTGTTCCCAGATTCCTTCCAAAGCTCTGTGAAATAACAGCTTTTTCACCCTCCTTGGGCTGAGTGTTTTCACTGAATGCTTGGAGGCCAAGCTGCAAATGTATCTAGGAGCCCCCTCCAACCCCCATCTGATGACAGGTGCACAGAAAATCCTGTTGTATCTGACTCCTGCAGAAAAGAAAGGTCTGCTTTCTCTGTGCCATTGCTTGGGAGGGGCTGGGAACAGGTCACTGCTGTAAAAAGGATGTGTCTATTGATGCACCAGCAGCAAAAGGAGGGATAAAGAGAATATCCATCCTTTATTGTATCTAGAGGAAAATAGTGACGGAGGATGAGGTTACTTCATCAAGAAGTTCCCCTGAAGAGCTGAAATTCCAAATGTTGTCATGACATCTGAGCAACAGAGTCTGACTTAATGCACAGACCTGCTTCAGTGGGAGTTGCTGGTAATTGCCACTTGAAAAGCCAAGCCATTTGGACATGCCATTAAATATCTCGACCTACATCTTCACAAGAAACAGCTACTACCCCAGAAGGAGCTGTGGTTGGGGTTTTTTGGTGTATTTTACAGGAATCTTGCTAGGTAATTTTGTTCCATTACAGTTTTTTCATGGAACAGGCCCTGTAAGTGGATTGAATTACATGTTTGCTACTAGGATAATTGCAGTTCTTAAGAAGTAGGGTGTATTGTCAAATAGTTTCTCCTAGACTTAATTTCCAAAAAGTGCTTCTCCAGGGCTTTGTAAACTGTACTTTGCCATTGGGAACTTTCATGGGAATTGTATGTGGGTTTCCTCTAAGATCTTTAGATGAATAATTTAGCTGCTTTTATTTTTCCAGATAATGATTGCAAATGTCTTTATGTGCTCCACTGTAAATCTCTGACTGTTAGCTTAAACATTAAGGATTTGCTGTAAACAAACATGACTGGGTAACACCTGCTTCATGACATAGTCCGATTCCTTTTTGGAAGGACTGCGTCCAGGCTTTGGTAAAATTACAAGCACTCCAGATGTGTATTCTGCTGTCAGCTGGCCTAGTGAAATCATTGTTTATTGACAGGTTCCCAAGAGTCAGACAGTTCTCAGTCTGCCAAGAAGGACATGCTGGCTGCACTGAAGTCCAGGCAAGAAGCTTTGGAAGAGACCCTGCGCCAACGCTTGGAAGAGCTAAAGAAACTGTGCCTGCGGGAAGCGGTAGGCAGTGGGCATTTTATAACCTGGAACACTTATTGCTCTTATTTTTTACAGCATGCTCGTTGTTTGGAGGTGGAGTGGGGTCAGAAGATGAGATTCCTTCCACAGTCACCTCTTACAAAACCCATTGTACAACAGCCTCCAGAAGATTCAGCTGTTTCAGCTCCAGATTGCAAAGTCCAGGGCTTTTTTCCCCCAGAGAAAGGGACCTCACACCAGCTGGGTGTCCAATTGGCTTGGGGCAAGTAGGGTGCTCAGCATCCATGTCTGCTCTTTGAAATTGTGAATATGTTGCCTTCAGCCAGGCTTCTTATTAACTTTGATAAGAATATTGTTACTTAAATGCCATAGGAAGGCTGTTCTATGTGCTGGTCATCACTTCTCAGAGACTTTTGACTCCATTAGCAAAACAAAACCCGAGGCTGGCACACTTTATTCTTGGAGCAGGCCCAGCTTTGCATGCTTTTCTTCTGCAAGCATGCTCTGCACTACAGCACACCAGGTCTCATCTGCTCCATGTGGAATGCCTTCATCCAGTCAGCTCTGGCACTGCTGGAAAGGAATGCCAGTGTGGTGGCAGACTTTGCAAAGAGGAAATACTGTGGTCATCCCAGGTCATGCAGAACACCTCAGGAGCTCAAAACCTTCCCACTCACCTGCCAGCTCATTTTGGGGTACATAGGAGGCCATTCAGTGATCACTTTAATGTTTGGGGAAATCACAAGTCTGCTGCAGCTGTGTATGGAGATTAGCAGCAGTGTACTCAGGTCATTCAGCTATCCTCCTATGTTTACCAGGGCTATGTGTCTGATTTTAATAACAGATTGGGACATGTAACACAACAGGAAGCTGGCTGCAGACAGTGGCACAGAGATCTTCCAGTTCTTGCTTAATATTTGATATGTATCTATCTTTTGACAAATATGGGAGAAATGGGTCACTGATTCAGGTCTCATTGCACTTTGTTTAAATTAATGTATGGTTTTAATGCCAAAAGAGCAAACTGGGGAAAATACCTCTTGACAAAGAACATCAGCAGAAATCTCTGCTGCCCATGTTCCCATTCTTTACTCCATGGGAGCAATCTCTTCCCACCTGAGAAGTCTTGGTTGATTTCAGCAAATATGTTGTGCTGTGAGAAAGGTCACAGGACCAGATCCAATCTCTTAAGTCCATTGAGCTGAGATCATCCACAGGAAAAAATCACAGCTCTTCAGGGGCTGACAGTCAAGGTCTGGAGGCTCTACTTGGCCCAGAGGAATTTACTACCCTAAGCTAACCCTGCCTGCTGATGACTAATCCTTGCAGCAGCACCGGATGCAGGGAAGATGTGTCTGTGCCACAGCTGCAGGAGCTCACAGCCCAGTGCCTTCCCTTTAACCCCAGCCCTGGTTTTGGTGCAGCCTCAGGCACTTCAGGAGCAACCAGGATGCCGGCAAAAGCTCCCACTGGGGCAGAGAGCCAGGGATGAGGAGCAATAACTCCTTAATGTGCTGTGGCCAGGCTGGCCAGAGCCCATCTGTCAGCACATTAAGAGCTGGTAGAAAGTGTTCGTGCTTTCCATAGGTGATTTGAGAGAGGCAGTTAATGGACACTTGGAATCTGAAATAACAGCTCAACCCTACAGCTCATCCATCAGCAGCTGGTAGTTGAAAGCTTCCTCTCAGGCTGCCCTTTGTCCTTTCTGCTTTGGCATGGGAATGGCCAAAACAGAGGACGAAGATGGCAAACCAGGGGATAAAAAAGAGTTAAAAGTGGGGGTGTAATTAAGAAAGCACGGCCAGAACCATTCACGACGGTGGCATCAGGTTACTTTGGGCCATCACTGCTCCAGTTACTTATTAATTTAGATTACATTTCATGATCGTGTCTTTGAATACTTTTTAGCTTGTGGAGGCAGCGTAGTAGCCCACATTCATTTTGTTCTGCTCTGATCTTTATAGATTTCACAGAAGATTAACTCTTTACCCACTGCCCTGCTTCATATCACATTAGGAGTTATAAAGAAAATATCCATGTTGCCCTCAGGATACAGGAATCTGTGTCTCGATGCTGTGCTTAGAGCCACATCTCAGTACAAGGAACTTGTTTTGAAAGAAAAACTGAAATAACCCCACAGGGCTGGAGGGGAAATGCAGAGTGGGACTCTGAGACATTGCAGCCGTGCCTCTCACAATAGGGGGCTGTGCAGATCAACACAGAGCTCTGCTGCAAACCCATTTTGCTGGGAATTGCTTAAAGGGAAAATTTGAAAAGGCCAGGTCCTTGTTTCCTAGTGACCTGAAAAGAGTAGAAAGAAAAAACCCCATTAGGGAGTGGGGGAGAGGCCAGGGCAGGCAAGGACTGGGCTGTGCACCCACACTCGCATTAAGGTCAGCTGCTGTTCTTTGGGATTCAGATGATTTAGGTTACTCTGCCAGCTGGATCCTCTCAACACTGATGCTAAGGAACACAAAAGCCTTTTGTCCTTCATGGGGAGACTTTTGAGTGCAGGGAGTTGGGGCTGTACTAGCTGTCAGACTCCTGCCTGTTTCTGTAGGCAGTTCAATGCCTTCAGATATGTGTGCCTGTATTGTGTAACCTGGGAGGAAAACCCCACAGCATTAGCATCAGTAGGGGTGCTGCTTCCTGTGATCCACATATTCTGAAATTCTCTGAGGTTTGCTTCAGATTTTGAACATATCTCTGCAAATAATCCCATCAATGGGACAGCTAATAATTGCTCCAAAGCTGCCCATGACATCATTAGGGTTTGGAAGGCACTCTAATCCATGAAGTGTTATCAGACAGGTAATGAGGTACCAGGCACTGCTTTTAGTGACCATTTCCACTGCATTCCTCTCAGACACATCATGAATCAGGTGGGAATGTTTTTCTGTGCAGGTCATAACCTGCACGGCTGTTACCATTGCAGCTTTCTGACTCAGCAGACCTGCATCCTGCAGGAAGGCTCTCGGGCCTGCTCACCCCTCTCAGAGGCAGCTCAGCAGATAGGAGCTCTTGGTTCCTGCCCACCTTGCAGCAGAGATGAAAGCTGGTGTGCTGCAAACCTGCTCAGCCTCAGGCCCTGACACCCTAGGGCTGGGCACCACTTCCAGACCTGCCCAGGGCAGTCCACAAAGATCTGTATTCATGCACCAGTTAGAGAAGAGGTCCCCACCCTCAGTGTCAGGTTCTGAGTTTGCAGGGCTGGGTGCTCTCCTGTGTGTTTACCAGCTGGCTGAACTGGATATGTTGTCATTTTAGGGTCACACAAGAGGCATGGTGTGCTCTGCTCTGCTGCAGGATTTCCCGGAGCACTAACAGCGTTTTCTGCTTGCAGGAGCTCACAGGAAAGCTGCCACGAGAATACCCCCTGGATCCTGGGGAGGAGCCACCCATTGTGAGGAGAAGAATAGGAACTGCCTTTAAACTGGATGAGCAGAAAATCCTGCCTAAGGGAGAGGTGAGGCTGTGTCCTTCCCTTCCAGACCCATGTCCCCACCTCAGGTCTCTATGTCCACTGAGCATCACGCATCATCAGTCCCATGCTTGTTTTTGTTTTGAATTACTGTAATTTGTCACAGTACCCATTTGTTTTTTTTATGTCCATCAGAGTGGGGAAGCAGTGAGAGAGTTGGGGACTTTACTTCAGACTTGGAGTAAAGGTGAAATGCTTGAGGTTCAGCCCTTGCTCTGCTAGAGGTAACAGAAATAGCATGGGTAATCAGCTGGACCATGGCAGTGCAAGTGCTCTGGTGACAGAGTGCAGTGATTTGTGTGAGCAGGGAGCATATCAGGTGCCCCCCATGCCATCTGAGCCCTACTTCTGCCTGTCTTGTTTTTGCAGTGACTTGCTTTCCACTCCAGTAGCGATCCAAATTCAGGCCCCCTCTAACCAGGGAGAAAAGCATCACCATTATCCATCTCAGCCCTGCCACAGCAAGATAAAAGCATTTTGCTCCCCAGTCCTTAAGCAAAAGAGCCTTCATGCCTACCTATGGGGAGCTGGAGTTACAGTTTTCTGAGTTTGCCAGGGAGTGTTTGTTCCCTTCCTTGCTCCCACAATGTGCTGGGTCAGTGCCCTGAACCGTGGCTGTGAAAACAGGCCTGCAGCAGCTGTAAGGCAGGACCGGATTCACAGAACAGCTATTGTCTGTGGAGGCACATTTGTCTCAAGGCACTTGTGTATATTCCAGTCTTGAGTTTCCTTTTTATTTTTGTAGGAGGAGGGACTGAAGCTGGTGCGACTGTGTGGTTTGAGGCTCAGTTCAGCCAGGGAATTAACTGTTTGTCGTTTTGTTGGCGTTTTCCTTCTGTTGAAAAAATAAACAGCTGGAGCTCTTTAGTTTTGTTCTCAATGGAGCCTGGGAGAGGAATTCCACCGCAGTCAAATATTCATGAACTAGCACATTTAATTAAGCTTTTCAAAGGGAAGCATGTCTTAGCTGAATTACTCCTAAAACCCCTGCAGTCTGTTGGCTGCTCAGTTATAACCTGATCTCCAGCTTCCCCAGCTCCTATTGCTACAGGGCAGCTTTTGGGGCGGCGGGTGAGGAATCTCCTTACTCCAGTGGCAAGGTTAGGTGGGGAGAGCAGCAAGGTAAAGCAGCTCCTCCCCAGGGCAGGCACTCTGCCTTTAGCACCAGCAAGCCAAACACGCTGACTCAGCTTTTCTCTACCTCTCGCTTCGTCTGTCAAGTTTTAAGGCTGTGTTGAAGACCACAAATTTCTGTTCTCAAAGAATGATGTTGAGCTGTGTTTGGCTGCCAGTTTGAAAGCATTCAGGGAGGCTAGAGATGGTTTTCATGTACTTTTCAGCAAGTGCAAACATTGGAAAATCAATTTAAAACAAAAGGTGAAATATTCTCTCAACCACGTAAATCCTGGACTGAAATTACTAGCTGTGACAAGGACCTGAAACAAGGCACTTCCCTCTCAAAGCAGATAATAGCTCTCATTTCCTAGGGCTTTATTTATAGGGGCCTCGCTGGGGGAAAATAGACAGTTGTGGACAGGAGGAAAATTAATCTATTTTTCCTAGGATATACTGAATGATTTAGAACTGAATCTGTGAAGGTCTGAAATAACAGCTCTCACATCAAACTCACCATACCTTAAGCAAGACCTTTATCAGAGCAAGACTTGCAGGGAAGGGTTCTGGTTTTTTTTCTTGGTAATCACCTTTACCTGGTCTGTAATTCCTGACTCTGGGAAGGCTTTTACCAGAAGATGATGAGTCAGGTTCCAGGCCTTAAAACCCCATCGTGTCAAGTTCACTTTTAATAAGTCTGGCAGTAATAGGGTTTATAAAGTCTTCAAAGCAAAAAGGGATCTGTTAAAAAGACAGAAGGTGGGTTCAGTCTTCAGTGAAGTGAGGGAAATGATAATTATAGTTTTAAGGCAATGCTGACTCACCACTGATCGCATAGGTATATTTTTTAAGCCAGAAGCCCGGAATAAAAACTTCAGAGAATGCCTTCAGTCTGATTAAATCCCACAGCATCAGCTCTTACACTGCTGCTGAACAAAGAGAGGATTTGAACTTGCGTAACGGGGATCTCCATGAATATATGACTGTCTCACCGTTCACTATAAGCAGAAAAACTTGTCTTTTTTTTTTTTTATTTTTTTAAATTTGCAATGTACTGGGTTCCTCTTTCTAGCAGACTAATTCCATTGAGCTGGGGGAGGTAGCCAGATCCGTTGCAGATTAGCAAGGCCCTTTGAAGCTCACAGCTTGGGGTCCTGGTGCTGACTGGGAAGCTCGATATCAGCTTATGCTTTGGCATAAATTGTCCTAAGTCTCTTGACTTTGGAGGATAAGCAAAAATGGATAGGTAAGCTTCCAGGGTACACCTGACTGCATTTAAAAACTCAGCTGAGGCCCTGCAAGGGCTAACACTGAGGGCACTGGTTCTTTCTGGCATACAGAGAGCTTGCTGTTACACACTGCTGGCTCTGAGATCACCCTCCTGGCTGGTAACTCGAGGAGACAATTTTCTGGTGCCATTATGGTGCAGCAGCCCATAATTACTTCAGCTCATACTCACCCCTGGATTTTGACAGCCATGCATTGGAGAGGACCTAACCCATCTTTGCCCTGTTTTACCCCAAAGTGTTGGGTGCTGAGCAAACCTGTCAAGGAGGTTAAAGCTGTGGCTTTGCATCAATACATAGCAGTGAAATCAAATGGGGCTTAAATATGGAGATAGAAAACAGGGAGAAGGAGCAGGTGAGAGGCAGGTGTGACCCACAGATGGGTGTAAAAGAATGAATGTGTAGTAGAGCACTAGGGCACCATTGAACTTGGCCGTGTTGAACTGGATGAAAAGTCAAACAGCACATCAGGGTTAGGGCTGGAGCACACATGTCCTCCTTGCATGGCTCATCCCTTCCCCCAGTTGTGCTTCCTGGCACTCTTGAGAGCAGGTGAAGGCAAGATGGGTGTGCTCAGGGAGGCCCTGAGGGCAGCAGCGCGACTGTGGATGCTTTGCTGATGGAGAGCCTTTGTTGGAGGCCACTGGTGAGGTTCTGAAGAGTTTCCACACAGGTGGGCTCGGAGAGTTTGGTGGTAACCAGAATCCACTTGCCTTGTTCCAGGAGGCGGAGCTGGAGCGCCTGGAGAGGGAATTTGCCATTCAGTCCCAGATCACAGAGGCTGCGCGGCGCCTGGCGAGTGACCCGAACGTCAGCAAAAAGCTGAAGAAGCAGAGGAAGACATCCTACCTGAATGCCCTGAAGAAACTGCAGGAGATTGAGAACGCCATCAACGAGTATCGCATCAAATCTGGGAAGAAGCCGACCCAGAGAGCCTCTCTGATCATAGATGGTAAGTGGGACTTGGTGCCCACAGCATCACAGAGGGCAGGGAGCAAAATTCTTACCAAATTTCCCCTCGCCCCTCTTCCCAGGGTGCTGTCAGAGGTGCTGTGTGTTAGGGATGTGCTGGGTCACAGCAGCAAAGCCGTGTTGTGCGTGGATGATCAGGGTGTCAGCAGAGCAGGCTGTAACTCCTTTGTTCACCTATGAAATTGCTCTCTTGACATCTCCTCCAGAGCAGTGCAGTACAAATGTAATTAATGTTAGCAGTCTGGGGTGAGCTCTCTAGCTCAAAGGCATCTGTAAAATCAAAGTGGGAGCAGTGTCATTGATATGTTCAAATATTTCTTTTTTTTTTTACAATGTAATTCTCAGAACACTTTATGGTTTACTGGGTTGTTGATTGGTTTTTCATGAAATCCATTAACTTTCTGCCATGGTTCTTTCTCCCTTGTGGATTTTCCCCTTTCCCTTTGACTTGCAGAGCTTTTCTCTGTGCCTTTGTGGCAGGAACTGAGATTTGAGCTGCTGTATTTGTGACCTGGGTACCAAATTGCGCCTCAGTCAGAGATAACAGACAGCCATGAGGACACAGGTTGGGGGAGGCAGCTCAAATATCTGCATGCCAAGGACCTGAGAGCTTTTCCTGCTGCTGCAGAGGATGCTCTGAAAATATTTCCTTGGATTCCACAGAACTGTACTTAGTGGGAGCCTATAGTTAGCAACAGGATGATGATTTTGAGAAGATGGATCAAACCCAGAGTCCTTAAGGGCCAAGATGTAAATCTCACTAATGGCACTACGCCAGGTTGCATCCTCTGGGGAGCTCAGCTCTCTGCTGTGACTCAGTCTTAATCCCCAGTTATTGAAAAGAGTTAGCAGCTCCTTGAAAGGCAGCCTGCTATTGAGAGTTCTGACCTGCAGCTCTGCCCTCCCAGACTAGGAGTGGGCTGAGTCAACCATTAATAGGAATTTTACCTCTTGCTCTGGGAGGAAGAAGGCATGGGTGACTGCTTAAGGCTAAGACTCAATGGACAAAGATCATGATGCAGTTCAGCACTCAGTCACTGCAATTCTTGGGACCATCTAACCATCTTTGTATTTTCTTCTCTTCAGAAGGAAACATTGCCAGTGAAGACAGCTCCCTCTCAGATGCCCTTGTTCTCGAGGATGGTATGTTTGCTGCTATATATTCTAGAGAACGGGAAGAGATGTGTGAATTCCTGATTGACACTCAAAATGCAATTACTGTTCTATATAATAGTCCACTGATAGATCCCAGAAGCAAAAAAACTTGGTTCCCCCTGACTCTATCTTGTAGTCAGACATCAGGCCTGGAGCAGTGAGTATTGCTGTGGTTACTGCTCTGAGTTATTTTGAAAGACAGTCCTAGAATGCCCCCTTATTTTCCCTTAAGTTTCCATTGTTTTAATGTATCACACACTCTTGCTGGCCATTTTCTCCCAAAATGGGAATGTCAGCCAGCAGCCTTCTGAAATCAGGTCTTCAGGATGGCCCTGAACACAGCCGGGGGGGAAGCAGGGTAAGGAAGCAGGCTCTGGAGGTGTGATGGCATCTCTAAGGGTCTGTGCTGCCATTGGAGGTGTCCCACAGCCATCACCCCTGTCCCTTCTCTTCGCAGAGGACTCTCAGGTCACCAGCACAATCTCCCCCCTGCAGTCCCCACACAAGGGCCTGCCGCCGCGGCCGCCGCTGCACAGCCGCCCGCCGCCGCCGCAGTCCCTGGAGGGGCTCCGGCAGATGCATTTCCACCGCAGCGACTACGACAAGTCCCCCATCAAACCCAAGATGTGGAGCGAGTCATCCCTGGATGAGCCCTATGAGAAGGTCAAGAAGCGCTCCTCGCACAGCCATTCCAGGTGAGCCAGCTCCCTTGATGCTCCACGGCAGAGTTACTCCCTGCTTTCAGGAGGGACACGTGGGAGCCCTTTCAAAATTTACAAAGTTTTCCCTTACTAAAAGGGGACTTTTAAGTGTTTTGGCCAATAGGCAGGTCATAAAAACAGGCTACAGCCACATGATTGCTGTTTGGTATCTCAGTGTTATTCTACAAAACATTTACAAGGGTAGGTTGGAGGATCATCTGAGGGCCTTGACAGGACTTGGCCTTGATCTCTGGCACTGTAGAAGAGCTGGGAGACAAGCTCAGACCAGCAGCTGACCCAACTCCCACTCACGCCTGCAAGATCCCAGGCACGCGCCTGAGATTTGGAAGGGTGCATGGGAGCCACTTGCCCAAATTCCTGTGGGAGAGCTGAAGCAGGGTGTTTCCTCTGCAGCAGTCACAAGCGGTTCCCCAGCACCGGGAGCTGTGCCGAGGCAGGAGGGAGCAGCTCGCTGCAGAACAGCCCCATCCGGAGCCTTCCCCACTGGAATTCCCAGTCCAGCATGCCCTCGACGCCGGACCTACGGGTACGCAGTCCGCACTACGTCCACTCCACGCGGTAAGTCTTCCTGCCTCCAGCCTCACCTTGCTTACCCTGAAAGAAATTTGTCTGGCTTTATCCTTCCCTCAGGGTATGAATTAATTCCCAGTTCAGGAAAGGACACAAACAAGTCCTGTTCACATAAGAGGCTCATGTGCTCATGCCTGTAGAGAATCTCTCCTGAACTGACATCCTAAAATCCCTTCAGATAAACACGATTCTGCCCCTCATCCCTGCCCTGAGGGGATCAAGCTTTTCTTCTTCTAGGACCTTTTGTCTCAGAGACTGTTTATAGGCTCTACAAGCCACTTTTAAAATGCATGTGGTGCTACTGCTAAGTTCTGCAGTAAATTCTTCTGTGGATCCAGATGGAGAGAACATGTTGCTTCCTGTCTCATACAAAATGTTGAATAGTGTTAATTTTCCCTCATGGATAAAATGTTTGCACCTGTGTGATGTTTCATGGAGATCAAGAGCTTGCATAAAGCAGTCCAGCTGGGGACCCACGTGGCAGTGGAATTTAGCCCAGGGTTGACAGAGGAAAGAGCTGAAGTGTGTAAGGGTGGTGATTTGATGTGTGGGGCCAAACTTGACTGCGATTTTCAGCAGGATTTCTACAAACTGTTCAGCTTCATTGTTCTTTTGCTTTTGTGACAAACACCATGGACACTGCAGGGAGCAGAACTGAGCCAGAGCTGTGTGCTGGTTGTTGTCCTGCCCTAAGGGGAAGTGCTACCATCATTTA
Organism: Polioptila caerulea; assembly: GCA_013397295.1. Taxonomy (NCBI): domain Eukaryota; kingdom Metazoa; phylum Chordata; class Aves; order Passeriformes; family Certhiidae; genus Polioptila; species Polioptila caerulea. The sequence goes on along the minus strand of VYXF01007595.1, from coordinate 30,977 downwards.
GCTCAGCACAAATCAAGAGTTATGCCAACACATCAGCCTCGGGCAGAGACAATACAAGGCATTAAAGCCCTGGGTTAAGTTTGTTACAAACTTTTGGCTGAGGGGACCTTTCAGTGGTGCAATGTCTGTTAACACTGGAGGCAAGCTGTATGAGAAATGAGCCTGGCACAGGGCTTGAAAAGTGGCCTTGACTGTGTTGGGGCCATTTGAGTGTTTGAAACAACCATTGCTCAGTCTGTAGCTCATTCATGAGCTGCATGCCCTGGCCTTAGCCGTCCATCATGTAGATGTGTTTCTGCCCCTTGAATGGATGGGTGGAGCTCTTCAAACAGTTGGGGTGAATAGAGACCTCCCAGACTTGGCCATGAATCAAGCCCTGTAAACTGTGATTTGGGGTGGTTGCCTAAAGGGCTGTCACCAGTGAGAGTCCTGTACACACTACCCATGGCTGGGCCCTGTCGCTGTACGCGGTTATGAGCGGCAAAAGAAACACACAGCAACACTGGTGATTGCAGAAGGCTGCAGCAAAAAGCAGTTTATTCAAACAAAGCAACACTTTTATAGTGTGCTTCACAATCTACAAGCAGATAGGTTAAGAAAATTATACAATAACCCAATTGGCCAAGAAGGCCAACACCTCTTCAGATAAACGTCCTTCAGAGCTTAGCAAAAACATCACGCACCACGGTTAGAAAACCACCAGGTGCCAAGCTCTGTCTGGGATTCTTTTATCATGTTTTCCCAGGCTAGACCTGGGAACGCTGCAACTGAACCTTTCTGAACACTCTGTGTTCTGCCACAGGGCCCCAGTAGCACCAAGCTGCTTGACAAGGAGTGACTTTTCCAATGACCAGTGGAGAAATCACAACGTTCAGGGCTAAGTATGGGCAGTCTGTCTGTCTCTCATCAGGTGGATTGTACCCGTGCAGGACTTCCATGGGCCACTTGCAAGGGAATCTCACCACCTTCGTGGCCTATGAGGTTTTGGGATTTGCAGTGTGGCACGAAGTGAACCTGGTAGCAAAGGGATGGTGCTGATCCAAACAGCTCTGCCATGAGAGAGATGAACCAGCAAAGCCAAGGCTTGAGGTTCCTAAGCTTTACCTTTCAGACTGGGCTTTTCCTAGGGTGGCATGCCACAAAGGAACTGGATTGGGCACGGGTTTATGTCCCTCAGGGTGCTGCAGACTGAATGTCACCACCAAGGAACTAGAGAGGAACAGGAACAGGACCTAATCACCTCAAGCCATGCAGCAGGGAAGCAGATTGCACTGCAGGCAGCAGCCTCAAGCAGTGCTGGAAGGGTTCAGGTTTTCAATGCCCTTTCAATAATTCCTTTGGTGGCTGTGTGTACAGACAGGGATGGGGAATGATTCAGCCTGCTGACTTACAGCCTGTTTTTTTCCTGGTGCCTGCAGGTCAGTAGATATCAGCCCAACCAGACTGCACAGCTTAGCTCAGCACTTTAGACACCGGAGCTCCAGTTTGGAGTCACAAGGAAAGCTCCTCGGCTCAGAAAATGAGACAGGGAGCCCTGATTTCTACACCCCAAGGACTCGTAGCAGTAATGGCTCTGACCCCATGGACGACTGCTCTTCCTGCACCAGCCATTCCAGCTCGGAGCACTACTACCCTGCTCAGATGAACCCCAACTACTCCACCCTGGCAGAGGATTCCCCATCGAAAGCCAGAGAACGGCAGAGGCAAAGGCACAAATCAGCAGGCAACCTGGTCTCTTCCAATTCAGGGAGTATGCCCAACCTGGCTGCGAGGAATGGGACGGGACACCACCGTGTCTACCTGCACAGCCAGAGCCAACCCTCCTCCCAGTACAGGATCAAAGAATATCCCCTGTACATCGAGGGCAGCTCCACACCCGTGGTGGTGCGGAGCCTTGAGAACGACCAGGAGGGACACTACAGCGTGAAAGCACAATTCAAAACCTCCAACTCCTACACAGCAGGGGGGATGTTTAAGGAGAACTGGCACGGGGACGAAGTGGACTCGGTCAGGCTCACCCCGTCCCGCTCCCAGATCATAAGGACTCCGTCTCTGGGCAGGGAGGGCCATGAGAAGGGCCCGGGTAGGACTGCGGTGTCGGACGAGCTGCGGCTCTGGTACCAGCGGTCCTCGGCCTCCCACAAGGAGCACAGCCGCCTCTCGCACACGAGCTCCACCTCCTCGGACAGCAGCTCCCAGTACAGCACATCTTCTCAAAGCACCTTTGTGGCACACAGCCGGGTCACGAGAATGCCTCAGATGTGTAAAGCAACATCAGGTGAGAGCCAGGCACGGGCAGAGGGGCGGGAGGGATGGGAGCCTCATCCAGCCCGGAGCCGTGCCAGGCGTTACAGCCCAGCTGGAAAGCAGTGCCAGAACACAGCATGTTTTCTGGCCTGCACACACTGCTCGCCAAGCCTGGAGGCATAGCACTGGGGGGCAAGACTTGTCCAAGACATCCATCAGTGGGGATGTTTTTGTGGGGAAATCATCACTTCTCAATGGTGGGCTCAAAAGACAGAGAGGCACCAAAGCGTGGTTATTGCCAGGTCTTTCCTCAGAGTGCAGTTGGGTTTTGGGTGATGGCACTAGAAGCTGAATGTGACAAAGCTACGGGGAGCATCACTATTCCTAATCACAGCAAGTGGAACAATGAAGCAAGCAGGGGTTCAGCACAGACTAGGAGAATATATGTCCTCAGTGAAACCCCAAAAGCATGAGAAAGGTTAATCAGGGCATCCCAGCCCCTCCAACCCCCACAAAAATGTTTGAGCGGTGACGTTTTTGTGCACTGCTTGGTCTTCCCATGCAGCTCCATAACTCTGCTGATAATACCCTGAAATTCAGAGTGCTGAAGTTCATGCAGTATTTTACCTCTGTGTTATGTACAGAGCTTTGCACACCTCTGTGCTGTTAATATTAAATGGTAAGAAAACAGTCAAATTCATTACACTGACAAGGCTACAATGTGCTGTGAAACAGTCCAGGGTTAAATATTTACTGGCCATCAGTCACTCCTTGTCCAGCTAGTATGGACAGATCAAGGACTTGCTAAAAACCTGAGCCACTTGCCTTAGCCTCAGCATGGGAGTCACCATTGCTCCAGCTGCACTTGCCACTGCCTCCCAGGCAGACCAGTGCATTGTCCAGCCATGCTGGCTGCTGGCCTTCTGCCATCCCAGCATGGTGTCCAGTCCATGGTGACTGCCACTCTGGCACCAGTGGGACCCTGCACTCACTGCCAACTCCAGTGTGGAGTCAGAGGCTCCTCGTGGGCCACCAACAGCTGCCCAAGAAGAGGCTGACTGATGTGTGATGCCAACGCTCATAGGAGTGCCAGGGGTGGACCAAGATGTAACTGAGCAGCTGCTAGAACCATCCTGTGTCTCTCTATGAAAATCTGTCTTCCTCCCTTTGGCTGATGGGCATTTCTGTTCTGTGCAGCAAGAGAAAATGCTTGAACACTGGAAAGCTTTTGGTTAGCCTTGGAAATGATACCAGTTTAGGAAAATGGTGGGGTTGAGGTAAGAGCACATAAAAATCACTGTTGGTCAGCCCATTCCCCCACTCAGCTGGGTCTTTAAACCTAAACGTGATACCTGTGCAGCACAAGTGTGTTCAGCAATCACAGCATGGCCTGACCAGTTGGCAGCATAGATTGGTTTTGTGTTCAGTCTGTTCCCAAGCACAGCCAAGGGAGGATACTGACCTCAGGAGCTGCCAGCTCCAGGCAGCAGATTAAAATTTGTTTTTCTCTTTAAGTGTCATTTGGCAGCAGCCAAAGAATTTAACAGCAGAGAGAGGGGCACCAGGTAGAAGCCTCCATAATTTCAGCTGATCAGTCCTAGCTGATAGGTCAATTGGCCTGATCAAAGAGGATCAGACTTCTAGGCATGTATTAAATTCTAGGCATGTATTAAATTCAGAGAGTTAACAGAGGTGTAGACTTGAGGAGAAGGAAAGATTAGTCAGGTAGATTTGATTGACTCTCATGAGGGAGATTCCCCCAAGAACCATTTATAGTCCAGCTTGCTTCTGTCTTCATTCAAGTAAGCTAAGCCTTTCTTTGGTCCCTAGTAGGACTGTCCACAAAGCCAAGCATTCTTTACAAATCCACAGTGAAAGGAAGTTGCAGCTTTTGGAATCTTCAGAGCTGTCTTCCTCCTTAGCACATGAACAGTGTACTTGTCCAGGCTCTCAGCCCTGCCAGTCCTGGCTCTGAGGGACACAGAGCATCTCCCACCACCCCTGGAAACAGGAGGCTGAGCCAGGCAGGCTGAGCTCCTCCAGTTCAGGACCCACGGAGTCCAGGCAGCACCAACCAAGTTTCTGTGCTGGGAGAAGTATGGTGTGTCCCAAGCAGGATCAGGAGAGCCTGGGTGGCTGCCTTCAGCTGCAGTGTTCCTGCAGAGCTGAGGCCACATCCAGCCCATGACGTGCAGCAGTGTCAGCAGGGGCTGTGCTCATGTGCCGTGTTCGGGCACAGTCACCCAGGAACAGGGCGAGGTCTGTCCCAGTCTGTGTTTACTCACAGCCAGACATGTTTCTGCTGGTCTGACCAGCTGATGCTTCTGAACCACCCTGACCTTTGTGTTCTCACCTCACCAGTCGTTTTTCTCCACCCTTGGTTGTTTTCCAGCTGCCTTACCTCACAGCCAGAGGAGTTCCACGCCATCGAGTGAGCTCGCAGCCACGCCGCCAGGCAGTCCCCACCACATTCTCACGTGGCAGACTGGGTGAGTGTCTGTGGGGGCAGGTTAGAGAATCCAGTGCCAGTGAGAAAAAGCTCCCCACACACAAGCACAGCTATGGGGAATGTCTCCCATGTGCTCCATAGCCTAAATCCACAGGGAGCATTTCCAGTCCCACCTGTGCTCTTGTGGTGGTGGAGCTCTTGTTTAGGCTGGCCAGGACATGGCCGAGTCATCCACACCCAGCACTGCTCCAAGCAGTGTCAGATCCACAAGGAAAGGAGCCTTGCAGGTTCCTCCTGCTTGGACAGTCTCCTTCCTCCAGTCTTCTTCATATGTTGAAATAGCTGATGTTTCTTTTTGAGCTGCTGTCACACTGGCTGTCCACACAAGACCTTGTTGAAAAGGTTCAGTGCCTGCCATACCTGTGTGTGCAGCAGCCTCATTTTTCTGCTTTCTCCAGCAATGTGTCTGCATGACTTTTTAGGGCATCTTTTTTCAGCTACCACTAATGTGAAGGTGCTTCACCAGAGTGTGAGGGAAGCATTGCACACCCATAGCCATTACTAATGTAAATACAGTAATTGGGTTCTTTGGCACTTCTTTACAAGGCAGTTCCAGGAGTAAATAAACAGCCTTTTTCAAGCTCCTGTAGGTATTCTCTAGCACTCTCTGTCCAGCAGTTCTGTCCTGCCATGTGAAATAAAGGTCATTTCCAGATCCCATCTAACTCAGCACTTCCCAGACTGTGGGATGAGATTTTGGCGAGATCAGCTAGATCTGACACTACAGTCCTCAAAATACCCTAGTCCTTTGAATAGGAAAACAGATCTGACACCCTGAGTCATGAATTGGGACTAACTTTGAAAACATTTCACTGTGCAGCCACTGGAAAATCTCCTGCTCTTTGATTGCCCATGTCACCTGTGACCAGGTTTGACCTCTGGTTTTACTCCAGCACTGCTTGTGACTGCACTTTAAATTGGAGATGAGGAGAACCATAACCACAACCCCTTAGGCTTACCTGGATTTTAAATTCACACATTTGACATTCAGCCTAACGTGGTCTTTGCATGTGCCTCCAGCTTTAGAACAGGAGAATGTTCTTGGTCCCATTTCACAAAAAGTCAAGGGATAGCAAGATAGGCAAAATGGTATCTACCTTTACCATATACTGCAATTTCCACTATTAAGGGTTTGAGTCTAAATTCAAATCTTAGTCTCAGTCTCCAATCCTAATTCTTCTAATTATCTCAATGATGATCATAATCAAAACTGGTGAGCAGCCAGCTGAGATCTCCACTTGGATAATCCCAGATTTTCTTATTTTTCCATTCAAGCCAAGTCCTGCACCTTGTCTCTCACAGCAAAAATACCTCAAGCCAAATTCTCAGCTGCTGAAAGTGAAGCTACCTGGATTTATAGCTTAGGCCCTGCACCAACAACCAGTGCAAAAAGAATTGGAGACAAATCAACACTTGTTTTGTACCTGAGCATAGCACCCAAGGTGTATGTGTATAAATACAGGAGTGGATCCAGTCTGCCGTTAGATGCGCAACAGATTCCTCCACTGCAGGAGCTGCTGTGCCCACCCAGCACGACTCAACAGACTGACAGTTCTCCCCAACATGTTTTTGTGTCACTAACCTAAAGATGATTCATCAACTTGTTTCCCCACTGGATTAATAAGCTCGTAACAATGTCTGTGTCACTTCTTTTCTTTAACATTTCCTCTCTCCTCTTTCCTCCTTTTTTGCTCTCCTTTGTTCAGAGAAGCAACAGACAACTCACCCACTATGGATGAGTCTCAGTCTCCAACCCACCAAAGTACTGATGAATAGAGGTATAGTAAGGGAACGTTTTGTTCTTTCCCCTTGTGCCGCACAGTCCGTGAGCACAGTCCGTGAGCTCCCCCGCTGCCCCCGGAGCTGTGTGCCCGTTTGTGTGCCAGCAGGGCTCCCCGCAGTGCTGGGGAGCATTCCCAGCCCTCTCCGTGCCTTCCCAGCCACTCTGTGCCTGTGGTACTTCCCCTGTGAAAGGGACTTGGGGCCAGCCTGCTCTGTGTCCCTGCAGAGGCTGAACAGGCACAGAAAGAGGGGAGGGGGGGCAACAAATCTGTGCCTCGGGACAATTGAAAGCAGCGTGGGCAGAGTGCTGTGGAAACAGTCTGGGAACAGCACGGTGGGGACACGAGCTCGGGTAAGCTCAGAGGACCTGGCCAGAGCTCCCGGCCTCGCTCCAGCCACAGCTCTGTCACCCCTTCTTCCTTCCTCCCTCCCTGCTGCAGAGCTGAGGCTGTTTCCAGCAGCAGCACCAGCAGAGAGGTTTTATGGAACAAGGACCAACCTTGGCCCCATTCCTGTGGGAAGACAGAGGGGGAAGGGTGGAGGGAACAAAAAAGCCCTCAGAGTATTTCTATTTTAATTAAACTGCCATTGCTGTCTGACACTCTCATTTGAATCTACAACCATTCACAGCTGGCATCTGTCAAGCCCAGCTTTCTAGAGTTATCCCATAAACCTCTGTACTCCAGCACAGAGCTGGGAAAGAGAAGGCTCTTTACATGCAACTGTCAATGCCCTTGTTCAGGTTCCTCTCAGTCACCAATCCCAGGGAAACCAGGTGGAAAACAGGGCAGAGGAAGCAGGAACTGCACCAGATGTGAGATCAGTCCTGTGAGGTGGGGAGAGAATGCAGGAAGGAGTGCGAATCCCTCAGTAAACACAAAAAATATGCATCTCCTGCTTTTGGCCTCAGTCTCTAGGTTGGAAGTTGGTTCAAATCAAAGTGTTAGGGAGAGACATCAATTCTGGCTATGACTGCACAGATATAGCAGTCACTTTTCAAAAGATCCAGATTTTTACCTGTTTTCCTCTGGGAAGGAGCTCCACAGCTTGAGCCAGGAGCTGATGCTGGTTAGAGCTCTTAACAAAAGTAGCAAAGAAAATTCTTATGAATTGTCTCATCAGCTCAGTACAGGCAAAGAAAAAGCCAGGCAGCAAAAGAAGCAGTAGCTTGTCAGGAAACACAGCCCAAGAAGAGGACTAGGCTTCTGCAACAGAACAGGGTCCTTTCCACATCAGACCTGGCATGCTCTCACTAGTCCCTTCCTGGTTCATCCCTGGAAAGCCCCATAACTCTGGGACTGCTCAGTGATGCACAAGCCTCTGCCCAGAGCAGAAGTGCTGCAGAAAGTGCCACCACCCTCTTCCTTCAACACTGGGTGATACAGCCCACATCTGAGTGAGCTGCTCTAAGGACTTGCTCTTTGGAGAGCATCCTGTAGAAAAATCTCTATCCCAACTTACTGCTGAGCAGGACAGCAGGCAGAGGCCTCAGGCAGGGCAGAGGCACAGCACTGCTGCTGTACCCAGAGCAGGGGGGAAGAAGACACAGGCAGAGTGCAGTGGGGGACTGTGAATACTCTGCATTCCTCTCCACCCGTAACACAATGTTTTGTGCTCATAGCTGGACTTCCCAGGAGCACTCACTGTCCTAACAAAGTTTCCTTTCTCCTGCAGGAACTACAATGATAGCTGTTTCCTGGATTCTCCCCTCTATCCAGAATTAGCAGATGTCCAATGGTATGGGCAGGAAAAAGCCAAGCCTGGAACTCTAGTGTGAACCCCTGACCTCAAGTTAATCACATCAATGCCATTCTGAGATCACCTCACTGCCTCTCATTTGCCTTACCCAGATGCACTGTCACCCAGCACCAGCTTCAACTCTAAGCACTTTTTTCACGATGCAATTCAAGACAACATTTTAGGAACGCTGGCCCTGAGACATCCACCACGGCAGCAGTGCAGCACATCCCACTGCAGATGGGTGCCTGTCCCTCCCACGGCCACGGGGCAGCGGGTGGAGAGGAGCAGCCATCTGAAGAGTCAGTTTCAAATTTGGTTTTCCTTTGAAACAATGGAAGCCTCCCCAGGCTCATATCAAAGATTAGTGTTCCACAGCACGTAACAGCAGTAAGAGTTCCGTGACCTGCAAGCTGAAGCCAACAGCATTAGTTTTAAGGGGGTGGGAATAGGACAGAGGCTGAGAAATGGAGACCATATTCCTGAAAGTGCATCTGTTCTGAAACAGTAAATCCCATCACTTCAGAGATGTGTCAGTCTCACAATCAGGTCAGCACTGCCAAAGATCTCCACACCACTGTTGGCAGGATGAGTTGCTCAGCAAGTTCTAGCTACAAGAACATCTCCCTTCTTTAACTTGATGGCAGACACGACCACCCCCTGCAAAATGGCATTTCCTTCCTCATTTGGAGTCCACCTACACACAAAACAACCCCCTGTGCTGCAGACACACCCGAGGTCTGGGCTGGTATCACAGCATCGCTGTCTGCAAGCCACTGTTGAACTGGACAGACAAGGTTTACAAAGGCATTACCTAAAGCAGAGGCAAGTACTGCACTCACAGCATCTCTGTGGCTGGCACAGAGTGCCCACCAATACATGGAGTTTTGATGCAGATAAAAATTGCCAAAAAAACCTTTCCACAAACAGACACAGCCAATAAATTGGAATCTATTTCTGCACAGAGCGTTAACGTGAAATCCAAGGGAAAGCACATCGCGATCGACCTGACGCGGCCCAGCCGCGTTCACATATCGGTTCCACTCCTCTTCCCTTCGTTAGCACCAGTGTAGCAAAGGGCTCGCCACCCGTGTGCTGCCATGTGGGAGAACCGGTTTGTTGGGAAGCAGGAAAGCTCCTGGAGCAGGGTTGGACAGCCAGCAGACAGGCAGATCTTCCCCTGGAGAGAGAAGGAGAAGCGACCGAGCGAGGCGTCGGACCCGACGGGAGCTGCCTGCGGACACGAACGGAGTAGCACGAGCGTGGCCTGGAAGGAGCTGCAAGTTTACACATACTTTAGAGCAATGCTTTATACATGTCAAGCCATGGAACTTTCAAAGGCCTCAAAGACACTTTTGTACCGAACAAGTGCACAATCTAGGTGGATGCTGAAGCTGGCACGTCTTAGTCTTCACTGCGGTGCTATGCTGTTTTTATTGCCACTCGTGGGGGCGGGCGCCCGGCCCTCCCCCGTTGGTGCGTGCAAACGATGATTTCCTATGGGAAAGGCATTAAAAGAAACGGCTGGAGGGGGTTACTTTGTGAAAAGCAGAAACTGAAGTTAGCTTTAGTTTAAGGAAAAAGGAAGAAAAAAAAAGTGTGAGTGTGTGTGTGTGTGTGTGTGTTCCAAGAATAACAAGAGCATCTACCAGACAAAGTAGAGCGAAACGTTTCAAATTAAACACCACGACTTGGGGGGCTGCCACACCTTTTGGTATTAAGATTGCTGGAAAACTGCATTCCAGGCTTTAAAAGAGAATGGGTTCTGTGTAATTGGGCTTTGAAAAACGATGGTGTTTCTAAACATTAATGCAAGCAGCTCATGCCAATTTCCTTCTGCAACTCACACCAGGAGTGTTGGCTTTGGTTCCCTGCATCACTGGTGAGGCGGGGAGGAGGCCCTGCAGAGATGAGGCAGAAGGGCTGTTATTTGTCTAGGGAAACCTGTGGCAGAGCCAGGATTGGATGGGGCAAGAGGCCAGGCTGGATGGGGCTCTGAGCAACCTGGTCTAGTGGAAGGTGTCCCTGCCCCATGGCAGGGGTTGGAATGGGATAATGTCCCTTCCAACACAAACCTTTCCATAATTCTATGATAAGGAAGATCTTTCATGTTCACACCTGAGGCATAAATGAATTATCTCTCAGAAAATAACCCACCATAACACTGGCAAAGAGTTTACAAAGGTGACCACACAAACCTTGTGCTTCTGGGCCTCCCTGAAGCATCACCCGGGAGTGCAATGCACTGTGACAGTAATTGAAGCCTTACTTCCAATTCTGGAAGAACAGCCAGGGGTGAGATTGCAGCCTTTATCTGGACACACAAAATGCTGTTTTCACCATCTCTTTGTGCTTTGGGGTCTTTAACATAGGAATTATTTCAAGCTCTTAATTGGATTTTTAGCTGGATAAGAGATAGTACTGATTAATGACATTTTACTGATAAGATTTGGTAGCTAAAGTGAAAGGATTAAATAAGGACCAAATTAAGCTACAGCAAATAATTTAGCCCAAGGATTTTTAGGGGCTCTGAGCAACTGTCTGTTTTCTTTTTAATTTCCCTGGTAAGTGGTTTGGGTTTGGTTTTTTTCTTCTGTGTACCTTCTTTTAATTAAAAAGAATTCAACAACAGCGGCACTATGAGGCCTCTGGGCGCTACAGGAAGAAACATTAATTCCTCCAAGACCAGCTCTGCAGTTTTGCAGCAAAGGTTAAAAGGTGGCAGCCCTGAAATTAGTGGGGGGGAGGGGGGAAATAAAAATATTTAGCCTNCAAGACCAGCTCTGCAGTTTTGCAGCAAAGGTTAAAAGGTGGCAGCCCTGAAATTAGGGGGTGGGGGGGAAATAAAAATATTTAGCCTGAATTGCAAACAGGCTGGAGTGGAGAAAAAGCTTTCTGGAAACGGATTGAGTTTTGCTTTGTGTTCTGCTTTTCTGGTTTGCAATCAAGGCACATGTGAGCAGCCAGTCTGGTAGTAAAGACAGATTAAGTAAAACAGGTTTTACTGTTTAGCTCAATTCAATTAAACACAAATGTACATAAAATGTTAATCATATGAGATTAACATATTTAAGTATAACACGGAGGGGTATATACATAGCTATTATAGACAAGCACTTGACTACCAACTTAACCCCTCCTTTACTTTTTTATTTTTCAAGGCTCCATCTGCCATAAAGCCACAACCACGTTCAGTCTGTGTCTGACACTCCCTCTGTGTGGGCAGGAGCCGGGCCACGGTCCCTGCACGGGGCTGTGCTGGGAGGCAGGGTTTATTTTTAAATGATATTATATGCAGTCGAGTGTTGAAAATGTTGAAACAGTCCAATTTGTTTTCACTCTGTATTAGTTTTAGTTTCAGGCATAGCCGATCCCCATTCAGGTGCTATCAGATGACCAGTTACTGCTTAGTTAACTAGATGTAAAGTTTTACATATATATTAATGTCAATAGTTTTATTACAAGTTGTGTAAAATGGACTCTCTAGTTTAAGAAAAAGGAAAAAAAAAAAAAAAGAAAAAAAATTAGGTCTCTCCTGAAATTGACTTTAGAGCATGGAAAATGATTTTACTGGATTCTGTTCAACTGTAATCAAGGAAAAAAGATATGTATGTTGTAGAAAAAGTTGCAGAATTAAAAAAGATCTGCTTTTAATTTATTCTTTTTGTATTAAGAATTTGTATAGTTACCTTTACATTTTGCAAAACGGTGTTGTCAACACTTCCTTATTAAAGCATTTTCAAAATGAAACCTTGCTGTGGTGTCTTTGGGAGGGCAGAACCCAGGCAATCCTTACCACTGCTGGAGATGCTGGTCCAGATGTGTGCACAGCTGGCCAGGGTGTCCATGAGGGACGTGCTCCTTGGCTGCCCTGGGCCCTGATTGCAGGAAACACTGGCCCTGTCCCAGAAAAGCCCATCCTTGAGAGGTCCCTCGGGATTCAGCACCCAGCAGGTCCCGGCTCACTCTGTGCCATGTCCTCCCACTGGGCCCAGGGGCTCAGGAGGACCAAGAGTGTGACTGAGGTCCCACCACTGTGGGAAGCAAAGTCACAAATAGTATTTACTTCCAACACACAACTTGAAATAACTAAAATTAACACTCACATGGATTGGATGCCAAGCTGCTGCAAGGCTGTTTCAGCAATGCCAACAGCTGTGGTACAGGCTCCAGAACCCCCCGTGCTCCAAGGAACTGCCTGCTTGGTGACTTCCCAAGGGAATTCACTCCAAGAGGCTGCTCTAGCTCAGTAGGGCAGCAGTGACCCCTGTACAGGGTTTGGGATGTCACTTAACACCACTGTTGTCCCCTCTGTGGGCAGCAGTGACCCCTTTGGCCACCCAGCACCCCCCAAAACCACAGGCAGCTTCCAACAGCCACAGAGTCTCCCATGGGGCCTTCCACACTTCCCAGTGCCACTGCTTCCTGCTCCTTCCATGTATTCCCACTGTACAGGGAGCCTCTTCCCCTCCCAGCACCTCCTGTATCACCCACCCAATCCCCCCCTACGTGCCACAGGGAGCCACCAGTGGCAG